>CAJQZJ010033960.1:867646-922479 GCA_907164525.1 Lophiomys imhausi | reverse complement strand
GCAGGCTGGCCTCGAACTCACAAAGATCCGCCTGCCTCTGCCTCCCAAGTGCTGGGATTAAAGGCGTGCGCCACCACTGCCCGGCTTGAAAACTTTATGTTGTACTTTTATTATATTTTTAAGCTTATTAACTCTTTTCTTTAAAAAAGTATTATTTTGTTTTCTCAAGTTACTTCTAGAACATAGTTTCCTCTCCCCTCCCTTTCTCCCTCCCTCATTGTTCCTCTACTTGGTAGTCTCCTTCTCAGATGAGGTAGGCCCTCACATATCATACTCCCTCACTTCTTCAATCATGTGAGGACGAATGGCTTCCACTTGTACTGGGGCTTGATATGCAAACCATCTAGGATAAGGTGTTCCACAAACCTGCAGCAGATTCCATGACTCACTGCTGGGTGAAAATTTTCCTAGGATAGATATGCTAGGTTCCTATCTATTTGGGTCTGTGGTTTTTAGGATTGTTATCCTTTGATGTATGGTTAATATCCATTTATAAGAGAGTACATACCATGTTTATCTTTCTGGCACTGAGTCAGCTCCCTTAGGATGAGCTTTTCTAGCTCCATCCATTTGGTTTTGAATTGCATGATTTCCTCATTTCTGATAGCTGTGTAGTATTCCATTGTATAAATATACCACAGGGTTTTTTCTATCCATTCTTCAGTTGAAGGACATCTGGGTTGTTTCCAGTTTCTGGCTATTACAAATAAAGCTGCTATGAACATTGTGGAGGCAATGTCCTTGTGGTTTCATTTTGACTCTTTTGGATATATGCCCAAGAGGGTATGGCTGGGTCTTGAGGTAGAACTATTCCCAATTTTCTAAGATATCTCCAGATTGATTTCCAAAGTGGTTGTGCAAGTTTGCACTCCCACCAGCAATGGAGAAGTGTTTCTTTTTCCACATCCTCGCCAGCATGTGCTATCATTTGAGTTTTTGATCTTAGCCATTCTGACCTGTGTGAGATGGAATCTCAGAGTTGTTTTAAGTTGCATTTCCCTGATGACCAAAGATATTGTACATTTCTTCAAGTGCCTCTCAGCATTTAGAGATTCCTCTTCTGTGAATTCTCGGTTTAGCTCTGTACCCCATTTTTTGGTGTTTAATTTATTCAGTTCTTTATATATTTTGGATATTAGCCCTCTGTTGGATGTTGAGTTGGTGAAGATCCCTTCCCAGTCTGTAGGCTGCCATTTTGTTCTAAGGACAGTGTCCTTTGCCTTACACAAGCTTTTCAATTTCATAAAGTCCCATTTATTGTTTGTTTGTTTTAGTGCCTGAGTTATTGGTGTGATTTTCTAATGTTGAACCACCCCTGCATCCCTGAGATGAAGCCTACTTGATCATGCATGGTGTATGATACTTTTGATGTGATCTTGGATCCGGTTTGCAAGTATTTTGTTAAGTTTTTTTTGCATCCATGTTCATAAGGTAAATTGGTCTGAAATTTTCTTTCTCCCTTGGATCTTTGTGAGGTTTAGGTATCAGGGTGACTGTGGCCTCATAGAATGTGTTTGGCAGTATTCCTTCTGTTTCTATGTTGTGGGAGAGTTTGAAGAATATTGGTGTTAGCTCTTCTTTCAATGTCTGGTAGAATTCTGTGCTGAAACCATCTGGGCCTGGGCTTTTTTTGGTTGGAAGACTTCTAATGACTTCTTCTATTTCCTTAGGGGTTATAGGACTGTTTAATTTGTTTACCTGTTCTTGATTTCACCTTGGTAGGTGGAATCTATCAAGAAAATCATCCATTTCATTTAGATTTTCCAATTCTGTGGAGTACACGTTTTTGAAGTAGGACCTAATGATTCTTTGGATTTCCTCAATATCTGTTGTTATTTCCCTTTTCATTTCTGATTTTGTTGATTTGGGTATTTTCCCTTTGCCTTTTAGTTAGTTATCTAAGGGCTTGTCTATTTTGTTGATTTTCTCAAAGAACCACTCTTGGTTTTGTCGATTCTTTGTATTGTTCTTTTTGTTTCTAAGTTGTTGAGTTCAGCCCTGAGTTTGATAATTTCCTTTCTCATCTGCTCCTCTTGGGAATGTTTGCTTCTTTTTGTTCTAGCTCTTTCAGGTGTGCTTTTAGGTGGCTAGTATGAGAACTCTCCAGTTTCTTTTTGAAGGCACTTAGTGCTATAAACTTTCCTCTTAGCACTGCTTTCAATGTGTCCCATAAGTTTGGGTATGTTGTGCCTTCATTTTCATTGAGTTCTATGAAGACTTTATTTTCTTTTTTTATTTCTTCCCTGACCCAGAGGTCATTGAGGAGAGAGTTGTTCAGTTTCCATGTTTTTGCAGGCTCTCTGTTGTTTTTGCTATGGTTGAAATCTAGCTTTATTCCATGATGGTCTGATAAGTTACAAGGGGTAACTTCAATTTTCCTATATCTGTTGAGGCTTGCTTTGTGACCAACTATGGTCGATTTTGGAGATGGTTCCATGAGGTGCCGAGAAGAAAGTATATTCTTTTGTTTGGGGTGAAATGTTCTGTAGATATCAATTAGGTCCATTTGATTCATGACATCTATGAGGTTCATTATTTCTCTGTTTGGTTTCTGCATTGTTGATCTGTCCAGTGGTGAGAGTGGTGTGTTGAAGTCTCCCACTATTAATGTGTGAGGTTCAGTGTGGGATTTGAGCTTCAGTAGTGTTTCTTTAACAAGTGTGGGTGGTCTTACATTTGGGGCATAGATGTTCAGTATTGAGATGTCATCTTGGTGGATTTTTCCTTTAATGAGTATGTAGTGTCCTTCCCCATATCTTTTGATTAATGTTGGTTAAAAGTCTAATTTATTGGATACTATAATGGCCACTCCAGCTTGCTTCTTGAGTCCATTTGCTTGGTATCATTTACTTGGAGATAATCCCTATCTTTTTTGCTGAGGTGTGTTTCTTGTAAGCAGCAGAATGTGGGATTCTGTTTTCCCATCTATACTGCTAGCCTGTGTCTTTTTATTGGGGAATTGAGTCCATTGATGTTGAGAGATATTAATGACCAGTGATTGTTACTTCCTGCCATCTTGATGTTGGTGGAAATAGTGTGTGAGTGAGCTTCTCTTCTTTTGGTTTTGCTGCAGGTGTGTTATTTGCTTCCTGTGCTTTCTTGTGTATAGTTAACCTCTTTGGGTTGGAGTTTTCCTTCTAACATCTTCCGTAGAGCTAGATGTGTGCATAGATATTGTTTGATATTTCTTTTCTGGTGCAATCTATTTGGAGTTCTGTAAGTTTCTTGTACAGTTATAGGCATCTCTTTTTTTAGATTTGGGAAATTCTCTTCAATGATTTTGTTGAAGATATTTTCTGGTCCATGAAGCTAGGAATCTTCTCTTTCTTCTATTCCTATTATTCTGAGATTTCATCTTTTCATAGTTTCCTTGATTTCCTGAAGGTTTTGCGTCAGGACTTTTTTGGATTTTACATTTTCTTTGACAGATGCATCAATTTCTTCAATTTTATCCTCTGTGCCTGAAATTCTTTCATCCATCTCTTGTATTCTGTTGGGGATGCAAGTGTCTGTAGTTCCTTTTCTTTTCTTTTCTTAAGGTTTTCCAGTTCTATGGATGTCTCGGATTAGATTTTCTGTATTGCTTCAACTTCCCTTTTCAGGTCTTCCATTCCTTTAAGTGCTTTATTCATTTCCATCACCTCTTTTGCAGTATTTTGTTGTTGTTCTCTGAGATATTTGATTTCCTCCCTTAGGCCTTCTATTATTAATATAAGCGTAGGATTAAGGCAATTTTCCTTTGTTTCAATTGTGTTAGGATGTCCAGAGTTGTCTGTAGCACTATAGCTAGGTTCTGGAGACATCATATTGCTTTGGTTATTTTATTTTTTTTACCATGTTCTTGTGATGACCTTTTGTCATCTAATTGACCCTGGTGTTGTCTGTATCTTTCTTTTGTCAGTTGACCTTGGTGCTCAGGAAAACTCCCTGTTTTGAGGGTTGGGTGATCCTGAGATCCTGGTGTCCACCTCCAGATGGTGGGTAGGTTCCTGTAATAGACTGGATCTCGGAGAATGACTTCCGCTCTCCTCAACTGGTTGTGACCCAATTGGACCAATATACAGGGGATTGGAGTGGGGAGGGACCTATCCTCTGAGGACCTGAGAGCTGGCAGGTCTCCTCAGAAAGGCAGGTAGAGCTGTGGTTGGGCCTGTGTTCTCCCCTCACTGACATAGTCATTCTGGTTCAGCAACTAGGCTGACTATGCAGGCAGGGAGCTCTACCCACTAAGGATGCCAGCCTCAGTGTGCCTGTTGCTGACTGCCTCAAATGCTTGGGTGCTAGGGTAAATGACCCACCCCAGTATTTCTGGAGAACATACAGTAGCCGGCTCTGTTTGCAGTCAGTCTTGGCTCCTAATTGTTTTGCTGTCACTGGCTTAGGTCTCTGCTACTCAGCTAGAGTGCACACTGTGCCGCCATGTTGGGAGCTCCGGAAAGAAAATCTTACTTACATTTGCTCTTGTGGTTTGGCTGTTTTTCCCTGTTGGGTGCACAGGTCCCCATGCAGGGTGGATATCAGTCAGATAGGCATGACAGCTCATCTGTGGTGGAGCTGTAGGCTGGATCCGTTCTCGTGGGCTATATCTGCTCTGGCTGCTGCTCCTTTCCAGACAGATGACTGAGCTGGCGGATCTCAGGGTGGTGTTCCCCGCAGCTGCTTGAGCTGTGTCACATGGAGACCAGTCTCAGTGTTCATGGCAGAAATTCAGACACCGGCTGTGTTTCACAGTCAGCTGGGGGACCTCACATTCACTCCACAGTGACTAATCTTATTCACCTACTACTCAGATACAATGCTCTATGGTTGGCACCATCTTGGATCCTTGATCTGATGACTTTTTGTGGCCTCCTCAGGCATCCATATACAAGTAGGATATATTAATACAGACACATATACAAACACTTAAATAAACCTTTAAAAAATAGGTATTGGTAATCATGAGAAAGGACATAGATACCCATGTTGGATGTTTTGGATGAGTTAAGTTCAGTTAGACTGCAAGATGAGATGTGGTTGAAATCTGCATTGCATTAAGATAAGAAAACAGCATGATATAGATGTATTTTAAGTTTATCAGTCTTAAATATTTGACTTTAGCATCCTATTTGTCTTGACAATATTGATTCCCATCCATTGACTTACAACACAGGAATAAACCCACAAAACCCAAAATCCAGTGTGAGTAATGAGTTCAAGTGCACAGGAAGACAGAGAGAAATGGAAATGGACATGTGAGATGGAAAAGCTATTCCCACCCTCTCTTAGTTTGAACAATGTTTAGTTAGGATGGTCAAGGTTAACAACCTCACTATTTTGTGTTCTCTGCAGAAATGCTCTCAGAGTGAAAGTATCAACTGCTTGAGAAAGCTGCTCTTTGAGAACAGTCAAAAGAAATGTGCAGATGGCACCATCAGGAGCAGCTTTAAGTTCTTAATCACCATACTGCAAAAGGCATGACTCCACTGACTTGGCCAAAGGAAGGTCACTAACCAGCCATGATTTACAGATGGTAGGTTGGTGCCAGTTGGTGGCACAGGCCCTAGAGATGATTTTCCCAAGGTTAGAAAGCAAGCCAGGGGATGAGCTGAAAATAGCAGAGGACCTCATGCTCCCATGCAGGCTGTACTTGTGTAGTGTCAGCAAAGAATGGAGGAATGAATGTCCTGGAGAGGGTAGCACATTTCTATGGCTGAAGAAGTCTTGCTCAAAGGTAATAAATACTGCTTGACATCAACAAGTCGTCTGACTAATTTTATTAACTGTAATGTACTGGACACAAAATGAAAGTCTCAGAAAAACAAAACTCCTCTTTGATACTAAAAAAAAAAAAAAAATGGAAGTATAGTCCCACTACATGAAGTACATGAAGTTATACTTTTGTAAGGCTTAAAATTCCACAGATGGCCACCTTTGACTCTCACCTTTTTTTTTTTTTTTTTTTTTTTTTTTGGTTTTTCGAGACAGGGTTTCTCTGAATATCTCTGGCTGTCCTGGACCCGCTTTGTAGACCAGGCTGGCCTCGAACTCACAAAGATCCACCTGCCTCTGCCTCCCAAACTCTCACCTTTTATAAAGACTAAACAAACTGCAAATAGTAACTCTTTCATTTCATCAGCAAGCTTATAGTGTCTTGAAGGTGTCTAAATACTTTTGTAAATGCAGAATTTTCTGGAGACTTGGGCCCTCACCAATAACTTACTGTAAGTTTCTTTACTGAACTAACAGACTTGGAAAATTGAATGACAGCCTAAAAGATTTCACAAGATGGGCACTAAGTTTACTTCTCCAGGTACCCAAGCCACAGAGGGTGATCATCTAGCTCTTATGCTCAGACCTGGTGATGTTCTAGGGAAGCAATAAAAGGTGAGCCCAGGGCTGGAGAGATGGCTCAGAGGTTAAGAGCAGTGGCTGCTCAGGGGTCCTGAGTTCAATTCCCAGCAACCACATGGTGGCTCACAACCATCTATATTTTGAGATCTGGTGCCCTCTTCTGGCCTTCAGGCATACATGCAGACAGAACACTGTGTACATAATAAATAAATAAAATATTTAAAAAAAAAAAGGTGAGCCCACTGATAGGCAGCTGTTCTCTGGGATAGTTTCTGACACTGCAGCAGTTTTGTCAACAGAAAGCTTAAAAATCTGTGTTTTCAGGAGTGATGTTAATCCCGTTCTTACTTTTCATATAGGATTATTTTTGATGATGGTTGTTTAAAGTGGGAAAATACTTCCTGGCCAGCCCTACACTCTGGACTCCAGAATGCTTTTTCCCTCCCTTTAGCTAAAGGGCCACACTGTTGCTGACTCTGCCCAGTTCTTTACAACTGTACTTCCTTCAAGGCCCTGGACAGAAAAAAAAAACACTAAGAGTGCAGTAGAAAAAGTGCCAATTAACTGCTGAAGAGCTCTCAGTTTCCTGGTAGATGCCAATCTTTCCATAGCATAACACGGTATCTGAGAGGCAGGACTCAGCTACCTGGACAAGGTACTAAGTTTTTAAAGGGTGTTGGGGAGTAATTTTTTGGACAACATTAACTAATTCAAATGGATACAATTTTCCTTGCAGAATTACTGTGGGGTTTAGGATGCACATGATGATCAGAGAGATGCTGTAGATCACAGGGGTACAGATAAGCTTATGCTATGGATAAGAATCCAGCAGAAATGCTGTTGTAAAGAAAATAATTTTAGCCTGGCCATGATAGCACACACCTTTAATCCCAGAGTTTAGGAGTCAGAGGCAGGTGGATCTCTGTGAGTTCAAAGCCAGTCTGGTCTGCAGAACAAGTTCCAGGACAGCCAGGGCTACACAGAGAAACCCTGTCTTGAATAACCCAAACAAGCAAAAAGAAAAGGAAGGAAGGAAGGAAATACTTTTAATTATTAATCCCTAAGGAATACAAAAGATGGAGCCTTGAGGAGCAGGTGTCTGTTCCTCTCTAAGTCCCATGAGATGGTCTGAGTTTGATAGGAGCATGGCAGGAAGAAAGAAGAAGGAAAAAAATCCATAAGTGGCAGTTTTGTGAAACTGAACAAGAAATGTTGATTGAAGGACTGGGTTACAAAGCTTGACAGGAACATGAAAACAGACGTGTTCTCCCACTTTGGCTAAGATCAAAGGGAAACTATTACCATATTTGTGGTTGGAGAAAAAGCAAGAGGCCGCAGGAAAAGGAGCTTAAGTATAGTTGAACCTGTGTGGCTTCTAAGAGCAAAGGCCAAGGACAAATATCATTGTCAGCCAGTATGATAGGTTGCTGGTGTCTTAAAACTATGCAGTGTTTTGTTGGTTTTTTTTTGTTTGTTTGTTTGTTTTTTGTTTTCCAGGCAGGATTTCTCTGTGTAGCTCTGGCTGTCCTGGACTCACTTTGTAGAGCAGGCTAGGCTCGAACTCATCGAGATCTGCCTGCCTCTCTGGGGTTAAAGTTGTGCTGGAGTTAAAGACATATACCACCACGACCGGCAAAACTATGCAGTTTTGACAGGTAAAGAAAGATAGGCATTCAGCCAGGCGTGTTACCTGCCTTTAATCCCAACACTCGGGAGGCAGAGGTAGGTGGATCTCCGAGTTCAAGTCCAGCCTGGTTTACAAAGAGAATTCCAGGACAGCCAGGGCTGTTACACAGAGAGACCTGTCTCAAAAAAACAAAAACAAAAAAAACCACCAAAAAATCAAAACAAAAGAAAACCAAAAAAGGTAAGCATTCTAAACTAAGGGTGAAGCACACAATGAGGCCTGCTCAGTGTATAAAGGCACTTGAATCCAAGCCTGACAACCTGAGTTTGATACCCAAGACTGGCATGGTAGAAGAAAACCCACTTCCACAGTTGTCATTTGATTTCCACAAGCAAACACACACATACACACAGAGAAAGAGAGAGAGAATATGAATAAATAATTAAAATAATAAAATCTAGTAAAATTATTTTAAAATATTTAGAACAAAAAAAAAAATCTTTTTCTTCAGGAAAAGCAAGCAAGCAGTCTTCTGTTAACTGGAATTCCTCCAGGTCTCATTCAGTCCCTACAGCAATTCTCAAAATTATTAGCATTAGTTTTTTTTTTTTTTTTTCTGTTCCTTTAGAAATTGGGCTGGGTTATAGCTTACTTAGTAGAAGATGAAGCCCTGGGCTCAAACCCCAGCACTCCACAAGCAGAGTGTGGTGGCATAGGACTGTACTTCTAACACTTGAGCAGTACAAGCATAAGAACCAGAAACTCAAGGTCATCCTGGGCTACATAGTGAGTTCAGAGCCAGCTTGGGTTCTAGAAGACCCTGTCTAAAACCAAAATTATTGCTACCTTTAAGAGCTTTGTTTATGTAGATGATGTCTCTCAAATATTTACCACATTCAAAATTTTTAAAAATTTCAAATATTTAGTTTTCATTTATTTAACAAAAATATGACAATTATCAACATGAATAACATGTTTTATAAAAAAAACTATAGCTTTAAAACTACAACAAAAATACACAAGAAGAGTGATTCTTTTACACTGTAAAAAAATCTCTTCCGCTTTTTTTCTGCTTGAAGTTACATCCTGACAGCCAACCCATCTTTGCCTTCCAATGGAGAGACCCTGACACTGGACTGGTGGGACAGTTAACTTGGACTAGATTGCCACAAGGATTCAAAAACTCCCCTACCCTCTTTGATGAGGCTCTTCATCGGGATCTGGCCTCCTTCAGAGCTGAAAATCCTCAGCTAACATTGTTACAGTACGTTGATGATTTACTCTTGACAACATCAACTAAACCTAAATGTCTCCAAGGAACTAAGAGGCTGCTGACGGAACTTGCCCTTGAAGTAGTTTTGGCGTAAAGCCTGGGAGCAGCTCTAGGAGGCTTATGAAGCTGGAGACCAGAGCGTGTCTCATCAGTTCCAGGTTGGAAAAACCGTACTCGTCTGGCACCATGGAGCTGGGAACCTTGATCCTCACTGGAAGGGACCATACCTGGTGCTCTCGACTACCCCCACCACAATGAAGATAGAGGACATCTCTGCTTGGATCCACGCCTCGCACGTAAAGAAAGCTCCTGAACCTCCTAAGGATGAATAGAGATTAAAAAAAAGACTGTAGACCCTCTTAAGCTACACCTGCGTTGCAGGTGCTCTCCAGATGGGAAATGACAACCCCCATGCCCCTCAAAAACTTGTACTTGTCAGGTAGCTTCCCAAACTGGGAAAGTCGTCTGGTCAATTTCTAAGGTAGCACCCTCCCTTTCCTGACTTCTGCCAGCTAGCTGCAGGCCTGGAACAGTGGGATATTTCTGAGGCAGACCCCCAGAACCTCCTTGAGAGGGACCCTCGATAAAGACACTCTATAGGGCTAGGAGCAAAGTTCGGGTGTGGGAGACCAGAGGTACGCTGTGGGCTGGCTCAACAAGATTTTTACGTCTGTCCAAGGAAAGGTAGGGACAGGAGTGCGGCTAGGCAGTGTGGAGGATGTTGGCTCTGTTTAACTTCTGGACCCCCTTACTATGAGGGCATCGCCGCGTTGGCTACTTTTAATAACACCACCAACCATGACGCCTGCTCATGACATAAAAAGAACAAACTGATCCTAACTAAAGTATCAGAGAAAAAGACTTATTTAAAAAACCCACCTGCTGCCTATAAACACTTATACAATGAGACCCTGAGGTCTCCCAAGACTTCTGATACCAGATACTTATATCCTGGCATAGATAGCTGGTGGGCCTGCAACAGGACTACCTGTGTTGCCACTAATATTTTTAATGATACCAAAGATTATTGTATGTTAGTACAGCTTATGCCTAGAGTACTCTATCTCCCCACAGATGCCTTTGTGGATGAGTTTGATTTCCGCCCTAAGCGATTTAAGAGAGAGCCTATTTCCCTGACTTTAGCTGTAATTTTAGGATCAGATGTGACACTGGAACAGCTGCCCTAGTGCAGGCCCCTTAGTACTTTCATCAATTAAAAGTAAGCGCCATACAGATTTTAATACTAAAACAATATCAAGGGTTACGGGGACAAGATAATAATAAATAAAATAAAACAGATATATAGGTTCTAAGATTAGAACAACGGACTAAAAGGAGTGGGAAATGAAGGAAATAAAAATTATTAAAAGACCCCCTAAGTCGGCAGTAGAGCCAGGCCAGCCGCCAGGTGATTCCAGGAATTTAGCTGACCATAAACAGGTTAAAACCAAGAATGAAGATCAATTGGGCCACGGGCCCCCAGGGCTTCAGGAACTGGCTGACCACAAGATTAGATTCATTCCTGAGACAAACAGATGTAGGATGTTTCCTGCTGACTAACTAATGGGCTGGTACATTCCAGCTGTATTTCCCCTCCCCCTTGGGTTGTGGTAAACGATGGGCTGGGCTGGTACTCCCTACCTGTAATTTTCCCCGCCCCTTAATCTGTGGTGCTCCCCTATTAAATATTCTACTCTAGCCCTGCGTGGGGGTCGCGACTCCTACCCCTGCGTGGGATACGAGTGGCGCCCCTCAGTGCACTGAGCCCCTTCCCCTTTTCCCCCCCGAAATAAACCTCTTGTGATTGCAAAAAAAAAAAAAAATCTCTTCCATGTCCACCTTCATTAAAAATAGCTGGATTCTCACGTGTGTCTCTGTGTCATTTTGCTGCAGTCTCTTCACCACACTGCCACTGAAAGCTTCACAGTATACTGAGGAGAACCTGAGAGTGAAAAGGGTAATCACACCTTTGTATTGTGAATTTATTTACCTCTCAGACTCCAGGAAAGACCCTTGTGGAACCCCAGATCACACTCTGGACACTGCTGATAAGGAGAAGTAGTTGATACCAAGTGAAAAGGCCAGAGTGTACAGGCATCCTGGTAATGAGCTAGCTTAGTAGTAGTATCCTGTGTGCTCTTCTAAGCCTTAAAATGTTCCTTCACAAACAAGGAAGCCAAAGCCAGAGAAGTGGCTTCCCAACTTTGTACAGCAAGTCAGTAGCCTGGCTCCAAAGCCTGGGTTGTGACCACTCTGCTTCCCTGCCTCCCTAAGGGACAAGGGCTGCAGTACACTTAACAACAGCCCAAGTCATCCTGCTGGCCTGCCCCTTCTCCATCCTCTCCCTGCCTTTTCAGATTTCAGTGTTCTTTTCTCTCGCTGCCTAGTTTGGGAACTCATGTTTCTTTTCACTCTGGAGTAAGTCCTTGTCCACTGCCTGTTGTCCATTATTCCCACCACTCCATAGAAACTACTCTCTGCAGAAACACCAGTGGCTTTACAATGAAGGATTCAGTGCTGCTTTTCAGTTCCCATCTTCCTTGCTTTTGTTGATATGGGATATTGACTACTGTTTTTATTTATTTGTTTGTTTGTTTGTTTGTTTATGTTTTTCGAGACAGGGTTTCTCTGTGTAACAGCTGTGGCTGTCCTGGAACTCACTCTGTAGACCAGGCTGGCCTTGAACTCACAGAGATCCACCTGCCTCTGCCTTCCAAGTGCTGGGATTAAAGGTGTGCACCACCATGCTGGTTATTGTTATTTTCCTTTTTGGGGGGAGGGGGTTCAAGACAGGGTTTCTCTGTGTAGCCCTGGCTGTCCTGGACTCACTTTGTAGACCAGGCTGGCCTCGAACTCGCAAAGATCCACCTGCCTCTGCCTCCCAAGTGCTGGGATTAAAGACATATGCTGCCACCACCACCTGGCTATTGTTATTTTCTTAACAATTCTCTTCTCTCTTGATTATTCTGATACCAAATACTTCTGGGGCTTTTTTTTTCTACCTATATAGTATCTTTTCAGGGAAGTCTTTACTGGGGTCCTCTCTCTTGGCCTGTCTGCTGGTTTCTGGCCCTGGGCCTTTCTAGCCTCTCATTCTTAGTTTTCTTCCATAATCACATTTCTATTCATGACTTTAATTATTGGGTACATTCTATTGACATCACAAAATACTATTTATAGACCAACCAGTTCTGTCATGTGTTCAGCAGGTTCCTAGTCATTTCCTTGATACCTTAAAGATCAAATTCTTTATCATCCAATTGTGTAGAATTGAAGGGAATGAAAATTATTAAAAGACCCCCTAAGTCGGCAGTAGAGCCAGGCCAGCTGCCAGGTGATTCCCGGAACTTAGCTGACCATAAACAGGTTAAAACCAAGAATGAAGGTCAATTGGGCCCCCAGGGCTTCAGGAACTGGCTGACCACAAGATTAGATTCATTCCTGAGACAAACATATAGGATATTTCCCGCTGGTTAACTAATGGGCTGGGCTGGTACATTCCAGCTGTATTTCCCCTCCCCCTTGGGTTGTGGTAAACGATGGGCTGGGCTGGTACTTCCCACCTGTAATTTCCCCCACCCCCTTAATCTGTGGTGCTCCCCCATAAAATATTGGACTCTCCCCCAAATCATGGTCGCGACTCCTAGCCCTGCGTGGGATATGAGTGGCGTCCCTCAGTGCACTGAGCTCCCCCCTCTTTCCCCCTTTTCCCCCTGAAATAAACCTCTTGTGATTGCATCAAGATGGTCTCTTGCGAGTTTTGGGGTGGCCGTGATATCCTGAGTGTCGGGTGAGGAACTTCCCTCCCCCGGGTCTTTCAGAATATGAAAAGGATGACAAATTAGCCCAGAAATATCACAACCTGGAGATAATCCACAGCCTCTTCTTTCCATACTTTTCTCTTTGATTACATGTACACATGTGCACAGATGGAATTATTATACATGATGTTTATATTTGAAAAAATTGTCTCAGTTTTGTTTTGCCCAGTTCTCGAGACTCCAAAGACCACCTAGAAGCGAACTCCGATGTAAATACACGAGGGTTGTTCATTCAAGCTCAGAGCTTGGACTCTCAACACTCACTGACAAAGCAGTTTAAGTTGAGAGCCCCCAGACCCAAAAGTACAGAATTTATATAGAGACTCAGACAAAGAAACAAGTTTTCTATCATATGATTGGATGACATTTGGGTAGCTAGTCATGTCCATTTCTGATTGGCTCATTGTTACTGACTAACCAGCTGTGGTCAGCTTGACCATCAGAAAGTTTGTTCAGACTTTTTGGGTGCTTTCTCAGAGTGAGCTGTCTGGTGATGACGAGGGAACACCCCTGGAATATAAGGTCGGGTACATTTTGTTGTTCTGGAACTGGAGTTCAGCTCTGAGTCAAACTTAATACAAAATGGAATCTTTTTCAAGATGGATTCAGTCAGGCTCCAGTTTGCATTCTATTATATCTAGACTCATTTGTGTATTTGTGCGCATGTCGCAAACATGTGTATATATATCCATGTGTACGTATCTTTGTATGTTTGCACATGTGTATATATAGAGGCAAGAGGACATCAGGTGTATTCCTCACTCATTCCTTATTTTGTTTTGTTTTTTGGGTTTCTCTGTGTAGCCCTGGCAGTCCTGGACTTACTTTGTAGACCAGGCTGGCCTCAAACTCAGAGATCTGCCTACCTCTGCCTCCTAGTGCTGGGATTAAAGGTGTGTTCCACCACACCCAGCTTCCTCCACCTTACTTTTTAAGACAAGTTCTCTTACTGAATCTGGAACTTTCTAATTCAGCTAGGATGGTTGGCCAAAGGACTCAAGGGATCTAACTGCCTCCATCTTCCCAGTACTGGGTTAACAGGACGTGCCACTATGTCTATCATTTTTTTCTTGAGTTGGGGCTTAAATCCTTATGCTTGTATGGCAAGCACTTAACCAACAAAGCTAATTTCTCATCCCCAGAAAGGAATTTTTTTTCTTTTGTTTGTGATTTTTGTTTTGCTTTCTTTGGAGAGTGTATATGCATGTAAAAGCTAGATATCATGTCAAGTGTCTCCATTTCTCTCTCTCTCTCCCTCTCCCCCCCCCTCTCTCTCTCTGAGACAGGATCTCTCTGTGTGGTTCTGAGTATCCTGGAATTCACTACAAAGACTAGGTTGGCTGAAGACTCACAGAGGTCCTCCTACCTCAGCTTCCTAAGTGCTAGGATTAGAAGTGTGAGCCAACAACACTGGGCATTCACCTTCTTTTGCAAGTCTCTCAGTGAACATAGAATTCACAGTTGGCTAGGCTGGCTGGTCAGTGAACACCAGGACTTACTTGTCTCCACTCCTTGTGTGCTAAGGGTACAGAAGTGAGTTCCACCCATTTCTAGCTTTTTCATGTGGGTGCTGGGATCCAAACTCAGGTCCAGCATTTTACTAACTGAGCCAACTCCCCAGACCCAGGAAGAACTGTTATAGTAACTTTTTATTTGATTGTATTAGTTTCAGAGTTTTCCTCTTAACTCATCATCTAAATAATTGAGACTCTACTATATTACTTCTTAATTATGCTTCACAACACAAAAACTGAGTAGTTATTACTCTATTCTTAACCCACTAAGCTAATCTGGTTTCCCCCCAGTGTAAATCTCAGAGATACTTGCACATTGTGTCTTTTCTGCTTCCGCTGAATCTCTCCCCATCTCTCCTGCCTGTGTCTCTTCTTGAATCCCCCTCCTTCCTCTCCTTAACTCCTCCCCGGGAGGGCAGGAAGTCCAGCCCTATTCTCTCCCCTGCTCAGTGATTGGCTGTAAGCTGCTTTATTAGCATTTCAGGGGACAATTGGGGAGCAATGTTTATATAACACTGAGATATGAGCTCTTCAGTACAAGGACTGAAATCAGATATGGGGGTTCAGAAATCAGCATCTGAATTACACAATAACATTACACCTACAAAGAACATTTCTTACTTTATGTATAATGCCTTCACACCCTGTCATGCAGAGCACTGTTAGCTCCTTGACTTCTATGCTATGTCCATTCTGGCCTGCTTAAAAGAAGCACCCATTGGCTCTTGTGACCTTCCCTAGTTCTGTGGAAACTTGGCTGGAGCTGGATTACATTCTTAGCTCAGAGCCACATCTCCCTTAGTAAAGGAACTGGAAAACAGTATTGCATTTGATTTTTTTTTTTTTTTCGAGAGGAAGAGGTGGATTGTAGAGTCTCATTTCATAGTCCAGGCTGACTTTAAACTGGCTATACCCCACCTCAGCTTTCCAAGGTGCCACCTCACCCCACTTTTTTTTTTTTATTTACCCCACCTCTTAAATACAGATATAGATTGTTTTAAACCATTCTATAAGGACAACTGATAACCATCTGAGGGAAAATTCACTGAATACTACATCCGTTTCTAAACAAAATGGATAAATTACAGACTATTTTTACACTTAAACTGATGTTAGAAGAAATGCAATGAAAATAAACAATGAGAGAGATTTGTAAAGGTAAAACAAGTTATAAATCATAAGGAAATTAGACAGGTGTGGTGATACATGACTGTAATCCCAGCCACCTTGAAGCCAAAGCAGGAGAATTAGTTGATTCCAAAGTTTGAAACCAAGTTGGACAACATAAAAAGACTAGCCCCCACACTACACACACATAGACAGACATACCAACAGGGACATAAAGACACACCCACACACATATACATAGATACACACATACAAACATAAAGTTGCTCTGCATTTTGTTGTTGTTCTTGTTTTTTGAGACAGGGTTTCTCTGTGTAACAAACCCTGGTTGTCCTAGACTCACCTTGTAGACCAGTCTGGCCTCGAACTCACAGAGATCCGCCTGCCTTTGCCTCACACGTGCTGGGATTAAAGGCCTGTGCCACCACAACTGGCTTTTAAAACTTCCATGTGGAGATGACCCCTATCCAGTGCCACACTGATGACACCTAGAGGCTCTCAGTGCTACTGAAATGAACAAGTAAGTGGTGGAGAGATGGAAGAGAAAGACAAACAGAATGTTGTGTGCACTGGGTCCACAGCCCTGCATCAGTAGGGATCTGTGTCAATATCCGTTGCCCATGACACCACCTAAGGCCATCAGAGATCCATCATTTGGGCTGCTGCCTGGGGCTATGTTGCTGTCCCAGGGCTAGGGAGAGCTGACCCCACCCCTTACCTGCTTCAGCACTAGGAAGAGCTGGGCCCACCTTTCACCTGGGCTGCATAGAAGAACTACCCACCCACTGGACCTCCCCCACCCAAGCACAGTAGAGCTGTCCCTAGTTGTTGAGGTTGCATGCAGGTGATCTGGCCTGAGGGCATGAGGGTAAGAGAGATACCCCCTCTTCCCACCTGTCCCTTGCTACCTATGGCAGGCAGGAGAGCTGGACCCACCACTAGCCTGAGAAGTGTGAGAGAGGTGGCCCCAAGGATCTGAGAGTGGAAGAGCCAATGGGCCCTGCACCTCACTTGAGCAGCCCAGTAGAGCTGGCCCTGGTGGCTATGCACAGGAGCCCACCCCTCACCTCGGCAATGCTGGAGAGCTGGCCCAAATGGTGTGATTTTGGGAGATTTGTTAGGCTGAACAACTCAGCTACCACCCAGGCCCATATCCAGGGATTTGAGTTGGCCCATTCTAACCTCTACCCCATCTATGAACTGCTAGAGCACATGAAGTGGTGGTCCTCCAGAACCAAAGCTGTATGAGTTACACATATCTGACAGTAACAACAGCATATCTGAGAGAAGTCCCAATGAGGATCCAGTATTGATAGCTTGGAAGAAGCCAAAGGCCTCAAGTCAGACGAATGACTCATTGCAATGAACATTTGCAAGTAAAGCTGTTTAGCCAAAAGGGTATAATGTGTGACACGCTGCGGCTTCTACACTGAGATTTTGTCTGTTTGTTATTTGTTTTCTTTGAGGGGGGAGGTTGCAAGCACAGAGGGTGGATATAGAGGAATGGTGAGATGAGTGGGATTTTGGGGTACATGATGTGAAATTCATTGTTGGAGGAAGGTCTAATATATTGGTTCTGACGGGCTGATTTCAATGCTGAGATCTGGTTACCTCCCCTTCTGAGGCATTGTGTTGATTGGTTAATAAAAGTCACTGATAGCCAATTAGCTGGGCAAAAACAGTATAGGAAGGTGAGACTTCCTGAGATGGAAACAGGAACCCTGTGCTTTACACAGAGGAATCCCTCTTTCCGCCAGGAGCATGGAAGCAAACAGGCATGTTTGAGAGCTCTGGAAGGTAACAACAGGTCACATGGCTGTTTGGGATTAAGTGGTCCAGGTTAACTTCGATTAGCTAGTTGAGAGTCTGCCCAGCTAAAGGTAAGTGTTGAAACATTAAAAGGTCTTGGTGTATTTAATTATTGGGGAAAGGGCTGTGGTGGCCTATAGACCTCCAGTCAAAGCAATCCGGGCCCATCAGCCTCCTGTCAAGCCCTGGTGGCTATCTCTCCAGGCCACTGGCAATTCCGCAGGTCTAATATAACAGTTTATTGTTATTAATAAATATTCATTAGTTGCCCCACCAAGCTGCCCCACCAGGCCTAGAGACTTTTTTTTTTTTTTCGAGACAGGGTTTCTCTGTGTAGCCCTGGCTGTCCTGGGATCACTTTTGTAGACCAGGCTGGCCTCGAACTCACAAAGATCCGCCTGCCTCTGCCTCCCAGGTACTGGGATTAAAGGCGTGCACCACCACCGCTTGCTTGGCCTCGAGACTTCTAATGCAAGTCAGGCCTGCCAATCTCCCACCAGGCTGTGGGCTGCTCCACTGGCCCAATATAACAACTTATCATTATTAATGAAAATATTAGTTAATAGAGTTTAGGTTGCAGGTGGTGAAGGTCACCCTTGGTTCAGGGCTTTTTCCCCAAAATAAGTCAGGGCACCAGTTAATATGGGCCAGGCCTGCCGGGCTCCCACCAGCCTGCTAGCTGCTCCGCTGGCCTAATCTTATAGTTTATACTTATTAATAAATACAATTGATAACTAAGTTGCAGTTTCAATTCACAATCAATAAGAAATTAAAAACAAAACAAAACCTTCCATGTGGGGTGGGGGATGTAGCTCCTAACCCTGCTGTGATGGTTTGAATGAGAATGGCCTGGCCAAGCATGGCAACACATGTTGGGTTTCTCCCCCAGCAGGTTGGTTGATGGAGTGAAGGGCTGGATCAGTGGGCCCTCACTCCGAGGCTGAGTGGGATGATGAATGTCGACAACTCAGGGGGGGTACACTGAGTCGGGAGACGCATCAAGGCAGGATCTCGTTTTGATTGTTACAGGGAGTTTCTTTTATAGGGTAGGAGAGGGGGGCAGGGTGAAAGTATAGTGTGAGGTTGCGTAGGCTGTGAGGTAAGACATAAGGTATATAAAGGGCCAATAAACTAAATGGGCGTGGCTGCAGTTAGGCAGGGTTAACGCCAGAATGATATAGTGCAGAAGTGTCTGGACTTCTGCATTTTTGAGACAGGTCTCCAAAATCAAGTCTGGCTTGGGCAGGCACTATAGGCCCCAATCTGGCTGATTTTGGCACTTAGGCCCAAAAGCACACACCTTTAATCCCAGCACATGAGGCAGAGGGAGATTGATCTCTGTGAGTTGAAGGCCAGCCTGGTCTACATAGTGAGTTCCAGGACACCCAGGGCTATGTAGAAACTCTGTCTCAAAAACAAGAAAATAAAAAAGAGAATGATGCTCATAGGCTAATATACTTAAGCATTTGGTTCATAGTTGGTGGAACTGTTTAGGGAAGGATTGGGGGTGTGGCCTTTTTGGAGGAGATATGTTGCTGGAGGTAGACACTGAGGTTTCAAAAGCCCATGCTATACCTATTCTCTCCCCCCCATCTCTCTGTCTCTCTGTCTCTCTCTTTCTGCCTCCAACTTGCAGATAAGATGCCAACTTTCAGTTACTGTACCAGCACCGTGTCTGTCTGCCTGTTACCACTCTCCCTACCATGAGGCCATAGACTCTCCCTCTTGAAACTGTAAGGAAGTACCCAATTAAACACTTTCTTTTATAAGTTGATTTGGTCACGGTGTCTCACCACAGCAATAAAAAAGTAACTAATACATCTTCAAAAAAAAAAAGGATAGGAAATGTAGATTAATGGTCAAGTACTTACCTAGTATTTCTTAAAGTCCAAAGAAAAACCCTCTTAGGTCCTATGTGATATAAGTCAGAAAGGAAAACAAGTGAGTGATAACATTCTATGTGATGATTCCTTTTTCAGAGGAAGGTAATTCACTCATGTCACTTCTAAAAATTATACTAAAGAATGAACACCATACATTTTTATGTCTTTTTAAGTTTTAAATTACATTTATCTCTTTAGCTAGGGAAGTGTGGTGGAGGTTTGAATTACTTTGGAAACACAGTTGTGATGAATGAATATGTAAGGGTTGAGGGAATGCTTTGTCACTGAAAAATAGATTGATGAAAGGGGCATGTAAATCAGCCTGATGATTGTCACCTGTGGGGAATATATTTAAAGACAAATACCTGGGAGAGTTCATGATCTTGGTCAACAGGAAGTACCTTGGGAGGAGGGCATAAGGTTGGCCAATGAGAAAATATCCTGGTACATAATTAGAGGGAGTATAAAAAGGAAGATCTGGAAACTTGGGGGGGTGAGCTTTTTTGCTTGACATTGCTGCTTATTGCTGCTTCACTCGAAAAGACTCTAGAAAAACATTTGCCAAAGGTTGCTGCTGCCAAGACTTGGAGTTGGCAGAACGTTGGGTGGAACCCAGGAGAAGCCTTGTGTGGAGCCATGAAAGCCGCTGCACCGAGGGCATCCTCAGAGGGCAGCACTTGCCCATGGAAGTTCAGTAAGCTTGGATGAATGGAAGAGACCTTGGCCCCAAGCAGGGGTGCAGCAACTGCCATGGAAATACTAGAGCTGCAGCTATTGCTGATTACTATATTTCCTTTGGTGGATTGCTGACTGTGTATGCTGTTCCTGTGTATGCTGATTTGGGTGGACTTCTGACTAATTCCTCCAAGGAATTGTACCTGAGGATGTCTTCATCTTGGTATCCTTTCTCCTGTGCCTCAGGTTGGTGGGTTGGAAGGTGTTTATAGATATTAATAAATAGTTTAAAGGTATGCCTTCATGGAGGAGTGGGCATGTGTTTGCCACCACACTCATGAAAGTCAGAGGACAGCCTGTGGGATTCAGTCCTCTCCTGCTACCACGTGGGTCCCAGGGATAAAACTTTGATCATCACCTTTACCCTTTGAGCCATCTCTCTAGCCCAGTTCACTTTTCTGAAGATCTATTTGCAAGAATCACACTCCCTAATATTTTCATGTTAGAAATAATAAAAAAATTAATTAATAAACTGATTTTTAAGTTATGATATATAGCCCATCAAATACATGTAGTGGTCTGGAGATGCTCAGTCAGTAAAGTGCTTGCTACACAAGCATGAAGACCAGAGTTCAGATCCCCATCAGCCTCATAAAAAGTCAGGTGTGGTTACAGCATACCGATAGCATCAGTTCTGGATAGGCAGAGACCAGAGGATTACTGGAGCTTGCTAGCCAATCATTCTAGCCAATTGGTAAGTTCCAGGTGCTACAAGATATCCTGTATCAAAAAATAAATAGAGAGACAGTGAGATGGCTTAACTGAAAGAGTACTGGCTGCTCTTCCAGAGGATGTGGTTTCAGTTCCCATAATCCATATGGTGGCTCACAACCACCTATAACTCTAGGTCCAGGGGATCTGATACCCTCTTCTGGCCTGGCAAAATGCCAACACATAAAAAATCTAAAAAAAAAAAAAATAAGAGGAACAAAGGAAGACACACACACATACATTAACTGTTCAATTCAAAGTTGTATTTTCTAAGGCATGTGTGGTGGTACAAGTCTTTCATCCAAGCACTCAGGAGGCAGAGGCAGACAGACTTCTGTGATTTGAAGGGCTACCTGGTCTATATAGCAAGTTCCAGGCCACTTAGGGCTACATAGTGAGACTCTCCTTCAAAAAATTAACAAATATTTATATAAATGAACTGTTGTATAATTAGCACTGTATTAGGAAGTAAAGAACAATCACCATAATTGAGGGACTTGAACCAGAACATAAGATTTATGCAAATATAACTCATGACTGTTATAGACTTCACATGTTCCACAAGCCACAAGAAAATGTACAAATTACAGGCTCCAAGAGAGCAAGGAATCTCAGGCTTTCCTGGTGCAATAATGGAAAAAAACTGCAAAATATAGGCTCAAAATTAATCAACATGCTGAAGGGGTTCTGGAGTTTTACTTTAGACATGTGGCACCCAGTTTATTCCATTCCTATATATGCGTTCTCTCTAAAACCCATGGAATTCCAAAGCCCTGTAACTCTTAATTACACTGTCATCCTTTTCACACATTGTATGCCCTTCAATGGCAAGAACCATGGCTCATTCAACAATGAGACCCACAGCACAGATTCAGCAGTTAACATGGAAAAGGTAATCATGACATAAGTGTTGAAGGAAGCTGTTGTATGACAAAACACACATCTACTCACCTCAGATAGGGAACCCAAGACAGACCGAAGTACAGACACTACCAAAGTCCAATTTGGTGAACAAATGAGTTTTATTAGGATTACTTTCAGGAATATGTGTAAAGGGTTACTTACAGTACCAGAAATGACTCAAAAACAGGTTCATTACTAAAGCCCACCCCAGCATGGGTGACAGCTTACAAAGCTGGGAACCTGGAGCACACTGCATAGCCTGCAGACAACAGGAAAGTGTCCTTTCCAAATGCACCAGTTGGCCTAATCTTCACCTCCAGTCGGGTTGAGAGTCTTCTTTGCAGTTTAGCATCTCTTTATCTCAGAAGGACTGTCAGCT
The DNA here is from genome assembly GCA_907164525.1 of Lophiomys imhausi. NCBI lineage: Eukaryota > Metazoa > Chordata > Mammalia > Rodentia > Muridae > Lophiomys > Lophiomys imhausi. Next base: position 900,363 of record CAJQZJ010033960.1, on the reverse strand, counting down.
TTTATTGCTTACCTTGGCAGGGAGACGCCTAGTGAATCTGGTCAGTTTCAGGGACTTCCTGGAGCTATTTTGAGTTTTTCACCTTCCTGCTTAAGGAGCTTCCTAGAGATGAAATGTTTGTCTCCAAACTGATACACAACAAAAGAATTGAATGACTAAGGCAGAGTGACTCAAGTATGAGCCCTTGTAGACCCACAGACCAGTGTTCTTCTCTTTTAAACCTAACTTTTCCCTGTCCTATATAGTTGAGACTAATAGTTATGTTATTTGTCAGAATATAAAGTATAAAGCTTTAGAGCTTGGAACATTCCATAAGGAGTCAGCTGACACCTCCCCTCAGCAACTCCGTATAATCTCTCCAGTGCAGAATCCCAACAGAGTCTTTCCCACCTTGGATGGGTAAACCTACATCCTATCTGAAAGATAAAGCAAAATACTTGGGGCTAGAGATCTCTCAGTGGTTAAGAGTACTGGCTGCTTTTGTATAGGACCTGGGTTTGATTTCCCACACCCATATGACAGCTCACAACCTTCTGTAACTCCAATTCTAGGTTATCTAATGCCCTGTTCTGGTCTCCAAGGACACATACATGCATGCATACAAAATATTCATGCACACACATAAAATAAAAATGGTTATGTATTTTTAAAAGAAAGGTTGTTTCTTTCAGATTCTTTCCAATGTCAAACATCATACTATAAAGAGAATTAAAAATATAGCCAACATAATGGTATACATAAAGGGTCCCTGAGAGGTAACTCTGTCTATAAATATGTTTATTCCATATGCCACTCCCACACTGCACTGATCTGGATATAGATTTGTAGCTCAGAAGAATCAACCTTCAGAGTTTAAAAGTATTCCTCCATTAGTTTCTGTCTTCCTGTTTTGGATTTAGAAAGTGTGGTTTTTTTGAAGGGCATAGTGGTGCCTGCCTTTAATCCCAGCACTCTGGAGGCAGAGGCAGGTGGATCTCTGAGCTTGAGGTCAGCCTGGTCTACAGAGCCAGTTCCAGGACAGCCAGGAGACAGGGCCTGGGTTTTTCCTAGGGGCCACTGAGGAGGGCATTCCCATAACTTGGAAGACGGAGGACCCAGTATGGGTTCCTCAGTGGCCACTTTCCTCTGTAAAATTGAATGCAGCCAAAGAGTTGGTGGATGAACAGATGTCTTTAAAACATATAAAACCATCTGTATCTCCCTGGAATACACCTATTTTTGTCATTAAAAAGAAATCTGGAAAATGGAGATTGATGCATGACCTGCGTGCCATAAATCAACAAATGCAGATCATGGGCCCAGTGCAACGCGGCTTGCCGCTTTTATCATCTTTGCCAGCCTCATGGCCCATTATAGTTATAGATATAAGAGATTGTTTTTTCTCCATCCCTTTGTGTGCCAAAGATAGTGAGAGATTTGCATTTACTATTCCATCCTGTAACCATGAGGAACCTGATCAGCGGTTTGAATGGGTAGTATTACCCCAGGGCATGACAAACAGCCCCGCTATGTGCCAACTGTATGTGGGGGAAGCCATTGCTCCCTTGAGAAAAAATTTTCCAAATCTGAGATGTGTTCATTATATGGATGATATCTTACTGGCAGCTAAGAGTGAACAAATGCTAGATCGGGCCTATGAAGAATTAGTTCAATTATTAAAAAAAAAAAAAAGGTTGTTTATTGCTCCTGATAAGGTTCAAAAAAAATGTGGTTAATTATTTAGGAGCGAAGGTTAGACCTAAAAAGATAATATCTCAAAAGATTGAGATAAAAAAAGATAATTTAAAGACTCTAAATGATTTTCAAAGGTTGTTAGGAGATATCAATTGGGTAAGAGGCTATTTGAAGCTACCAAATTATGAAATAAGACCCCTATATGATATTTTGAAAGGTGATTCAACACTTAATTCTCCTAGACAATTTACAGAAGAAACAAAAAAAGCTTTATGTAACGTGAAAAAAAGATTACAGAGTGCCTTCCTAAAGAGATGACAAAAACGACAGCCCATTGCATTGTACATATTTGCCACCTATGGTCAACCTACAGGATTGTTATGGCAGGACGGACCATTATTATGGACCTATTCAAAGATTTCTCCAAAAAAATCCATAGAACATTATCCCACTTCAGTTGCTGCTTTAGCCTTAAATGGTATCCAACAATGCTTGCAGTCTTTTGGAGTTGCTCCTGCCAGTATAATAGTGCCCTATTCCAGTCATCAAATTAAGATTTTGTGTGGCACTGTAGATGATTGGGCAATATTGCAATGTAGCTTTGAAGGAGTGATTGATAATCATTATCCTAAGCATCCATTACTATCATTTTTTAAGGAGCACCCAGTAATATTCCCTAAGGTTACTTCAACAGTACCACTTCAAGGGTCACCAAATGTGTTTACTGATGGCTCAAAGACAGGCTGCAGAGCCTATCTGATAGAAAGTCAAGAGCCCGTGTTATGTCAATTTCAACCGGGCTCCCCCCAAATAGTAGAGTTAAAAATAGTAATTGAGATGTTTAAAAGATGTCAATTTACATTCAATTTGATCTCAGATTCAGTTTATGTGGTCAACGCAGTAAAAGTATTAAAATTAACAGGTCCTATTAAAAATAGTAGTACTGTATGTGCCTTATTACAAGAGTTACAAGTTTTGGTCTGACAGAGAAAAAGATGTTTTTATATTCAACATATCAGAGCACATACAGGATTACCTGGACCATTAAGTGAGGGTAATGATAAAGTTGATCAATGGACTAAGATGACATGCATTTTTTGGAGCTCATTCCTGGACCAAGCCAGACAGTTTCACCAATTATTTCATGTAAATGCAAAAACTCTACAGCAAAAATTCCATTTGTCTAGATCAGATGCTAGACAAGTGGTTTTGGACTGTCCTCAGTGTGTGATTCATCATCATCCTCCCAGTGTGGGAGTAAACCCTAGAGGGTTGATGCCACTCAAACTCTGACAAATGGACGTTACCCACATTTCAAACCTTAAAATATATTCATGTATCTGTGGATACCTACTCAGGTATCATACATGCTACACCTATGAGTGGAAAAAAGACTCACAATGTCATAGGACATTGCTTAAAAGCCTGGGCTACATGGAAAAAACCACAACAGCTAAAAACGGACAATGGACCAGCCTATACGGCTCAGTCCTTTGTCTCCTTCTGCAACCAGATAGAGGTACAGCTTAATCACGGATTACCATACAATCCTCAAGGACAAGGAATTGTGGAGCATGCTCATCGCACGTTGAAAGAATGCTTGCAAAACAAAAAGGGGGAATAGGCCAAGGCCGTACCCCCAAGGAAAGAATGTCTTTAGCCTTATTTACTTTAAACTTTTTCAATTTGGATGCTCTAGGCCGCTCAGCAGCGGACAGACATCAGGATTCCCATGGTCCACCTAAAGGCATGGTGAAGTGGAAGGATATTTTGACAGGCTCTTGGCGGGGTCCTGACCCCGTGCTAACATGGGCGAGAGGGTCTGTTTGTGTTTTTCCTCAGGATCAACAAGATCCAGTGTGGGTGCCTGAACGCCTTGTGAGGAAGATTCATCATGAAGACCTTCCTAAGGATCCTGGTGATAGTAGCAGTGAGTATATCAGGAATGACCGAGCCGAGGTGGGGGATCCTGTCGATATTCCCAAAGCCGATGCCGGTCAGACATGATGCAACTGTGTTTCCACGCTTATTTAGCAGTAATAGAAGCTTAGGCTTACCCTACCTTCCCTTTGATGATCAGAAAAGCCCTATAGAGGGTAATAGAAATGTCAGCTTGAAGGGTAGTCTGTGCTTTTTAATGAGCTTCAATAGGTCAGATGATACAAAATGCATTAAATTGCCTCAGCAGTCAGCAGATTTTTTACCACAACTGAGGTTTGGGGGTAGGAGTAGTGGTTTGTTTTCAGGCAACGTTCTCGCCTTGAAGGATGGTGGCCCACACGAGTCTCTGACCGGGACCCCCCCAGACAGCCACGCTGGGCACCTTTTTGTAGAGGATCCACAGGAGAGGAAGGACCTTTTCCCTGGACTGGATGTCAGGAGCGCAGAGCAGTTTGGGTTCAACAAGATTATTTTTCCTTTAGCCCCATGATTAGTAATATAGTGAATAAGTCTTGTACAGGAATGCTTGATATATCTACTAGGGATCCTCAGCAGACTGCCACCAATCCTTTTGATTTGTGGCTTTTATGTGGGGTAAATGGAAGTTGCATGGACTTGGGACCTGTCATTATGCTTGGGGGAGGAATTTATCAAAGAGGTAATTTTTCCCTAGGGTCCGCTACCAAATTTGATTTTTCTAGCAGTAGTGGCTCTGGTACTTGAAAATCTTTGTTTCATTCTTACCGCAATAAGACCTTTTCAGCTTCGCCAGTATGCTCTGGCCTTCTTTTCTGTGGATTGTAAGTAATGGGAGTGCATCCTTGGGTGAAGAAAAGTTAGTATGCACTCCAGGCACATGTTTTTATGCCCTATGCTAGAATGCCACAGCCTTTCCTGTGGCTGTGGTGGCTAGAATGCCTCGATATGTACCAGTTCCTGTAGAGGCCCCTAATACCATGATGCTATTCAGGTTTAAAAGAGATTTTGGCATCACTGCAGCTATTGTTACTGCCATCACTCTTGCTGCTGTGGGAACTACTGCCTCAGCTATTGCCTTGTCTAGTTCTATACAGACTGCCAATGCCTTGAATAACATCTCAGCCACTGTAGCACAGGCATTGGATACTCAGACCTCTATGAATTCTCATCTCAAAGGAGGCCTTATGATAGTTAATCAACGCATAGATTTAATACAAGAACAGATTGATTCTCTTTGGCAACTAGCACAATTGGGGTGTGAGTGGAAAATACAAGGTTTGTGCGTTACTTCCGTGCAGTATCAAAATTTTACAAAGGCTGCTAATTTGTCTAGACAATTGTCAAAGTTCCTCTTACAGGATTGGTCGGCTGAATTTAAAAATTTGATAAGAGCTGAGAGCGACAATCGTCCACATCAATTCCACTCGGGTGGATCTGAGCCTGGCTACTGGCTTGACTTCCTGGATTCAGACGGCTATGGATCATCTTAAGGAGTGGGCGGGCGTAGGCTCTTTGGCGATACTGATGATACTAGCCTGTCTGGTTTGCCTATGGTGCATCTACAAAATGAGAGCCACACAAAAGCGTAATGCAGCCATGATTATAGAAGCCCTTGTCGCCATTGAGGCGGGCCAGTCCCCTCAGGCGTGGCTCGCTGCCGTGAAGCCTTAAATCTTCACTGAGCATAACCCACGCCCCCGAAGAGACTGAACATAATCCCTGCCCACTGAGGTATTCGTTTCACGGATATTGGGGTCTGGCAAGTCAATGACGGAGTTGATGGGTAAGTCTCGGCCACCTAAGCCAGGGCAGTCCCGAGTGGGGAGGCTGACCCAGAGACGGGTAAGAGTTTGAGCACCGCCCTCCTACAGGCTCAGGCCCACCGTGAGATCCCCAGATAGGGGGATTACGAAGCCTTTCCAGGGACTTCTACCAACTTTAGAAAAAATAAAAAAGGGGGAACTGTAGAGAGCTGCGATGTGCCACGGCCTAAAGATGGCGCCGGTTTCTGCCTTCCACCAGCCCGACGGTGAGCGCTCTCGGTGGTAAACAAGTCCATATTTGGCTAAGACCGCTGATCTGGCTTGCTTCCGCATACGTGGGCCTCTAAGATAGCACTACGTGGCTTTACTTGATTAGCTGTTCATTTAGTATTTAGCCTGTGGGTTGGGTCTGCCCGGGCATTCGGAAGACTGTTTTCAAGGGACCTGAATAAACTGCTTGAGAAGAGCTTTTGTGAGTTGCGTCATCCTTGCTGGTCAAGGGGAACGCGACAATACACACAAAGAAACCCTGTCTTGAAAAAAAGAAATGAAAAAAGAAAGAAAAGAAACCGTGGTTTTCTTCTGATTCATGATTTCTGTTGTTGTTGATGATGATGTTTTGAGAACATAGTGTTGCTGTATAATCCTAACTGGCTTGGAACTGGGTAAATAACAATGTTGGTCTCAAACTTGCCACTGTTGTGGAGTGCTGAGATTACAGGGTTGTGCCACTATGCCCAGCCTGATTTGTTTTATGTGTGTATGTATTTGTGTGGTGTGTGTTCATGTGTACGCAGGTATACAGGTGTGCATTCACATGTGGAGGTTATAGATTGACATCAGGTGTCTTTCTCAGCCTCTCTTCAACTTAGGTTTGTTTTGTTTTATTTTGTTTGAGATAATGCCTCTTACCAAACCTGGAGTGATTCAGCTAGAATGGCTGGCCAGCCAGTTCCAGGGTTCCTCCTACTCCTACCTCCCCAGGGCTGGGATTGGAGGTACACACTGCCACGCCTGGCTTTTGATGCAGGTGCTAGGGACCTGAGCTCAGATCCTCAATGCTTGCATGGTAAGTGCTTTATGGAAGGAACCATTTCCCCAGCCCACCTGACTCATCTTTATGTGACTGTTTTCTCTCTGGAGGTTTATAGGATTTTTGTTTCCCTACTGCTTTATGAAGCTTTGACTTGAGTTGAAGCAATGAAGACTCTGACCCCTCTTGCCCTTAAGCAAGCAAGAAGCACTCCCTTTTACCCCTAATACTCCCTATTTAGAGTTTCTAATCTCGCCAGCCCCAGCATACCTATGAAAATCTTTGCCCAGTTTCCAGCTAAGTACAAGTAAACCTGAAGATAGTCGCACGTTCTGCCCTCTCGGTGCATTTGGGATCTGCTTGGGAGCCTTAGATATCGGAGCTGTCACTGGGTTTCTAGCACATGTCTCTATGCCTCTTGGTATGGTCATTTCATCAGCAGGATATCTGAATCCATTCTCCCTCTGTGGGAACACAGAGTGCCTCCAGCTGCGTGCCCTGTCTCAGCCTGGCTGTTTCTAAAGTGGGAGTTGTACAACCCTCATTCTGTTGCTTTGAAAAATGTAATGAGCTAGTACATATTTAGTGCTTAAAGTCTTATCTGGCTCTTAGTTAAAACTGATCAGATATTGATCATTACTGACACAGGCCTTCTCCACTCAAAATGTGTGGATTTTGTTGTTTTGCTTTTGAGACAGTCTCACTAAGTAGCCTAGGATGGTCTTGAACTCAAGAGTCTCTTTTCAGGCCGGGTGGTGGTGGCGCACGCCTTTAATCCCAGCACTTGGGAGGCAGAGGCAGGCGGATCTTTGTGAGTTCGAGGCCAGCCTGGTCTACAAAGCAAGTCCAGGACAGCCAGAGCTGTTAAACAGAGAAACCCTGTCTCGAAAAACCAAAAAAAAAAAGAGTCTCTTTTCTCCTGAGTGCTGGGTTTATAGTCCATGCTACCACACTAGGCTTCTTGTTGAGTTCATTCTAATTAGGGACTTGAGTTATTTCAGCTGTGAGATATGTCTTCATTATCATTTTTTCTCTCCTACTGGAAACTACTTTCTCCTAGAACATTTCTCATAATGTCTCTCATATCTTGTATGCAGGTTTGTTTTCATTTTGCTCGGTGAGACCTTTAATCAACTTTATCTTCAGGTTTCCAGCTCTTTTGTGGTTTTCTATATCCATTTTCCTCATTTTACTTAACCACTTGTTCTTAAATACTCCATTTTCTATATTTCCTCACAGCTAGAGTTGTCCATTTTGACTAAGTTCTTGGTGGCCAGTGCAAATGCAAATGCTATTCTTGAAGACAGACAGATAGACAGACAGACAGACAGACAGACAGACACACACACACACACACACACACACACTTTTTCTTTTGTTTTGTTTTTTAGGTTTTTTTCGACACAGGGTTTCTCTGTGTATCCTTGACTGTCCTGGACTCACTTTGTAGACCAGGCTGGCCTTGAACTCATAGAGATCCGCCTGCCTCTGCCTCCCAAGTGCTGGGATTTAAGGCGTGCACCACCATACCTGGCTTTTTTTTTTCTTTTTGAGACAGAGTTTCTTTCATCTCATCCTGGCCTTGACTCACTCACTATTCAGTCTGGGATGACTTTGAGTTCTGATCCTCTCTCATCTTTACCTTACAACTGCTGGGATTACAGATGTGCTCCACCACACCTGGTCTGTGCAGTGCTAGAGGTCGAACCCAGAGCTTCACATAGGCTAGGCAAGCTCCCTACTAACTGGGATGCATCCCCTGCCCCCTTAAGTCTCTCAAAAGGACAAAGCCAGGAGTGGTGGCACATACCTTTAATCCCAGTACTCAGGAGGCAGAGGCAGGTGGATCTCTGTGAGTTCAGAACAGCCTGGTCTATATAGCATATTCCAGGCCAAGGCTACATAGTAAGAGAAGGCATAGCCTTCTTGTCCCTGCTGCTATGTAGAGCATGGCATGGGAGCCTGCTCTCTTCTTTCCAAGTGTTAGATAAAACAGTGCTCCAGATACTGAGATTTTCAACTTCCAAGAACTGTTTGGTATATTCTGAATGTTTCTCATTTGAGAACTAGGTTTGCTATATAAAAGTTTGTCTTGTGCCTGGTGTGGTGGTGCATGCCTTTAATCCCAGCACTCAGGAGGCAGAGGCAGGTGGATCTCTGTGAATTCAAGGCTAGCCTGGTCTGCAGAATGAGTCCCAAACAGCCAGGGCTATACAGAGAAACCCTGTCTTGAAAAACAAAACACCCCCCCCAAAAAAGTAAGTCTCCATAAAGGGGATTGTTGACTCACTTATCTGTTTGTGGGAATAGCAGCCATACATTTTTTGGAAATCTCCAAACACCAACATCCCCAGGTTGTGGGAGTTTTTATGTGGGGTTAGTCAGTGCCTCTATGGGAAGATTCTGGGGGTAAAGTCGTACTGACTAGACTCATCAGTCAGTGGAGAGTGAATTATGGAACATCAAAAAGAAGTGTTATAGGGGGTTGGAGGGATGGTTCAGTGGCTATGAATGCTTTCTGCTCTAACAGAGGTCCCAGGTTTAGTTTCTAACACACACACACACACACACACACACACACACACACAAACACACACACACATCATGTAGCTCACAACTGAGTATAACTCCAGTTCTAGGGAATCCGATGCCTTTTTCTGGTCTTAAGGACACCTGCATGCATGTGGAACACGTGTATATGCTCAGTTCTTTACACAAACATGTAAAAATTTACAATAAAATAAATCTTTTTTTAAAAGAAGTATATTTTAAAATCCCCCCAGGATTGGCAACCTGAGTTGTAGTAGTCCTGTTCTGAGCATTCATGGACAGAAAAACAAAATCAAAGGCCTCTCCTTGGGAACCCGCTGAAGAGCCACATACTCTTGAAGATGTCTGCAAGCCTCCAGTGTTGCTGCACCTGCTCCATCCAGTGGGCATCTGTTCATGTCTTCATTTGACCTCTTTTTTTTTAAAGGTTTTTTGAGACAGGGTTTCTCTGTGTATCCTTGACTGTCCTGGACTCACTTTGTAGACCAAGCTGGCCTTGAACTCACAGAGATCCACCTGCTTCTGCCTCCCGAGTGCTGGGATTTAAGGCGTGCACCACCACACCGGATTTTTTTTTTTTTTTTTTTTTAGGTTTTTTCATTTGACCTCTTGAATTGATTTTATTTTCTCCCAGGAACCTTGCTGAAGTATGCAGCCCAGTGCTCCCCCCACCTCAGTGTGTGTGTGTGTGTGTGTGTGTGTGTGTGTGTGTGTGTGTGTTCCCATAATCCAGAGAGATTCTGGTATCTCCACTATAGCTTAAATCTTCATCTGGCTCAGCTATACCACTCCTGGAGACTGACCCCAAGAACTCCAAGCCATCACAACACAGGGACACTTGCCCATCAATGCTCACTGCAGAACTACTCACCATAGCTAAGCTATAGAAACAATCTAGACGTCCATCAACAGAGAAGTGGATAAAGCAGATGTGCTATGTATACACAATGGATTTGTTTTCTGCTGTAAAAAAGAATGAAGTTGTGTCACTTGTAAGAAAGTAGATGAATTAGGAGATCATCATATTAAACAAAATAGGTCAGTCAGAGGAAGGCAAATATCATATGCTTTCTCTAAAATGTAGTTCCTAGATTTTCATACAAACACATAAAATCATGTAGGTATGCATGACATGAAAGTAGATGTAACACTGTCTAGAGAACACAGGGGACTATCTGGAGAGGGAGTGGTGAGGAAGTAGGCAGAGGAGAGATTATGCCAGACTCTGCCATACAATATACACTTGTATGAAGAGATACCTGTGTAACACAATATCATGTACAATAAATACATAGAGTGAAAATTGTTAAAATTTTCACCAGGTTGTCAAATGGCCCCTACAAGAAATGCTCAACTCTTACAAAAGAAGAAAAGCTGTGTCTCCACGGCAAGCTTCCCATGTATTTCTTCTGCTTTTTCCTGGGGTGCATGTAGGTACTACTAACAAAGAAGAGCTTAGGTGATCTCAGGCTCTGGTTCATACAACCAGAAATACTTCTTAAACATTAAAAGCACCCTCTCTTTTTTTAATGTTTGTTTATTACTTCAGGTTACATCTCCATCACAGTGCCCTTAAAAGCACTCTCAACAGGAAAAAAAAAAAAAAAGACAACCCAGCCAGGCATGATGCTATTGGTTTTTAATTCCAGCTCTCAGGGGACGGAGCCAGGAGAATTATGAGTTTGAGGACAACCTGAGGATATATAGTTAGACTCTGTCTCAAAAGCTGAAAAAGGGGCTGGGAGTGGTAGTGCATGCCTTTAATCCCAGCACTCGGGAGGCAGAGGCAGGCGGATCTCTGAGTTCCAGGCCAGCCTGTCCTACAGATCGAGTGCAGGACAGCCAGGCTTACACAGAGAAACCTGGTCTCAAAAAACAAAAAAAAAAAAAAAAAGGAAAAAGGAAGAAAGGAACAGACGGCCAAGGCTACCTCCAGAACAAAGTATGTGCAAATCATGCATCTGAAAGAGGAATAACATCTAGAACACATACAAAATTCCTAGTTGGGCATTGTGCCACCCACCTTTAATCCCAGAACTTGGGAGGTAGAGGCAGGCAGATCTTTGAGTTTGAGGCCAGCCTGGTCTACAGAATAAGTTCCAGGACAGCCAGGGCTACAGGAAGAAATCCTGTTTTGAAAAACAAAACAAAGTTCTATGAGTCAGAGTAACCTGATCCTAAAGCAAGCAGAAAAGGATTTGAATCAAGAATGTCCACCATGGACATGGCCAATACACCCAATGCTGGAATACTATTAAGTCTTTTTTTTGCGGGGGGGGGGGGGTTCAAGACAGGGTTTCTCTGTGTAGCTCTGCCTGTCCTGGACTCACTTTGTAGACCAGGCTAGCCTCAAACTCACAGAGATCCACCCGCCTCTGCCTCCCGAGTGCTGGGATACTATTAAGTCTTTAAAGGGAGTGAAATGTTAATACACGAACTTGGAAGACATTGAATTATAAGAACAAAGGGACAGATACCTTGTGATTTCACTTACATGAGATTCCCACAGACACAAAAAGTAGAATTAAGGCAATAAACATAAGGCTAGCTTAGTGACCTAAGACTCCATTTAGCTTGGACTGTGTATACACCCCTCTTCTAACAATGCACCTAGCAACCTAGGATCTTCACCTGAATCAAGCAGTAGGCACACTCTTATTCAAACAATGAAATAAATCACAAATAAGCCATTCCGTCCTAGCAACCCTTGAAAGCTCCCTGTTTTTAAGGTCAGTTTCCATTTGAACATATTTCAGGACATTCTGTAGTACAGGAGACAAGGGCTAATCCAGCCTGAATTAGTTTGGGGTATATTTGAAATAAGGCAAACTGTGTATTGAAATTTTTTTTTTTTTTGGTTTTTCGAGACAGGGTTTCTCTGTGTATCCTTGGCTGTCCTGGACTCATTTTGTAGACCAGGCTGGCCTCAAACTCACAAAGATCCGCCTGCCTCTGCCTCCCAAGTGCTGGGATTAAAGGCGTGCGCCACCACCGCCCGGCTGTGTATTGAAATTTTAAGGGAAAACCCCTTATGAAGGCTCATCTTGGCTGTCAACTTAACTGCATCTGCAATCAACTAAAATCTAAACTGCTAGGCACCCCATGAAGGAGTTTCTCTTTTTTGTTGTTGTTTTTTATTTTCATTTTCCAAGACAGGGTTTCTCTGTATAGCCCTTGTTTTCTTGAAACTTGCTGTATAGAGCAGGCTGGCCTTGAACTCAAGAACCTGCCTGCCTCTGCCTCCTGAGTGCTGGGATTAAACATAATGTGCTACCACTGCCCAAGTATGAGGGATTCTCTTAATCAGATTTGAATCAGAAAGACTCACCCTAAATCTGGGCCAGACATTCTAGTGACAACCCAGATAAAAGGACATAGAATAAGAAAACTTCTTTTTATTTTCTTGCCCTCGCTCTTACCTATCTATCCTTGTGCTTCAGTATTCCTTAGCCAGCACCAGAATCAGCTTCTTTGGGATTCCAACAGAGAATGATGATCAGCAGCTCTCCAGGAATTCTCTAGGGCTCCAGCACAGATGTAGAGCACTGAGCTATCCAGCCTTGTGGATTGAACAAGTATCTGATTCTCAGTCTCTCCAGTGTGAGATAGTCATTGTTGAACTACCTGGACCACATCCTATAAACTAGTCTAATAAATATCTTATATACACGTACATTCATTCCATCAGCTCTGTTCCTTTAGAGGGTCCTAATACACGCATATTTACCTTATGCATATGGGTAGCTAGGCATGCATGTGACTAAAATTAGATGCCTTGGGGGAAGGAACGTGTGCAGTAAGCAAATACATATATAATACAAGCCTCTCAGTCAGAACAGGCACCTAGACACTTTATACCCTTGAGCAACCAGCTCTTTCTCCTTCTAGACCTCATAAAGGAAGGCTGGGGACAATAGCCTGGGGCCTTGTGTACCCTAACTCAGGGAGCTCATTCCTCACTTGCAACATATCTGATCTGTACAGTCCTTTTGCTTTTTGAATAAAGTATCTTGACTCTTTACTATGTAAGTGTGCTTTCTCAATTCTTTGAATAAGACACCAAGAACCTGGAAACACCCAGTCCAGATAGTGACACTCAGTAAATTATGATTGACAGGAGCTGGTATGAGACAACAGTGACAAATTACTATTTGATGGGTCCAGTCATTTAGTCAGAGCTGATGAAAACATTTTTCAATAATTTTGGTGGGTGCTGCACAACAACATGACCACTAAATCTCACTGAACAACATATGTAAGAGTTAAGATGGGAACCAGGTACGACAGAACACGCCTTCAGTCCCAGAAATGGGGAGGCAGAGGCAGGCAGATCTCTGAGTTCAAGGATAGCTTAGTCTACATAGTGATTTCCAGGACAGCCAGGGACACATAGAGAAATCCTGTCTCCAAAAAAAAAAAAAAAAAAAAAAAATTTTAAGGCAATAGGAGCTGGAAAGATGGCTTACCAATTAAGAGAAAATACTGCTCTTGTAGAGGACAAGAGTTCAGTTCTCAGAATCCATATCTGGAGACTCAGAATAGCTTTTAACTCCAGCTCCAGAATCTTTGATACCCTCTTCTAGCCTCTGTAGGCACTATACCCACATGCAAATAAACACATGCGTGTGATGCGCGCCGGCACACACACACACACACACATGTTGGGTGTGGTTCCAGAGGAATTGGCTTGGAACCAGTGAGACTGAGCGAGTCCGAACCCTGGGAATCTCAAAATTGGGGTACCAGAAAGGAAGGCATGGGACAAGCTCTCTCCCTGCTTCTGCCCACCTCAGGAACACACACACAGGGCCCAAGTGGCTACCTTCCTTATGGCACATAGAAACAACCCCACAGGAGGTCACAGGTGAGCTCAGTCACATACCCAGTGTCTGGGACCTTTCCCCATTTTAATATAGCATTGCCAGCATCTCAATCTCAACCAGTAGAAAAAAAATTCCTCTTCACATCCCACGGTTCAAAAATCCCTCACCCATCTCAGAGTAGAAAAGATTTAGAGGATTCTTGGGAGATGATAAGGAGACCATGGGAGAGCTAAGACCACCATAACATAAGCTGCAATAAAGAATCACCGTTCACCATAGAGCTGCCTCAGGGTGTTGTGATTCTGCATGAAGGAACTTCTGCTGTAGGAGAAAGTTTTCTCCAACTGTGGCTATAGTTCCCTGACTCTGAAGTACTTTCTCCAGCGTGAAGAGGAGAAATGGTCCTCAACCCAGGCATCCCTGAGAGTAGAGCAGTCCTCCAGAACTTCCCCCACGCCCCACTCCAACAGCAGCTGTCCTGACCCTGCATTCTTCAGTGCTCCCTTGTCAAGGGTAGAGAACTGCAGGCTCCCAGATACACTCAGACATTCTCTTACAGTCCCACCTGCAGACAAAAGCCACTGTGGGGCTGCCCACTTTCTCTCCATCCTGGCATTGTACCCATTGAGACGTCAGAGGGAAATGCAACTGACCAATCTCATCCCACAGACCTGGACACTCCAACCCTCCGTGCCCCACCAACCCTACTCTGCTACATACACATAATTAAAAATAAATATTTGAAAGCTGAGTTAAGATAGTTTTCATGTACTCATGAAAACAGAGACCCAACCTGGAGGACCTGTTCTACTTTGTTTCCTGTTGCTGTGATAAAATACAGTGACCCAAAACTAACTTAGAAGAGGAAAAGATTTGACTTACATTTCCAGATCAAAGGTCATCACTGAGGGAAGTTGGGGCAGGAACTCAAACAGGAACATAAGCAGAAACTGTAGAGGAATAAATACTGCTTACGATTTCACTTATAGGTTCATGCTTAGCTCACTTTTTGTTTGTTTGTTTTTCGAGACAGGGTTTCTCTGTGTAGATCAGGCTGGCCTTGAACTCACAGAGATCTGCCTGCCTCTGCCTCCCAAGTGCTGGGATTAAAGGTGTGTGCCACCATGCCCAGCTCAGCTAACTTTCTTATACAGTCCAGAACCATTTGCTGCCCACAGTAGGCTGGGCCCTCCTATGTCAATTAACAACTGAGACAATCCTCCACATGTAGTAGCAAATAATTAAATTATTACTAGTATTTATATGATAGTTAATTGGTCACCAGTGTTAATCTTTAACCTGTCATTATAAATGTGGATTTTTTTTTCTCATCTGGAACTACCTTTTTCGATGTTATTGTAAGTTCTAGATTGGATTTCTCTAAAAGTTCCCTATTTTGATTCAAAGATTTCTCCAACCTTTGTCCTAATGCCTTTAATTTAGCATCTAATTTCTCAGTCTCTTCTCTCTCCAAGTCTGTCTTATCATGATCTCTCCCAACAAGCATCACTAAAAAAATTATTTTCATGCTAATAGAAACAAACTCAAATGGAATCCAGATGCACTGTGTCACTGTGTCTTCCTCCATTTTCAACATAGAAAATAATCTTTAATCTCAAAACCTCTCCCTAAGGACTTTACTTTCTTAAACCCAACTACCCTTCTATACCCTACCAGTTCAGATGCTTGAAGTTTCTCAGTCTGTTTCTGACTCCTGCTTCCAGGGGAGAGGCTTTTCTACCTCCCTCAAGGGATCTACTCCCTTCCCCTACTCTGGGATGTTATTCGGTTCATTTGCTCCTCTGGTCTGTACAAGTCAGGCCAACAGGATCCCCTTCTTAAAGGGACTCACCAACCTACCTTGACTAGGAAAGTCTAGCTTTTAGAAGCTCACTTGTGTTAAAGAGACAGTTTGTTTGTTTGTTTGTTGTTTTGTTTTGTTTACTGTTTTTGTCTTTCTGCAGCTGGCTGGAGGCCCTTACTGCTACGCAGGGGGTATTTAGCTTCCTGCCTGAGAAACTGCAGTTGCTTTGGTTTTCTCTTTCAGGGTACAGCACTAAGAAACTGTTGTGTTTAAGCTTAGATTTTACGTAAGTTCTTGCTAGATTTGTGTAAGTTATGCTCCACATTAAGTGCTAAAATGTTAGTGTAACTTTACTTAATTGTGCTTGTTTCTCAGTTTTTCTCTTAACCTTGCTATCACCCCAATAATTGAGACCCTATTATATTATTTGTTAAACAAGTGGGGCATAGTGGCGCACACCTTTAATCCCAGCACTAGGGAGGTGGAGGCAGGCGGATCTCTGTGTGTTTAAGGCCAGCCTGGTCTACAGAGTGAGCTCTAGGACAGCCAGGGCTTTTACACAGAGAAACCCTGTCTCAAGAAACCCTGTCTTGAGAAACCCTGTCTCAAGAAACCCTGTCTCGAGAAACCCTGTCTCGAAAAACCAAAACAAAACACAAGCTTCACAACACAAGAACTGAACAGTTATTACTCTATTCTTAACCTCCTAAAATAATTTGGCTTCATCCCAGCTTAAATCCCAGAGATACTTGCATTTTGTGACTTTCCTGCTTTAGCTGGCTCTCTCCTGACGTTGAACCTCTGCCTGTGGCTCAAACCCCTTTTCCGCCTCTAATCCTCCTCACCTGGAGGGCAGGAAGTCCAGCCCTATTCTCTCCCCTGCTCAGTGATTGGCTGTAAGCTGCTTTATTGGCATATCAGGGAACAACTGAGGAGCTGTGTTTACATAACATTGAGACATGAGACTCTCAGAACAAGGATTGCAACCAGATATGGGGGGAGGTACAGAAATCAGTATTTGAATTACACAATAATCTTATGCCTACATATGTATTTACTACATTATTACATTAAATATATATCCAGTGAGGGTTTGGTAATTTCCAAATTTCTTTTCTTTTTATATGTGTAAGTGTTCACTACGCATATGTATGTATACCATATGTGTGTCTGATGCCAAGGGCATCAGATCCCCCTGGAACTGGAGTTACAGATAGTTACAAACCACCATGTGGAAACCAAACCTAAGTCGTGTGCAAGGGAAACAAGTGTGTTTAACCTCTGGGCCATTTCTCCAGTTCCTTGGGTAGTAATTTTGAACAGCAGTACAATTTATGTAGCCAGAAAACCCAGGTTGAGACA
This sequence comes from Lophiomys imhausi, assembly GCA_907164525.1. Lineage (NCBI taxonomy): Eukaryota > Metazoa > Chordata > Mammalia > Rodentia > Muridae > Lophiomys > Lophiomys imhausi. The sequence goes on along the minus strand of CAJQZJ010033960.1, from coordinate 883,434 downwards.
GAAGAGCCAGACTTTGGGGTCGGATCATTTTTCATTTTTCCTGTCTTCCAGGCTGCCACATTAGATTTGGGGGGGGGGGGTTGTTTTGGTTTTGTTTGGTTTGGTTTTGGTTTTTTGAGACAGGGTTTCTCCATGTAACAGCCCTGGCTGTTCTGGACTCCCTTTGTAGACCAGGTTGGCCTTGAACTCACAGAGATCAGCCTGCCTCTATCTCCTGAGTGCTGGTATTAAAGGCCTACACTACCTCACACAGCTATAACACATATACTTTAAAATAAAATCTTTTTTTCCATTGTCTCACTTAAAAAAGAAAAGAAAAAGAATTATCTCCAGTGAACTGGAGATGGCTCAGCAGTTAAAAGTACTTGCAGCTCTTGCACAGGACCTGAGTTCAATTCTCAGCACAGTAGGCAGCTCACAGCTGCCTATAACTACAGCTCCAGGGGAATCCAATGGCTTTGGCCTCCATGGACACCTGTGCTCATGTGTACTTACACATATACACACATACACAAATTTCAAAAAATCAGATTCTAGCACATCAAGCAGGTCAGAGTGTAAAGGTGTCTGCCACCAAACCTAGCCACTTGAGTTGGATCCCCAGAACCCACATGGACAAAGGAAAGAACTGATTCCTACAAGTTGTCCTCTGACTTCCACACATGCTCACACACATAAATACATACATAAATAAATGTGTACAATTTTTAAAAAATCCGTGCCTTAGTAGACTTGATTCTCCAAAGATGAGAAAAAGAGTGGGTGATAGACGTAGAGTACCTAGAGGGACTAATCATGGGAGGAGAGTCTCTTAGGAGGGAGGAGGGAGGAAGGAAAAGTTAATGTTAGATGATGAATTTATCCAATTATCTTTATACACTTTTACTCAACCTATATTTTGTGTTGTGGTTATAATTAGCACAGTAGGTGGGAGAAGACAGAAATGTATGAGTTTTATTTCTTAAAAATTCCACTTTAATAAAAAGATTTATGTGCATGAGTGTTTTACCTAGAAATATGTATGTGCATGCAGTACCCCTGGAGGCCAGAAGAGGCCTCACAACTGAAGCTGGAGTTACAGGCAGTTGTGAGGCACCATGTGGAAGCTGAAACTGAACCCTTCTTCTGCAAGGGCAGCAAATGATCTTAACTGCAGATCCACCCCTCCAGCCACCAATATCCTATTTGCTTTTTATGAACATAACTCGAGGTTTGGATATCTCAAACCCAAAGACAGAACAAGTAGTTTGTGTTTGTGCGTGTATGAATTGCCTTGTTTTTCTGAGACTTGGTCGCATAATTAGCTCAGGCTAGCCCAGAAATTTGTGATCCTCCCGCCTCAGCCTCGAGTCTGTTGGGACTGAAGAAGTCAAGTTTGTTTCTAAAAAACGTAGAAGCATCCATCTCTGTTCTTCCAAACTCCCAAGTAGTCCCACTTCCTAACCGCGCGACCTAACACAGAAGGAAATCCTGCTCTGTAGCTCTCAGAACTCATCTCTAACTAGTGGACAACAGAGGTAATCCTTCAGAGTCCGGACTCCCTCTTTCTGAGTGACCGAAACAGGCGAGATTGTTTGCCACTTCAGGCAATGGACGAAGCAGGAGCAGAAGCCGCTGTAAACAAACAGGGAGTAGTCGGGCTCGGGCTCCTCCCTCTCGTCGTGTGTGTATGCGTGAGTGTGTGTGTGTGTGTGTGCGTGCGTGCGTGCGTGCGTGTGTGTGTGTGTGGCTCCTCCCTCTCGTCGTGTGTGTATGCGTGAGTGTGAGTGTGTGTGTGTGTGTGTGTGTGTGTGTGCGCGCGCGCGAGTGTGCGTGTGTGTGGGTGGCGTGTGGGGGGTGGATGGGTGGATGTGTGGGAGTGTGTGATTCATCCTTACGCGGGAATCTAGGCGTGACCAATGCTTCCTCAACCAATCAGAGCTGGGAGTCTCCAACGAGGGCGGAGCGAATGGACAGACGTTAAGACCAATCACAAGCTGGAACTTCTGAAAGAGGTGGGCAGGCATTGTTTCACATTTAGACCAATCAAAACCACGTAACTGAGCGGCATTCTCTACTGTCCAATAGGTGGATGGAGCGGTGTCCGGAAGCCAATGACTGGCGCCAGGGGGCGGGGGCAAGACGCGTGTGTGAGACCGAGGTACCTCGAGCGTTTGTGCGCCGCGGCTCGCGCTCTGAGGAGGCGGTCCTGTGCTGTGGTGCGGACCTCCGGGCGGCGTTGTCCGCGCGGCCAGGTGGGTTCCGGCGTCTGGCCTGGATCCTCGGGCCATCCAGGGTCGCGCACAGCCCCACTTCTGTCCGGCCGCCCGGGTGCGCGCAAAGCCCCTCTCCCCGCGGGCTGTCCGAGAACGCGCAAAGCCCCTTTCCCGGCGCGGCCCGGGCCCAGGCCGTCCGACTCTCTGGCGCTGGCGGGCCAGCTCTCACCTCATCCTTGTCTACCATCCTCGCTATGACCCGCCGACTCCGGCCGCTTCTCCTCCCGTCTGCCTTCCGCGAGGCTCACCGTCAACCTTTGGATTTTAGCCTCATTTTCCCTGGAAACTAACATCTCTCACTTTGCTTTTCTTAGGCACCTGGAAGGGTGAAGGCGAGAAAGGCAGATGACGACGCTCAACACAGGCTCTGGAAGGTTCGGAACTGGAATGGGCTTGCTTAAACTATTTATGCCTCCCCTTACATGCCATTTGATCATTCTCCCCTTCTAGAATCTTTGTCCAAAACTGCTGAAAATACAGGCGAAAAGGCTTGCCAGCAGCAACCAACTTGAAATCTGTTTACGTGGATGAAACGGGATTCCTTTTGACAGAGCGCAGACCTAGCATTAATTCACACTGTAAGGAAGGGCCTGGTCATCCCGGATGTGCATAAGATACGGACGAATGCGATTATCACACACCAACTTTGAGTGAATTGTAACAGCTCAGAGACAACCTTCAGCATTGTCTTCACAGAGAATTAGTTTGCACTTGCATAGTATGGCAGTGTTTGGCTTCCGGTAGTGGTTCCAACCATATGTTTCTAGATGGTCTTTTGCACTGCCTCATGCTCAAATAAAAATATGCCAGATATTTACTTGGAAGAAATTAGCTCATCACTCGTAGTTTTAACTGAAATTTTAGAAGTTGAAGAATACTGGACAATGGGGGTTTTATTTTGGAAGCTGGAGGAAATTGAATATTAGAATAACAGTCCAGTACTTTGGGAAGAGAGGGAAGGAAAATGAGAATATATGTGTGTACCAAACTGCATTGTTCTCATGTTGTCATTTTCATGACTTTGGATTTGTTTTTCTTAATTCTTGAAAGAGAACAGTAAGCTCTGAATTTGCCATCAGATTCACTGTGTTTTGGAGTTTATAAGCTTTTGTGAAAAAGCTTTACTGTTTTTTCTTATCCCACCTGTAGCATATAACAGTATATAGTTCCTTGTGTTTTGCTGTGGCGAGGTTTTTGTCTTTTAATGGAAAAAGAATTTAAGTCTGTTAGAGTGACCGTCTTTACTCTTAGGTGATAACACTGTCTTGTAGGCTGTATGTTTGAGCCTTATTAGTGAATTACACTGGAAAACAGGATCTTAAAATTACTGTTGTAATTTATGTCAGTTATAGCAGTTGTCAAAGTCATGGACAAATTGCAGATCTCTGAGTTGGTCACTATTATAAATTGTGCTTAAGTCTGCAGTTGAAAACTAAATGTATGCATCATGTCTTCAATAAATCTGTGGTTAGTGGTTACTTGTTGGAAATTTAGAAGATGGTAGCTTGTGCTTCCTTCCCAAAGATTTTGACCTTGGGTTTAGTAGAGGAGACACCTATAACCAAGGATTAAATGCACAGAGGGTTCTACAGTTCAGGGCGTGGGACAAGGGAGAAGCCCCATTCCTTCATGTTACAACCTCACCTCTCATTGCTCTAGACTTCCTGATGTGCATTTCCTTAACCTACCTGTTTCATGTAGATTATAGTCTTAAATTCTAAAAAACATTTATCCTGCTAGATTTTGTTTTGTTGTTTTGTTTTTCAACACAGGGTTTCTGTGTATATCCCTGGCTGTCCTAGACTTACTCTGTAGGCCAGGCTAGCCTTGAACTCACAGAGATCCACCTGCCTCTGCCTCCCAAGTGCCAGGATTAAAGGAATGCACCACCACACCCAGCTATCCTGTGAGATTTTGTTCCCTATACTTTACACAACAGAAAATAACTTTCAGAAGTATGGTTTGCCCACTAACAGGTGTCAGAGTTTAGTTTGGAACTCCATCCATTTAACCCCAGAGCTAGAACTTCTAACACAGAATACCCCCTACTGCCTCTGCCCTCTGGCGTCTCTGTGTGAACACCAAACCAAGGTCCAACTTTACCTTATTCTACCTTAGCTTGGGAGAAGTGCAAAGAGCAAGTGTGCTGCTATCTACATATTTTTGTGACAGATACCTAACAAAAACATCTTAAGGAAAAAAGGATTTGTTCTGACTCACAGATTGAAGGGCACAGTCCATCATAGCAGCAGGAGGTGGAAGGAGCTGGTCCCATTGTGTTCACAGTCAGGGAACAGAGAGAGAGAAATGCTTCTTCCCCTCTCCTGCAGTTTGGGATGCTGCTGCTTACATTCAGGGTGGACTTTCCCTCCTCATCTAAGCTTTTTGCCATACCCAGAGGTATGTGTCCATAATGATTCTAAATCTAGTCAAGATAACAATGATGATTAACCGTCACACCATGAATGACTTCAGAGGCACCACCAGTATTATTTTGGAGGTTACATGCAAATTTTAGCAAGTAAAAAGATTTGGACATAAGAATTAAACTTGTGAATGATCCCTAGTTATTTCATAGTACTCCGTCCTTTCAAATCCATCTAGAATGGTCCAATAGAGTAGTATATTGGGAAATTTGCTCACTTGTTCATTCAACAAATACTTATTAAGCACTTACTATAAGCTGTACTCTACTTTAGATGATAGCAAATGAGCTAGAGATTAAGGTCCTACCCTCTAGGTTTTATATTTGAGTCACGAAGACAGCTAGGGCTTGAATATATTGAAATTAGAGATTATCTCATCTGGGTTGATACTAAATGTACTCTTTCCTGCTTCAAGGGAACCAAGAGGACAATTTCTACTCCTTTTCATATTCTCTTCCCTTTGAGTCTTTCTCCAGTAACCTGTGTGTATGTTGGGGTAGGGGAGAGCTGTAGATATGTTTGTGTACACCTGAATATGGAGACCAGAAGTCAACCTCAGCTGGCCTTTTTTGTGGGGGGAGGAAGAGCTCTCAATGGCCTGAAACTCACCAATTAGATTAGGTAGAATGCTAGCACGTTCCAGAGATCTTCCATTCTGCCCCCACAGTGGTGCTATGAACTCACACCATCATGACTGCCTTTTTTAGGTGCCTTCTGAGGATCAATATTAGGTCCTTATGGTTATAAGCAAGTACTTTACTAACTGGGCCATCTTCTCATTTGTGGGATATTGTCAAAGGATCCTGCTGACCTGTTCTTTGAAATCTGTATCTGTCATCTACTAAATGAACAGCTGTGGTCCAACTTTAGAGTTTTGAACCTGTGTCCTAATTTCAAGATTGATGATGTGTAGTAGACACTTTTGCATTTCAGGGAAGAAATTTCAGGCATAAACATATTACCTGTGGTGATGAGGGATAAATGTAAAGGAGAATGGCAAATCATTTCAACATCCATATTGTTTAGACTTTAGTGCTTTCAAAATCATATAGAGCAGAGGTTCTCAACCTTTCTAATGCTGTAACCCTTCAATACAATTCCTCATGTTGTGGTGACCCCCAACCATAAAACTTAAGTTGCTACTTCAGAACTATAATGTTTCTACTGTTATGAATCATAATGTAAATATCTGATATGCAGCCCCTCTAAAAGTCTCATTTGACCTCCAAAGGGGTCATGATCCACAGGTTGAGAACCACTGGTATAGAGCAACAACTTGGCAATATTTAAGATATGACTTCAGACCTAAATACCCACCTTTTCATGCTTTATCCACCTAATGTTTGTATTTCCAAAGGAGAGTAAGACTACCAGATCTTTAATATTTTTAAATTGAACATTCCTATTAGGCAGAATTTTGAGTCAAGCCAGGTTCTTGGTTCCTAGTCTTCAAGTTTAACCTGTATGTTGTCTTTAGCTGAGGTACTGAATCCTGGTCTAATGTCTTATGGACAAAGAAAAGGGGTTGATTTCATCATATATTATCAGTCTCATATACAAGTATATTTGAATAGTATTCTGGAGACAATTAGTTTTCTTCAGAGGATAACTGAGGGGCCCTAGGGTTTGTGGGGTTCTCTTTAGACACCTGTGTTACTTGATAATCAATATTGTCAGATAAAGCATCTAGCAAAATAGTTGACACATGTCAAATATTCAGTGCATCTTCCTCCTGATGCTGTGTCTAGTTGTATTGTGGTAGAACTACTTGTTTATATTGCTCTCTTCCTTATTACACTATGAGTTCCATGACAGCAGGCTCCACCATTCCATCCTTCTACCTTTGATGCTTGGTTGAAAACCTGATACGTGGCAGCTGTTGCACAGGTATCTGATCTAGGGACTTCTCAATTCCTCCTGAAAGGTTTCCCAGAGAAAGTGTTATATAAATAGATTTCCCTCTCACACTCAGCCACTTCTTCCAATCTTTTCTTCTTCTTTAGCACACAGACCATTTTTCTTCTCTGCTACTTCACAGAGTTAGCCAATTCTCTGTGGTGGATAACATCATACTATTACAAACAATAATGATGAGCACAGCCGCAGGCTCAGTTCATGCTCATATAACCTTGATGAACCTTCTAGAATAATTCAGATTAGATCCCCAACTGGTTACATGTTTACTATGCTAAAAGTTAGCCCCGTTCCTAATTCTTATTATGTACAGTAACATGAAGAAAGACTTCTTTGGACAAAACCAGTATACCCTTAAGGAATGTATATGTACATCCCTAGGATTTATATACTCATTTAAATGACTAAACAACACCAAAGATTAATCCATTTCTATTTTTTTAAGATTTATTCATTTATTTTACATATTTGAGTGCTTTTATCTTCATACTCCTGACATCTCAGTATAGATGGTTGTGAGCCACCATGTGGTTGCTGGGAATCGAACTCAGGACCTCTGCAAGAGCATACAGTGCTCTTAACCACTGAGCCATCTCTCCAGCCCCCCCATTTCTATTTTTAAAATGTATATATCTATATACACATGAACATACATAGCAGGTATAAAGTAGTAATTATTGTCTGAGGAAGATGTCTCTATGAAGTGTTTGTAAGTTCCCATTATTTTGTCTACCCACTTTTTTTGTGCTTTTCAATTTTTACATCAGTACGTGCTATTTCTATACTATAAAATTTTCATTGAAAATACCAATTCAAACCCAGGTGGTGGTGGTGCACACCTTTAATTCCAGCACTTGGGAGGAAAGGCAAATGGATCTCTGAGTTTGAGAACAACCAGGGATAAACAGAGAAACCCTGTCTCAGAAAAAGAGAGAGAGAATACCAATTCAAGTAAAGTAGAACCCACTCCTCTCAAATATCTGTACAATGCTTTTATGTGCTCAAAGAACACATCTTAGAAAATTCCCCTCAGCAGTCTGCATGTCACTAGCCACTCCTTTCCTGTAGGTTAGACTACATTCTTCTCCTGCCTTTTTCTTCACATTACATGGTAAGTCAGTTGTTGGTCTATCTGTTTCTGCTGTGTGAGCTCTATGAGAGTTTCATTATGTTTTCAGCACTTAGTGTATGATGCATGGGAGATTCATAGGTGGTGAGTGAGTAAATGACTTCACTGTGTTACAGACTTTAGAATTTAATAATCTCCATTAGTAAAGTATTACAGACACCTCAGCACCAACCAGAGTTTTACATTTTCCTCCTAAAACTTGCACCTGTTTTAAGTTTCTGCAGTCATGATTTTATAATTAATTCATTTATACCATGTCCTTTGACCAACCATTTCCAGTTTTTCCCCCCTTGAGTAGCTTTTTGTTTTTGTTTTTCAAGACAGGGTTTCTCTGTGTAGCCCTGACTGTCCTGGACTCACTCTGTAGACCAGGCTGGCCTCCAACTCACAGAGATCCACCTGCCTCTGCCTCCCAAGTGCTGGAATTAAAGGCATGTGCCACTATGCCAGGCTGAGTAATTTTTCATTATTTCATTTTTTGAGCATGTCTGTCAGGCATGCTCAGGAAACTTCATCTTTTCATACCTGTGCCTCTTGCACTTGCTAGATTCCTTGCAGTGCTAATTCAAGGTTTTGTCTATCTAGAAAACATTCCATATAAGCCTGAGGGTTAAGTACAGATCAGTGATAGAGCCCACTTTCCATGTTTTTAAGTGGTTTGTCATTGCATTGAGTGGTAACAGTAAATCCTGAAATCCTCTTGAGACTGTAAAATGAAGAGATGGCTCAGTGGTTAAGAGCACTGGTTGCGCCGGGCGGTGGTGGCACACGCCTTTAATCCCAGCACTTGGGAGGCAGAGGCAGGTGGATCTTTGTGGGTTCAAGGTCAGCCTGGTCTACAAAGTGAGTCCAGGACAGCCAGGGCTACACAGAGAAACCCTGTCTCGAAAAACAAACAAACAAAAAAAAAAAAAGAGCACTGGTTGCTCTTTCAGAGGACCTGGATTCAGTTCTCATCACCCACATTGTATCTCATAAATGTCAGTAACACCAGCCGTGCACATGGTATAGACACAACATGAACACACATAACAATAGCCTGACATAGAAGCTGAAAGCTGGAGACATTGATTAAAGAGTGTGTGTGTGTGTGTATACTTCATAAATATGTCATGTTTAGATACATATATACTGTACACATTTTAAGTTTTTGTTTGTGGGATGTTTGTTTCGAGATAGACCAGGTGGTCCTGGAACTGTATAGCTAACATGCTAGGATTGCAGGTGCTCACCAGCACACCTAGCTACAGATAAGTTTTAGATTCTTATTGGTTACTTAGAGAAGATGGTACTGTCTGAACTGAGGCAGCATATGCAGGTTGTTTGAGTGAGGAGGAGAGCTCTGGAAGACATATCTCTGTATAGAGGAGTTTTGCTTCAGTGAGTTTTTCTGGCTTGTTGGCTCTCTAAGTGTGCACTTCACTTAATTGTCTCCCTTTTCAAATTGAGCAACATGGACTGTTAGAAGTAACTACTATATACAGTAGTTGGTTGCATTCCCTGACAGAGTACATGTTCTGTTCCCTCACCCCAGAGAAAAGTTTGGGTGAGGAAAGGGAAGGGAGAATTAGATTGTAGGCTAGCCACTGTTCTGAAGTCTGGTAGCATAGCAGAAACAACCCAGGCATTTTCTAAAAAACAATATAGGTTTCAGGGGTTTCTCTAAACTGTCTGAGTTGTAATCCCTTAGGGTGGAGTCTCAACGCCTACACATTTAGAAACTACAGTAATTGTGTGTGTGTGTGCGCATGCCTGTATGTGTTTGTAGGCCAGAGATCAATGTTGAGTGTGTTCCTCACTTTCCACTTTATTTACATGTTTGTTGATTGAGATAGAGTCTCTCTATATAGCCCTGGCTGTCCTGGAACTTTCTGTGTAGATCATGCTGACCTGGTTTTCATAGAGATCCGCTTTACTTTTTGAGATAGGTAACTCACTACACCTGTATCTCACTGGTTTTGCTAGACTACCTGGGTGCTGAGCCCCCAGGGATCATCCTGTTTCTGCCTCCCCAGTCCTGGGGCTACTAGTGTTTTACATGAGTTTTGGGGCCCAAACTCAGGTCCTCATAGTCAGGCACTTACTGACAGAGCCATCTCTTCAACCCAGTGACCTAAAGTAATTTATATAAACATCTTGGGACTAAGTCTTGGGTCAGACTAGTGCTGGTCTTTTGTGAATTTTCACCAGCCTATAGAATAAGAAAATTGAGGACCATGTAGCGTTTTTCACAAAACTAAATTCATATGGTTTATCAGATTGTCCTTTGCATTGAATTAAGGCTTCCCTATGTTTTTCAATGCTAAATAGTTCATTATAAAATGACATTGATAAGGATATTTTACATTTTGAAAATTAAAAAACATATCATCTTGTTTTCCTAAAGATATTTCAAAATGTTACTGATTTATGAGTTCCTGAAGACTGTAGAGTACTCAAAAATATTGTCACTCTCAGAAATGAGATCCTTTGGAAAGGGAGTCTATAAGTCCTCAAGCCTGTAAGGTCAGATGAGACTCAGTCTAGAAAGATGTATTCTTTGTAGTATGTGATACTCTGAAGTTTCTAGGGCATCATCATTGTTAGACATGTTCATTCTTCTGAGTAAACAGGTGTGTTTGTGCCAGGTGGGTAAATGAAGGCTTCACATTAGTTGAGGTCAAGTTTTACTGTCTGTCAGCTAAGTCCTGACATGAAATACATGGGGGAGGGGAGAAGTAGTTTTTAAAGCTTTTGGGATATTAGAATTGCTTATTAGAAATTATAGGCATTCTGAAAGTATTAGCAAGCTTCAGATTGTATTGAGTTTTGAGTGTTTGTGTAAGAGATGTGTATTGTGATTTAAACATACTAATGGGTAATGTGAGTGTGTTCCAACTACATCTATCCTCTTATGAAATATCATTTTTCTTCAGCTTGTACTCCCTGGCCATTTGCAGTATTTGAGAAAAAGTCAGTTTGTTTTCATCCATTTTCAGGAACTAACCAGGTAGTGATTAAGAACATGGGCTTATCATGTGAGGCGATACATGCAACTCATTAATTCCAGATGCCTGGGATGCTGAGGCAGGAACATGGCAAGATTGCATCCAACCTAAACAACATAGCAAGACCCTGTCCAAAAAACAAGCCAGGTATGGTGTCTCAACAAAACAAAAGAAGCCAGGTTTGGTGGTGCATGCTTTTAGTTCCTATACTTGGGAGGCAATGGCTGGCAGATCTCATTCAAAGCCAGCCTGGTGTATATAAGTGAGGTCCAGGTCAGCCAGGGTGACATAGTGAGACTCTGTCTGGGAATTAAAAAAAAAAAGAAAAGAAAAGAAAAGGAGCCACAGTGTAGTTCAGTAGTACAGCACTTGCCTTCAGCACCGGCTTCAGGAAAGAAAGACATAAACTGAAGTCAGGCTCTGGTACCTCCATAGATGGATTAATACCTCAGGCCAGATTCACTGTTTAGTGACTCTCTAGAGAGCAGAGAGTTCTCCAGAAGAGCCTGTGAAAGAACAATCATCACATACTTAGAAGAGCTGCTATTTTATTCTTGTTCTATCTGCTGGATTTTGAGTGATTTGCTTGTTTTTTCTACATAAGTAAGTTAGCCATAGAGGGCTTCTCTTTTTTTTAAAGATCTAGTGCAGTGGTTCTCAACCTTCCTAATTCTGTGATCCTTTAATACAGTTCCTCATGTTGTAGTGACCCCCAACTGTAAAGTTATTTTGTTATTCATAACTAATTTTGCTACTGTTAATAAATCATAGTATGAATATCTGATATGCAGGATGTCTGATATGACCCCCAAAGGGGTCACAATCAACAGGTTGAGAACCTTTGGTCTAGGGGAACCTGGCTTAAATGCTTTCTCACTTCATGATGACTTTAGTTGTGTTCTTGCAGTTTACAGATTCTGAGGCTCCTAAGCAGTTTTTCTAAAAGTCCAGAGGTGTAGTCCACATTTTAGCACTGAAGTCTTTCCCTCTCTAAAACCTGCCTATTCCTGTCTGATCTTGTCTTCACTGTGCTACATCATAAGTAAATACTCTCCTTCCCAACATTGGCCTCCTGGACAAGATTTTACCAGTAGTTAACTTTTAAAGTTTGTCCCACTTGATATATGACTTTTTCCCCTGGGGAACTTTTGTGTATGTGTATCTATGCTTCTGTCTCATTATAATGTATTTAGGCTCTCTTTTCCCCTCTTAGCTATGACATTTTTTCCCCAAAATTTTATCATATACAATAGTCATTTGAGTGGATTTGTTGGTCTTGGCAGTGTAGAGTTCTTTGAGTTCAGATGATTCCACTGTGGTAGTTTTTATCTCTGGCCTTCAGCTTGAGGAGATCATAAGCCACTAATGAAATTGAGTGCTAAATAGTAAACAAAACCACATAAACATGTTTTAAAGTTAGTTTTAAATAACAGCCTGTCAGAAATAGATTGTAGGGGAGTCATCAGTGTTGGGAAGTATAAAGTGATCAACCCATATTCTTACCCTGAAAGGCACAGACATCCTGTCTGACACATGAGGCTTAGAATACTGGTAACATTCTAGAAATGACAGTCAGCAAAATCATTTATGAGGACAACAGGTGGGTTACACAGAAGCATGCTAGAAGCTTACTCTCAGGAAACCTTCAACAGTACAAATAGATTATTCCTAATACAAATAATTTGAGTCCTGTTTTCTCAAGTGTGTGATCAGATGTCAAATAGAGATGATTACAGGGGAGATCCTTTGCAGAATTATGTTCGGACTTCTAGAGTGGGGAAGACTCTTAGCAGAGATGGCCTCAGACTTCTATTGCATCATTTCTGACAATTCTGCTTTTGTTACAGCATATAGAGACTTGGTGAGAAAAGTGACACATATTTTACATGTAATAATTGCCCTCATTAAATTTTTTTAAAGATTTATTGTTATGAGCATTGGTGTTTTGCCTCCCTGTAAGAGGGTTCCAGATCCCCTGGAACTGGAGTTAGAAATAGTTGTAAGCTGCCATGTGTGTACTAGGAATTGAACCTGGGTCCTCTGGAAGAGCAACCAGCACTCTTAACCACTTCCGCTCTTAACAACACTTCAACCCTAATATTTTTTTATTAGTCTTCTTTGTTAAAACGACATTGTTTTAAACAATGGTGTATTTCTTTTTAGAGCTAAGCTGGAGAAGTCAGGGTTCTTCTGCTGACCCCTTTTTGATGTTTTCCTGAAAAACTGATTGACTGCCTTCCACTAGGGAAAATTTGAAGGTGGGTCTAGGTACAATTTTGTCATTAAATATAATTTGTTGGTTCTGCTTTTAGAAGTGATTTTAAGTGCATTATATTTTACATATTTAGTAGGATAACTTCACAGAACATCTTTGGGGCATTGTTTATGAAAGTCTATGGTCTATTAATAGGCATTAGGTTAAAATAAAATTGCCAATTGTGGTAGTGCACACCTTTAAGACTCTAGCATGCTCTTAGAGGCAGAGGCAGGTGGATCTCTGTGAGGTCAAGCCAGCCTGGTCTACAGAGTGAGTTCTAGGACAGGCAGAGCTATATAGTGAGACCCTATCTTAAGTAAACAAAAATAAATAAGTAAATAAATAAATAGGTGTCTGAGTCTGATTGTGCAGTTATAATAAAATACCTTTGACTGGATATTTACAAAGACCAGAAGTTTTATTTCTTTGTACCTCTGAATGCTACGATCAAGGCAGTGACAAGTTTGCTTTCCTGGTGGGGCTGTTCTGCTTGCAAGATAACACATTTCATCCTTTCTGCTGTCCTCAAAAGGTGGAAGGCAGAAGGGTGAGAGAGCCAGATACTGTGTGGAAACCCCTTTGAAAGCCTTTAATCCCACTCTCTAATCCCACTCCCAGATCTCATCTCTTCCTCAAGATGATGATCTTTCTTACTGCTGTCATGCACCTGAATTTTGGATGAGCTACATTCACATCATAGCAATAATAAAGTAGTAGATATAATAAAAGAAATGACTAAATTAGTAAAATTAGAAAGTATTTGGTAAATTGAACAAGACTTCTAGGCTATGAATTCCCATGACTGTGTGTGTGTTTGTTTAGACTTATACAAGCACATGTGTGCACATGCAGAGGCCAGAGGTCAACATTAGGTATCTTTTTCTATTGCACTCCACCTTATTTTCTAACATAGCATCTCTCACTGAACCTGGAGTTCCTTGATTTTGCAAGGCTGGCTTGCCAGCAAACCCTAGGGATCCTGTTTCACTGCCCCAGCCTTCGGATTATAGGTGCATATCACTGTATCTGGCTTTTTTACATAGGTGGTAGGGATTGAATTCAGGTTCTTCGTGCTTACACAGCAAGTGTTGAACTCACTGAACCATCTCTCCAGTACTTAGCTATGAGTTTCCGTTTGTTTCAAAGCTTTCTTTAGACTAATATTTGAAGAATGCCAATTTGGGAACTGCTGTTGTAGAAATTAGAGTAACTACAATTTCTGTTCCACATAGAGTTTTGGCACTGTATTAAAGGAATGGCCTGTAGTCCTCTTTAGTCTTTCTATCAAGATGATCTGTGGCAAATTAACAAACAAAAATGAAAGTGTTGGCTTAGGCCTGACAAAGCAGAATTGGGAACAGGTGCTGGGCGGGGTAGAGATGGAAATGCTTCCAAGTGATGTGTTCCTGAGAACACTGGATTAGAATGTGTTTTCTTGTCAAATGCTTTTTAAATTCTGTATGTTTTGTGTTCTTGGCTCTGGTCCAGGGACCTACCTTAAGCTTGGGATGATGATTTTTCCCAGAAGATCTGCATCAGGCTATCTATGTGGGGCTCTTTTATAGATCTATAATAGGATGGACTGCAACATTAGCAAAGAGGTTCTGTTTCATCTACGTTAATTGTCTGTCTGATCTTGGAGTTTTCACTTTAATTGAAAAGCTGTCTCTGTGATTTGTCTTTTTGTTGTTGTTGTTACAACACTTAGGAATCACATGTGTTTTTCTTATTTCTTGACTTTCTCATGCACTAGTAATTCTTTTGTTATTTGGAGATGTTGTGGATTTGTTTTGATTTGATTTTCAGGGAGCAGTCAAGGTATTCTGTATAGATCAAGGTAACCTGAAATTTACCATTCTTCTACCTCATCTTCTCTGGTGCTAGGATTACATTCATGTATTACTACAGATATCTTAACTAGTAGGTTTTTAAAAGTTGTTTTTTTTTTTTCTTTTAGTACTCAGATTGAACCTACAGCCTCTCACATGATAGACAAGGATCTATTGCTAAACTATACTCCCAGTCCTCTTTATACTTTTTTTTTTGAAACAGTATCTCACTAAATTACTCAGTCTGATCTTGATGTCACTATAGTCCCAAGCAGGCCTTTATTTCTCAATCCCCCTGCCTCAGCTTCCTGAGTAGCTAGGATTACAGGCCAGTATCACAGGTCTGGCTTTGTCAACTTATAATTACAAGACAGTTGAGTTTCCTGTGTTTCTGACAAGCACATTAATTGTGTGTTTGTAAGGGTTGTGTTTGCATTAGGTGGAGGGTAACCACCTAATAGTTTTTGTGTCTTGTGATCAGAGTAGGAAAGCCTAACAGGATGATTCCATCTTGTTTTCTCCTGAAGTCTCTGCAACCACTTATAAAAATGGAAATGTGGAATGTAAGATCATTCTAATTAGAGGGTATCTGGGACTTGTATTTCAATCTCTGTACATATATCCTGCTGATCTTCCCCACCCTACAGAAAATGAGCCACTCCTCCTGCTCTTGTCTTGCCTGGACCCCTACGAAATGATGAGCTTGTGTACTTAATAAGGAAGGACTATCAAATATGGAGAGAGAAATGCATGTAGTATGAAATAAAATGTACATAAAATAAGTTCTACATAAAAGACTTATGAAGTTGTATGTTATTGTGGTTTGTCTGAGACAGTGTCTCATTTTGTAGCACAGGCTAGCTTCAAACTCATGATCTTCCTGCCTCCACAGTGCTGAGATAACTGTATAAGCAATCACACCAAGCTGTAAATTTCTTTTTCTTTCTTTCTTTCTTTCTTTCTTTCTTTCTTTCTTTCTTTCTTTCTTTCT
>CAJQZJ010033960.1:789756-850701 GCA_907164525.1 Lophiomys imhausi | reverse complement strand
TATACCACCCTGTATCTCAGGCCTGTGAAAGCCTGGGTCTTGGTAGCACCCCTATTTCCAAAGTCACAAGACCTATATGATTACTTCATTAAGATTGTAAGGCTAACCATGGCTTAAAAATAAATGTTTCTAGTAAACTACTGAGCACTTTCCAGATTGTTATGTCAAGGTTTCATTTTTACTTTAGAGAGACTTAAGATGCAGGTAAGTAGCTCTCTGACCTAGCACCCTCAGTGGGGAGCCAGGAAAGGAAGACAGCCAGAGTGGACCTCTAGATTGGGGCTATGGTAAGTGAGCATATGACTGCCTGGCTTCCTGAGTTTGTCCCCTATTGCTAGAGGGAACAAGCCTGTTCAGTAAGGGTCTTGGTATTACATGCTATTAGTCTTTGTTTACAGGATGCCAAGGATAAGAACTCAGAGTTCTGACAAATTTGACTAGAAGTACCCACTTGGTAGAAAAGGGGACAGTAGAAAGGTTGCTGATGTGTGAAACATGGACCCTGACTGACCTGTCTGGCCACAATTGCCATGAGACTCATTGCCCCCAGGAACGGTCAGTCAGTCCTGAGGTGGTTCCATGCAATGGGTGTGAGCACTTATCAAAGCCCTTTCTGCTACCCTGAGGATGTCACCTGACTGACAGTCACAATCTGGGAGGTAGTGGGGTTCTTTTTCCTGTTTAATCTCCCATGCAGAAGCTACTGGTGGTGATGGGAACAGCAGGAAACAATAAAGTTGACTGCCACCCACTGCTGGACCCCATAAGTTTCATTTCATGGGAGTCGGGACCATGATGTTAGACTGCTTTTTCTTCAGGTGTGAAGCTTAGGAGCCACACTTCCTGTTCTTGGAGAACAGGAAGGAATTCAATGAACAAGTGTACCTTTTTTATTATAAAAACCTTCCATTTTGTTATTATAATTTAAATGGAAGATTTGCTGTGCTCTCCTCTCCAAATTTACCTTACTACTTTTTCTTTAAAGTGAATAAACATTCTAGGTTACTCAATGATATAAAGAAAAAAAATGTTTTGATAGTTCTTAGGATCAAACTCAGGATCTCACATAGATAGGCAGCATTCTACCACTGAACTATCCTTACCCCTAGGTAAGGATATTAAAAATACTTTGAGTCGTAGTCTTGCTCTGTGGTCCAGACTAGACTTGAACCTCTGATCCTCCTGCCTCAGCCTTTCCAGTACTGACATTATAGATGTAGATCACCAGGGTATCCAAAATATCTTAATATTGTACTGTTACTAAATTGTTTTTCGATGCTAGGGGGTTAAAAGGAAGATTTTGTGCATGGCTGAGGAAGTGCCCAACAGCAAACTACATCTTTTAACTATAAAATGTTATTTCCTGTAAAGTAACTAATGTCTCATTCTGTAAACACATATGACGGTTGTTAGCTTTCAAAAATATTTAACAGCCAGATATGGGTGGTACACATCCTTAATCCCAGGACTTGCGAGGCAGAGACAGGCACACCACTACTTTGAAGTCAACACAGAGGTCAGACCAGCCAGGTCTACATAGTGAGACCCTGCCTATAAATAATAAGTTACGGAATACTACTCAGCCATCAGAAACAACGAAATCATGCAATTTGCAGCCAAATGGATGGAACTAGAGAAGCTCATCCTGAGTGAGCTAACCCAGACTCAGAAGGATGCACATGGCATCTATTCACTTATAATCGGATTTTAGCCATATAGTAAATACAGGATAACTATACTACAACCAGTGCACCTGTTTCCTGTCAATGAGACACTTTGCCCTAGTGGTGCTGCCTTGTATGCCCCCAGTGTATGAAGAGGCTCTTGGCCTTCATGACTGCTGAACTGCGGCGGGGGGACTGATATGTAGGGACACTCCACTCCAGAGGAGTGGGAAGGGAGAGGGGGTAGAGGGTGGGAGGGGTGGAAAGAGGGCACTGTGATGGAGATGTGACCTGAAGTAATAAACATTTAAAAAAATTCTTAAACTATTTGAAAAAGAGAAAAAAAAAAAAAAACCTAATGCTTGCAAAATGGAAACAGGACCTCCAAAACAAAATACAGCTTTGAACTGGGGTAGTTACTAATGATGCATACCATATAAATCATGAACTCACTGGGCTTCAGTGTCCCAAGTCAGAATTTAGGATTTCTTCAATTTCTTCATTTCTTCAATGCTAGAGCAACAACCACCAACCATATCCATCTCTCCTGGTCCCCAGGCCCTGGTGTGGCTAATGCACCTTTTCCAGGTGTTTCATGTCAATGGAGTTCAACATCCTGGTCTCTTAATTTCGCCTGTTTTTTGAGGTGTTCTTTCACTGTTGAGCAGTTTCCTGTTGATGAGTATGCGGAGTTTTGTCAGAGTCGCTTAAGCTTGGCTCTCCACTTCCACTTTGGCAAGTCCACTACACACAGGATTTGGGAGCTGCTATACCTCTTAGGAGCTTCAGCCACTGCAGACTCCTAGGTTAGGATCCTCAACTTATTGGGAAATTTTGTATTGTCTACTGCCGGCCCAGACTTGAGGCCCAGTTAATAATGAGCACCACTGGACAGGATATGAAACTACATTGCTGTTTCACCCAGAATCAGTGCTGAGATTACTTAACTTTCTAGTAATGTCCATGGGTACAAGAGTTGTACAAATTCTGCTGGACATGTGAGAGAGAAGAGGGCTGGTGGTGGAGGTGTACACAGGAGGAAGGAAAGCTAAAGTGGAGATGGAGGAACCACTGGAGCCCATTAGCTGCCTGGCACCTCTAGTAAACCTAGCTCCAGACTCTTGACCCTTGTCCCTGTTACAAGTGTTTAAAAGCTTGTTACTCCAGGAACAGTGCTTTTAAAACCTTAAAAAAAAAAAAAAAAAAAAAAAAAAAAAAAAAGGCTAGAGAGATGGCTCAATTAAGATAGAGCACTGGCTGCTCTTCAGTAGGCTCCTGGTTCAGTTCCCAGTACCTACATCAAGGCTTACAACCATCTGAAACTCCACTTCCAGACAGTGGATCTATTTTTTTCTAGTCCCTGCAGGCACTGCACACACATGCATGCAAAACACCCAAACAAAAATTTTAAAAACAAGCAGGATGTAGTGGGACGTGCCTTTAATACCACCACTCGGGAGGCAGAGGCAGGCAGATCTCTGAGTCCTAGGCCAGCCTGGTCTACAATGTGAGTCCAGGACAGCCAAAACTCTTTTACACAGAGAAACCCAGTCTCGAAAAACCAAAAAAAAAAAAAAACCCTAAAAGCATCAAAAGTGGGGGAGAAGTTACTTAAAATTTTTCTTCTAGCCGGGCGGTGGTGGCGCACGCCTTTAATCCCAGCACTTGGGAGGCAGAGGCAGGCGGATCTTTGCGAGTTCGAGGCCAGCCTGGTCTACAAAGCGAGTCCAGGACAGCCAGAGCTGTTAAACAGAGAAACCCTGTCTCGAAAAACCAAAAAAAAAAAAAAAAAAAAATTTTTCTTCTACAAGTCAAATGCCAGCTGTTTAAAAACTCAGAATAAATGCACTTGCTGAGGTTGCCCCTTCCTGGCTAAGCCTTTTGACGTGTGCTGTGCAGGAGTTGGAGAGAGGGAAAACAGAATGGTTATTAAAACACTAGCATTGTTGCACATCCACACTTGGTTAATCTTAGTTGCCAACTGGATCTGGGAAAGAAGAAACCTGCCCCTTGGGCAAGTGGAGTATTTCCTGGAAGGATTAGCTCCAGAGGAAAGACCCTTCCCTCAGGGCTGGGGGCAGCAGCAGCAGCCCCCCCCCCCAAAAAAAAGAAAGATTTGAGAAGTACCCCACTGTAAACAGACAGGTGAGCAGTAGTCAGGCCACTGAGTTAACCAGTGCCTAGTTGGCCCTTGGGGATTCACAAACACCCAAATCCAGTTAAGTCTAATTGAGACTAGGATTATAATGTCCCCCCAAATCCCATTGAGAACCTTGGGAGAGGGTGTGCTAGATCTTGGGTCATTCCCCAGGAGGTGGGTATGGACACAACTTAGTTCCATCACGAGGAATCATAATTCTGCCAAGAGGAAATTGGGTCCCAGTTCCTGGGAGTCAAAGCATGTAATGTAGAAATGGTAAGTGCAGACCGGGTATGTGCCTAATAGCCTGGTTGTAGATCTTTAAACCCTGAGCCTTCTCCAGCTAACCTGCTGGAAGTGCTGAGGACATGTGTTGAGGATACCACCCTGCTGGGGAGGTAGTAAAGTGCATTTATTTTATATGTATTTTTTAAAATGAAAAATCTAACATTCAGTGTCAGCTAGACGTGGAGGTTGGTAAAAGGCATAGGAAAAGAAGGCAATGGTATTGATGCTGTAGTCTATGGGAATATGGTATCCTATGTGCTTGGCCCCAAGGCTGGCACCTCCCAGTGCAGAAGAGTGCCGCAGCTTCATTAGGGTGAAGTTGGAGAACGAGTTCAGTGCCTGCAGCTCTCGGCCCTGGGTCAGCACCCGAAGAAAGCCTGGAGGGAAGAATGCAGAGAGGAGACCACCAGCTGGGGCTTCAGTTCGGATGCCAGAGGCCACGTGCCAAGCATCAAGCACAGAGGCACCAGGATGCTGTGGGTCCTGGAACCCATACTCCTCAACTCCAGAGCATGCAATACCTACAATTTCTTGGTGCCAGAATCTACTGGGAACCCTTGAGCTGTTTCAGAGTCTAATGGAAACCCTACAACTTGTTGGACTGAGTCTGCCATGCTAAATTCCTTCTGGCCAGAATGGTGACTCAGGGTGTCACCACAGGTTATCACACACTGGTCTGAGCTCTACAGGGATGGAAAGATGGCTCCACAGTTAAGGGTATTTGCTGCTCTTCAGAGGACCTGGATTCAGTATCCAAGCACCCATGTCATGGCTCACAGTCACCTCTAACTCCAGTTCCTGAGGCTCTGACACCCTTTTCTGCCCTTTGGCACTGCACACCCATATGCACAGACATACATGCTGGCAAAAACACCCACACAACAATAAATAAATCTTTTTTAAAAATGAGTAGTATGTCATTTGGAATAGAACATCTTTTAAGGAGCTCAAGAGCTGGAACTGCACAACTCTGTGATCACAGGCTTAGCAAGCACATACCCCAGGAAAGCGTCAGGGGTTAGATAAAGAGTTAACAGTCCCACTTCACCCTCCTCTCCAGCTGTGTCCTTTGTCTTCACCCACGCCTGCCCACCCAGACTCACCTTCCTTCAGCAGCTCCCAGCTATTCCACACTGCACCCACACACAGAATGGGGAGGCCAAACTTCCCTTGAAACAAAACCTGGCAAAAGGACAGAAAATGGGACACTGCAGGCTGACCCTTAACCCAACCCTAACCCTTGCCAATGCAAAACAGAAGGTGGACTCAAGCAAAGAAAAAAAAAAAAAGGCAAGGAGGAAAACAAAAGTCATGAAAGCAACGCAGAGAAGAAAAGAATGGTCAAATAGGATAGAGATAGCACCACATGAAGCTAGTGTCTACAGATACAGGCATCAAAGCGCATAGTTTGATGGGACATTCTCACCACCCTAGGCCTAGGGCCAGATCTCATCCTGTGCTACCCTTTGTGTCCCTGCCTCAACTCACCGGGTCAATCTCTGGCAACAGTGCCACAATGTGTTTGCCCAGCATCTCCCCAGCCTTCTTGAAGATGTACTGGGAAAGAAGGTCTCCTTGCTGTGCACCTGGGGCAGGGAGGAGAAAGGGAGAAAGAATACAAAAAGCAGCCTACACTACTCTAGTCACTTTCTCCCTAAGGTAAGGCAACAAGCTCAGGTCAAGTAAATGTTAGGATGGATCCCCACAATGGTAAACAAGCCTCCTTCCACCAATCCAGGTACCTCTCTTTCCAGTGTACGACTGGAAGTAGCTCACTATGCTCACCAGAGCAGTAGGACTACAGTGAACTACTAAATCACGCCCTGTGGACAAGGGACCCTATCTGAGAAGACTGCTTATTCTCCTGTTGGTTATCAACATACCCAGCAGTGTGCTGCTGGCCAACCTCATCAGGCCTAGTGTTTTGAGCCTCAGTCTGGAGATAAACACATGTAGCTAAGGAATCCAAGATAAAGAAGAGCAAGCCTCACTGAAAAAACAAGATGCAGACATGCAGGCTCCTCCCAAAGCCAACACAAGATACCTGAGCTTTCCAACCCCTGCTTCTGTGACTTTTTTGAGACAGGGTTTCTCTATGTGTAGTTTTGGCTGTCCTGGAAATCACTGTACACCAGGCTGCCCTCAAACTCACAGACATCCACCTGTCTCTGCCTCTCAAGTGCTGGGATTAAAGGCATGTGCCACCACCACCCAGCTTGCTTCTGTGAACCTGTCCAAAGGACACTACTTCAAATTCTCAAACCCAGGCATGCAGACTACATTAGCCATACCCACATGGATACCAGGGGGAGAAATACAAGCAATTCAGTGCTGCCTGGTCCCACCTTCACCCTATCCACTACACCAAGTTGAGCTACAGACTCCATGGTACTTGGTGAGACAGCCACCAGCACAGGCCAGCCTTAACCATGTACCACCTTCCCATTAGACATGCTTGTGGTGACCAAGCTACATACAAGCTGGCAGCTGCATTACCTTCTGCAATTTTCTGGCAAAACCCAGCAAACTTGGATTTATCAAACTCCCTATACAAGTGGGTGAGGATTCCTAGCCGATCTTGCACCTGAAGAATATAGAGACACAGCAGTTAATGACACAGAAAACTCGTCTGTCACCCCCATGGCCTTCCTAGTGTGTCTATTGTAATGACCAAAATTATTTGTGGGCTTTTTTCTTTTTGAAACAGGGTTTCTCTGTATGTCCTTGGCTGTCCCAGAACTTAATCTGTAGATCAGGCTGATCTCTAACTCAATAGAGATCAGTCTATCCCTGCCCTCCTGAGTGCTAGGATTAGAGCCATGAGTGATCACCACCAGGCTTTTTATTATTTTTTAAGCTTTAAAAATTATGGGAATTTGAGATTTCTCAGTTGAGTAGTTTTATTTTCTTCAAGATCAAATTCATTGAAGAACTCTTAAAAAGACTGCTTCAGTTAAATAGCGGCACTCCCCTACAGTCCAGCTCACAGTGGTACACCAAAGACTCTGAAAAGTGCTGCAACCAAGAGATGGATTCATTTCCCAAACTGCCTTCCTCCACCACCATCAATAAAATATATGTGACCCTTCTGAGTCCCCAAGAAGGCAGTTTCTCCTGAGTGCATTTTAGTGGGGATAGGGAAAAGTGAGCATCTACAGAAACATTACTAAGTGTTTATATACTAGTCTCATTTGGCCTTGCTTAAATGTTTGCAAAAGTGACTAAAATTCTGAAGTGGAAGTCACACTGGTTTGAACATACTGCCCACAATACTCTGAATCCTGGTCCTTACAGGCCACTTTTCCACCCTGCTGTCTGACCAGGCAGGAACCCATTATCCACATCTCCTGCAGCCTCTCCACTGGAGTCCCCAGTGTCCCACACTATGCATACATGACTGTGGGGTAGGCAGTACCTGGAAATAGTTGAACATGGCCCACTTGACATGGCCAATATCATAAGGAGCTGTCTCTAGGTTGTCGATGGAGTCGAACACGATTTTCACAGCTTGGTGTGCAATCCAGTATGCTGCCAGGAGCAGAGGGCAAAGAAAATAGCCAATCCCAGAGGCAGTCTTCTCACCAAGAAGGGATCTCAGCTCAAGTCCAGTTAGAACTCAGTGATCAGTCAGTCAGTAGTTCCCAGTGGGGGAGGGAGGCTTTTAACCAAACTATCTGACAGACCCAGACAAAGGAAGGCTGGTGGGAAGACTGAGGAAGTGAACTTGTCACACTAGCTCCCATTCAAAGACAAGAGTGGTGAGCTGTCACACACAGCTGCAATCACAGCATGAGTTGGACCCAAAGTCACCAAAGACATATACATGCTGCTCCAAAAGTAGTGTCAGGGGGAACTAGCAGGGAGCCTCTGGACAGCTGTGGCCTTAACCTTCAGTTTCAATCTTTCCCTTGGGTCTCGAAACGTTGACAGAGTACACCACCATGCGATGAAGTGGACTTGGCATGAGAGGCTACTAAGGAGCTATTTAGGGACACCTGTTTAGGTTTAGGGACCAAGAGGGCAAGAAAAGGGAGGGGCTATAGGAAGAGGGATGTGTCCAGGCTCTATGTGTGCTCACCTGAGCCCTCGTCTCCCATCATGTGGCCCCAGCCACCACAGCCACTCTCAGAGCCATCAGGGTTGACAAGCCTACAGTTGGACCCCGTTCCAGAGATAAGCACAATTCCACCTGAGGGGAGGGCATAGGGGCTCAGTGTAGCCAAGGGCCTGCAGAGAGCAGCAGCTTCCCACTGCAAAAAATAGGACAGAAACCAGCCCCACAGTGGAGGGACCACCACCCAACATCCCAGAACAAATAGCCCACTTGCTTCCTGTCTGGGGGATGGAGGAAGAACACAAATCTGCATCAATCCAAGGGCACATGGCTCCCTGCCAGCCAGCCTTCAAATGGTCTTAGCTTTATTAAGTTCCTAATGCCAGAGACTATGTATGGCAGACCCTGTTCTTACAGTGACCATCAACATCATAAATCATACAGACAGCAACCCCCCCACTTCCACATGAGTGGAAACCCTTCCACAAATTCTCAAAGACGAGAGCGTTGTCAAACCAAAGCCTAGACCAGTTTCATTTTTGAGATGGTCTCATAAGGTAGCCCTGGTTGGCCTAGGACTTACTTATGTAGAACAGGCTGGCCTTGAACTTGCAGTAATCTGCCTGCCTCTGTCTCTGACAGCTAGAGTTAAAGGGGGGCACTGACATGCCTGGTGAGACTCAGTTATACACCAGCACACTAAGATATCAGAGTCCCACACTCTACCCAGTAGACCCACCTTCTGCCCCATAGATTCCCTCCCTCGCTTCCCTCCTCTGTCCCCCCATCCCTGCTCTAGCAAGGGTATTATTAGGCCCAGGAAAGGATGGCTGGCAGAAAATGATGGCTTCCTTCGAGATATTTGTAAGACAAGTTCTTCCAGCTATAGGTAAGGGGCTTTCCACATAAGAAAACTCATTCTCAGCCCCACTCCTCCCTTCACATCCTCACCAA
The DNA here is from genome assembly GCA_907164525.1 of Lophiomys imhausi. Taxonomy (NCBI): domain Eukaryota; kingdom Metazoa; phylum Chordata; class Mammalia; order Rodentia; family Muridae; genus Lophiomys; species Lophiomys imhausi. Next base: position 841,601 of record CAJQZJ010033960.1, on the reverse strand, counting down.
ACGGTGTAGCTGTGGCGATGGAACCTGCTGCATCAGTGGTGATTATGTAATTCTCACTCAGGTAAGGAAATCGGCGTCTCAACTCCTCCTTCAGGTGCCTCACTGCATCCTCCTGCTCCCCACCACTCAGAGACAGGCCCTAGGCCACAAGGGAGAGGAACAAGCTAAGCAAGGAAAGGACAGACCTGCTCCTTTCTCAAACCCTCTTCTCCTGACACCCATCTGGCCATACTCAGCTCATCTAATCTAGCTTCTTCACTGACAAAAAGCTCTGAGAAGACCATGTCTGCAGGAACAGCCTGGCCTAGGACAGGGTCAAGGAAAAGAAGACACAGGCAAAGGAGCAAGGTGGGGGGCTATGGAAAAAGCAGCTTGCTTGACATACATGGGGTCTGGCTGTGTCTGCACATCTCCCTTGCATATTTGGGAACTAGCCAGAGCCACAACAACCTGGGAGGAAGAAGAGTTAACATTTAAAGAGCCCTCCAGGCTAGAGGGTGCTAACCATTTTGGAATGTGTCACATTATCTCACTTTCCCAACAATTCTTAGTATCTGTATTTGCATAATGAGGAAACTGAGGCTTAGAGAAGGACAATGACCTAAGGGCCACTATGTTGAGTTGCAAAACTGACATTCAAATCAAGGTACAATGGGTCTCTGGAGCCCCCTGCTCTTAAAATACATTTTCAGCTTATAGATGATCACTGAAACCACAAGAATGGGCAAGATTGAGGGACCTGGTCCTAGAGACCTTTTCCTCTACCCATCAAGCTCATCTAGTCCCACTGGCCTCCTGCCTCAACCTTGTTGATGGCTCAGACTCCAGGTGACTCACCAGGCTTCGAAGGGGTACCTGAAGATCCAGTCCAGCCTTCTGTTTAGCACTGTTCACCATGTCGTTGATCCTTTTCACACACTCGTCTATGCCGATCAGCTGGCCCCAACAGGGAAGGAGGAGTTAAAAAAGGCTTGCAGGACCTGTGCTGTTGCCCCTACTAGCTGCTAAGAGGCCCAGCCACCACCTCAACAGGAGTTACAGCAAATTACATGAGAGCCAAGCCCTCTGGTCCCCTCAGGATGGCTTTTTACCCAGTGGTTTGTGCTCGGTCCATCTGCTTCTGCCAGGATCTTCCCATTTGCAGAAAGTAAAAGGGCTCTGGACCCTGTGCCTCCCCTACAAAACACAAGGGGGCACTCAGTCTTGATCAAACCGCAGACAGAGAGAGCCAAGTTTGCATAGTAGTCCCTTACTAGAGTCTAGGGTACAGAAGCTTCAGCAAACCCAACTTCTACTCCCAAACCTACCTGTTTAGTGTCTGTCTGCTATGCTCTGGAAAGGGAAATGGGGCCTTGTTCATTTTTCCCTGGTAGGTCCTACTTCCCCTGCAAGATCCCACTTACTCATCACTTGGACCTTACAATTTATCTGATGTAGGGCTTCTCTACACATAAGCCCCTAGAGTTAGCAAAGTCTGCTCTGAATCAAGAGTGCATTAAGTTTAGTATCTGCTTCTCATGAGCTCCAATCGGTGACGCTCAGAAACAACTGACTTCCTGTCCTCCTAACCTGCCCAGAACTTCGCTGAAGTAACTTATGGTAAATACATCAGAGGAAAAAAGCAGTCCTCTCTACTCCTTTCAAAACAGCTAGGGCCACTTTCAAGAGCCATCTTCTGCCACCAAGGTCTTCAGGACACCGGTGAGAAACTTAGCCTGACTTCAGCAACTAAATCCTCCAGAGTTAAATCCTTGGGGTAAGTAATAGTTTACAGGAAGACTGCTGTGCAATGGAGTGCTGTCCTACTGATCAGTACTTTCTGGAACATAATAGACAATGAAGACTCGATGATCCAACTCAAAGAGGACATCAAATTCAGAGGGGACATTAATGTATGAGACAATAGACTAAAAATCCAAATAACTCCCTGACAAACTAGGGAAAATAAGTTCTACCTTCCATATAAATATAACAAGGCTAAGTGCAAACTCCTACTCTGTACTGAGGGTTTTTCCTTGTTCTTAAGGTGCCACAAATAAAGCCAGAGGGCATCCACTTTAGCAATTCATGTGAAGAGACTTCCGGGTAAGTCAGCAGTGAGCTACTATGATACTAGATGTCCTGATTTGACACAACCAGATCCACAAAATGCTTGTCATGGGCAGGGGACAGGGTAAACCACCATCTTGCTCACCCTTGTCCTTGCTTTACACATGTGGCAACTGAAGCACAGAGAGAGTAGACTTCTCACCCAAAGCCATGCTCAGCAGAGCTACTTCCCATAGTCCAACAGACCAGCTTCTGAGCAGAAGAATTTGGGAGCCAAGGACCTTCGGGGCCCACAGCAGTGAAGGGTCCCGGGCACCAGGCCAAGACAGTGCTCGGATGACAGCTGCTCAACTCTCGGGTTCCCTTGGGCATAAATCTCAGTCTGGGCTTCCGCCTCTTTCCCATGTCCACTCGCGACTGGCAACTTCCACCTGATCCCAGCTCTGCACAACTCTCCAGGTTGACACAACAGCCCTGGGGATCTAAGGTGGTGGCCGGGAGGGGCGTGGTCGCTCCGTGAAGCACAAAGGCACAGGGCGTGGGGTGGGTCGCCGCCCCCTGACCCGGGGCTCCCAGACAGCCTCGGGCCTGTCCAGTGCTCACCCTTCCACGCCGCCAAAAACCGTGGTCATGGTACCGATGCCACCGCAGATCCCGTAGTAGCAACCTCGCCTGCAACCGTAGCTACGCTCCCGCACGGGCCGTGGCACCGCCCAATGTCATGTGATCGCGGCGCGCATGTGCAACGTGCGAAAGCGTCCTCTGACTCCTTTCAGCCGGTTCTTCAGTGCCGTGCCTTCACGCAGAGGCCGAATCCCAGCTGAGGAGCCGGAGAGGGTGTGTGAGGGAACCGCCTGCTGCCCGCGCCGGAAACAGTTGGCAGCTGCATCCTTAATTGTGACATGCGCATGCGCACACGTTTGCCGAGCCGTGCTCAGAGTCTGGCGGAAATGCCGGAGGACCTGGGCCCGAGCTAAGGTCCAGACCACCCCGAACCTCGCTCACGAGCGCGGCCTGGTGTCTACACTAGTCTGACTCTACGCCGAGCAGAAGGGCCCTAAGCTGCTGTCAGTTCAGATCTATGCGATGGTGGGTATAGAGTCCAGGGTTTCATGCATGTCCGGCAAGCTCTCTATAAGTGAACTGAGCCCAGCTCTGTTCTTTTTGGACAGAATGCAATGCTGGCCCAGCCTGCTAAAAGCTGGCATTCACAGGCCATATTTCACCTCTGGGCACCACCTGCTCCCCTAATCTAAAATGTGCAGTGGAAGGGAAGAAGGAAGAAACTGTCAGGTCTGCTTAAAGAATTCCCTCTGCGTGACTCCTCATGGTCCTCTAGGTAGTTTCAAGCCCATTAGAGGCAGCTTCAATACCCAGGAGGGCTGTCTGTTGCCCTTGACATTTGAGATTTCAGATGGAGCTTCCGTATGTAACCGAACTTTTTAAATAATGCAATACTTATTTATTAATAACAATAATCACTTATAACAAATACAAACACTTAACTACTAATCCTACAAATTCCTACAACCCCTTTGACCTAACCACTAAACCTGTTGATAACTATTACAACTGTTTTCTTAACCTTTTACAGAGCAGGTCCTCAGTTGTCAGGAACACAGTCTTTGTGGTAGACCCTTTAATGCACTTAGCAGTCTGTTTTCTGGAATATCTCGGATGTATATTCGTCAGGGTAAATTGGCTATCGCAGTCTCACCTTAAATAAAGCTTGAGGCTTTCTTCTCTCTGGGAGACCTCAGCCATCTGTAGGCCAACTTATTTCCTTCATATCAACAACACTGCCGCTCCGCCTCATTCCTTAAAGCCAGCCACAGTTTCGTTTAAGCCACTGTTCGGACCCCTCTAGGCAAAAGCTGAGCCACAGGGTTTAGTCCTTGGCCTTTTTCTGTCTTGCTGAGGTTTTCTCTGCTCACCAGCTTCTTTCTGCCTCCGGGAGATCTGGCCATCAGTTCACCAGCACTTTCTCCATCAGACCGTACAAACTACTCATCCTTTCTAGTGTGAGGAATCGCTATCATGAGAGTTCTATAGCATGGGGGGCGGCCCCTTAGCTCCATCCACTTGTCCTTAAATAGGATCTTTCCTTGTTCCACCTGTTTCAGCTTAATTTGGGCCTGCCCACTTAGCAGCTGAAAACAATGCCAGGCCAAATACTTTGTTTCTTAGTCCATTAAGTCTTTCCTGTTTTTCCTGGCTTCAACCTTGTTTTTCAGTCCATTAAGTCTTTCCTGTTTTTCCATAAGCTGATAAGCTAATTATTGGTCACAGCCAAGTTGATCTTCATGCCCCGAATTAAGAGACTGTATCAGAAACCTTTAGATATTTACTAAATCTAATTTATATTAATCTAACTCCCTACATCCATAGGGCTAGCCTGCCTCCTGTCCAACCTCCCACCTCTGTGCCTGCCTCCTGTGGAGAAATTTTGAACTGGAATCCTCTTTTCCCTGATAGCTAATTGGGTCCAGTTGTGTTTTGATGTGAACAGTTGGGAATGGGCACACAGAATCTCATGTATCTCAGAGTAACCTCAAATTCTAGCCAAAGATGACCTTAATTAAACTCGTGATTCTTTTGTGTGTGTGTGTGTGTGTGTGTGTGTGTGTGTGTGGTTTTTAGAGATAGGGTTTTTCTCTATCCAGTAACCATACTGGCTGTCCTGGAACTCGCTTTGTAGACCAGGCTCAAACATACAGAAATCCTCCTGCCTCTGCCTCTGCCTCCTGAGTGCTGAGATTAAAGACCTGAGCCACCACACCCAGCTGTACTTCACTTCTTACCTGAATCAGTAAAACACCAAATAACTCAAGAATAAAAAACAATATTATTGTGTGATAGAGAAACTAGAGGGAGGTCATAATACTCACTTGAGACATTTCCATTCACAGTACATCAAAGCTGGAAAATACTTCAACATTTTTAGACTCAAAGCTAATTCCATAGGATTCTAACTGAACAGAAGTTTTGGCAGAACTGTGAAGTCGTAAGTGAATTTTGAAGGAAATTTTTCTTTTTGTGCTAGTGTAAGGAATCTTGAGACCTATTTGTGACAGCACTCAAGTGTGCTTTTGTATTATTGTTCGGGTTTTTTTTTTTTTTTAAATGAGATCTCAAATCACCAAGGGCTGCCCTACACTCCTGAGGTTCCTGGGACTGTCCTTGAACCCCAGTCTTCCTGCCTCCACCTCCCAAATGCTAGGATTAAAGGACTACACTGCCCTCCCAAATTTATATTGCTTGTTTAGAAAGTAATACAAGAGAGAAAGTTTGATTTGAAGACAAGCTTGAATTCTGAGTTTGATTTTGGATGATAATCATACATAATTGCTGCCATTTCTCACCTTCAGAATGAAGATGATAAATCCTGGGGCCATAGAGGTGACTTGGAGATTAATAGCACCTACTGCTCTTGCAGAGGCCTGGAAGTGACTTACATCACGTGGCTCAAAAACCCTGTCACTCCAGCCCCAGGGGATTCAACTCTGTCTTCTGGCCTCCTTGGGCACTGCACTAATGCACACACACACACATAATTTAAAATTAAATATAAAAAAAGATTACATGTTGGAGGCACATGCCTTTAACCCCAAAACTTGAGAGGCAGATGCAGGCAGACCTCTATAAGTTCAATGCCACTCTCATCTACAGAGTGAGTTCCAGGACACCCAAGGCTATGCGGAGAAACCCTGTCTTAAAAAACAAACAAACAAACCCAAACCAACAATCAAACTAAAAATATTACAGACCTCCAGAGACCCAGTCATGTATCCCGCTCAACTCAAATTCCCTAGGTAGACAAGAATGACTCTGAGCCTCATATCCTCCTGCCTCAACTTCCCAAGTGCTGGGATCACAGGTAATCACCACCGTGCCTGGTTTATGTAGTACTGGTAATTGATCCCAGGGCTTTGTGTACTGTAGACACCCTATCTACCAACTGAACTACATCCCCAACCCAGTAGCTAATTTTATTGATATAATGCACTGTTAAGCACTTGAATATATACACAGGTTTAGTAATAAACATGTTAACTTATATGAATTCCATATTGGAAGGATAACATTTGGGATATAATGAGTTAATTTTTATATCATTCACATTGTTTTGCCAGTATTTTTAGCTTTTAAATTAGAAAATATGTAAATCACCCATGTGGCTCATGTTTGTGATTTAAATTATGTTACAGTAGCTGCTCTGGGTCTGGTCTTCTGTCCATACTGACCATATTATTTCAAAGTCACTGAGTTGCCCATTGTTATGAAACATATACTAGCCATATTAACTTAAAACAGTACATTGAATTAAAGATTGATAAGAACATTGCCCATTGCTAATGATTATTTTGTGGTTTTGCTTTGCTCTGCTTGGTGGTACTGGGGTTTGAATGCTAGGCAAGTACTCAGCCCCTAAGCTACACCCCTACACAACTCCTTAATGCTTCTTTTGTCCCTTTGTTTAATCATGCTAAACACCATGAGAAGTTACAAGAGATTCTAACCGTTATTACAAGAGGGGAAACTGAGTTGTGAAATCAAAGCAATTAGCCTCAGCTCCCACCACTGCTAGGTGCTTGTTGTAGATGTGGGTGGTCACAAGGCTGGGGTACTAGTGCTGCAGTGCAAGGCTTTGTTTTTAAGTGGCTTTGTAAAGGTCTAATGCCCTTCTGCCCTCAGCTTGCAACATCCCAGTAGCAGTTCTGTGATGCTCACAAGATTGGTAATGTTCTGGAAAGAATCTTCAAGCCACAGCTGTTATCTTCTCTCCTCTGTCCCTGTGACCCCAGGGAGGCCTTCACTGCATAAGAGGTAGGATGAGAGTGGGGAAGAGGGACAATGGAAAATACTTCCCAAGCCAAATTCGCTCACAGCAAGGGAGAAGAGGACTCCTGGCCCAGGGTCCTTCCTTAGCAGATTACATTGATCTAGTCTGTGTGGTGCAGCCACATCTGTAGTTATGCAGTGCCGACTCCAGTGTTGACCTCACTACTAGACACTACAAAGCTTTGAAAGTGCTAAGAGACCATGCGATAGTGCCATAGTAAATGCTAAACAAGGGAGCAAGCAAGCTCCACAGCAAAGACGGTTTTCAACACAGACTTATGAAAGATGTGGAAAAAAATTAAAGGCAAACCTGTACTGAGGAAGCAGAACTGGACTTGGGGGTCCAGAAAGTCTTGTTAGGATCTCACTGTGAAGGTTTCCAGTATAAGTGTGATCCAAGCTCTGTGCTTTAGAAAAGTCTGGCAGGTTCCATACAGCAGGACAAATGGGAGGGAGGAACTTGAAGCAGGGAGACACTTAGAAGGCAAAGATAAGGAAATTATGAGGAGGAACAGTGAGCATGAGTCACAGGATGAGATCCAGGTTTGGCTGGATCCTCATGCTGTCCCTTTGCTATTGGAGGTGTAAGAAAGAAAGCCTGGAGTGCAACCCTTTAATTACCACAGTCAAAGAGGTAGGAAGCCCTGGCAGTTGTTCTACCTGGAAATAAAGGAAAGTAGTGCTGATTTCTGGAGGACAGAGACTAGAACACATAAGGAAGAACTGGCCTATTTTGGCTCATTGCCTCATGGAGTGACTTTGAGTGTAAGGCAGCTGATCACATTGCATCACTATTCTAAAGAAGAACTAAAGGCACTGAACTTTTCAACTACCCAGATACCTCACACTAGGCCTCGTGTCAGGAGATTTTTGTTTGTTTCTGTTTGGTTTCGACTGAACTGTCAGTTGCCAGGGAGTCATTCTGGACAAGCAGGTGATTGTTGTTGGAAACCCAAGGCCTGAGGAAAATGGATGAAGGTGGACCTGCACAGGGAATATGAGGAGAGCACCCTTCCACTCCTTCTAGATTCTATTTAGTAAAGACTCTTGCCCCCACAGCTTATTCTAGTCCCCTCGGTGACTCCAGATCCTGAGCACAGGTCAGACCAGACCCAGAGCTTCTTTTTATTTTATTTTTATTTCTGGGACAGGGTCTCATATACCCCAGACTGGCCTGCACCTTGCCGTGTAGCTGAGGATGAACGTTAACTCTTGATCCTCCTGTCTCCACAAAGGCTGGGATTGCAAGGTCTGTCACTATACCTTGTTCATGTGGTGCTAGGAACCCATTTACATTAAAGACAAGAAATCAACCAACATATCTGCACCCCTAGTCTTGAACTACCTTTTGGGTACTTTTCCAGCAAATATAAAGGGAAGTTACTGGGGTTGTCGCTGGCCCAGTGTGGTCTGTTGTTGTGTGCATGTTTGTTCTTTTCTTTTTTAAAGATTTATTTCTTTATTTTACATATATAAGAGCTCTATCTGCATGTTCCCCTGCATGCTAGAAGAGGGCATCAGATTCCAGTATAGATGGTTGTGAGCCACCATGTGGTTGCTGAGAATTGAACTCCAGACCTCTGGAAGAACAGACAGTGCTCTTAACCCCTGAGCCATCTCTCCAGCTCACATGTTTGTTCTTAAGACCCACTCACCCACATTCCTGGCTAGGACACTTGGGGAGGGGCAAGCTGTAGCCCACATCTGCCCTGAATCTGGAGGCTACTTGTGAGAGCAGATGTGGCAGGGACAACAAGGGCTGCAAGACAGGCAAGGACAGCCCTGAAGATTTCCTGGAGGAGGTTGGGCTTGAGGCTGTCTTGGAGACTGGGTGCTATTTATTCTACTCCCAAACTAGAAAGAGATTCAGACCCTTAAAAGGTTTGGACTCTGGTGGCCATGGTTGTGTATGTCTGTAATCTCAGCCTTCCAGGGAGAGAGACAGAAGTATGGAGAGTTTGAGGCTAGCCTGGATTACATAGTGAGACCTGATCTCAAAAACCCATAAAGGCAATGATGCTGGCACATGTCTTTAGTCCCAACACTAAAGAGACAGAGTCAGGGGCGGGAGTGATGGCTCAGAGGTTAAGAGCACTGGCTGTTCTTCCAAAGGTCCTGAGTTCAATAATTCCCAGCAACCACATGGTGGCTCACAACCATCTACATGGAGATCTTGTGCCCGGGCATTTATGTAGAGCAAATACTGTATACATAATAAATTAATAAATAAATGTTTAAAAACAAAACGAAAAAAAAAGAGACAGTCAGGCAGGTCTCTGTGAATTCCAGACCAGATAGGACTATATAATGACATCCTGCCCCAATACAAACAAATAACAACAATAAAGAATCCCCACAAAACAATACCATAAAAAAGATTAAAAAAAAGAAGAATTGGCTCTGACAAACTCTGCAATTTGGTCTCTTGAGGTTTGAAAAGTGGAAGTGGGGAGACACACGCCCCTACCACGCCTCGAGACCTTGACAGCTCCTGTGGCCCAGGCGATGTACACCTGAAAACCAGTTAGTCAGCATCCACAGAGGATCCCAGCCCTGGTTGAGGAAAAGCCACTTCCCTTTCCCAGGAGCTCTAAGATCTGACATGGGAGGGGATTGGACACAGCTGTTTCTACTCTGAAGTCAGTCAACTGAAAGTCCCTGGACACAGGGGCCAGCAGACATCATGGTACCAGGTTTAGACACCTGACTACTGAATCTAAGCAGGGATGGACTTATGTTTCCTCTTCTGATACTCCACTCCAGCCCCTGCCCCCTCTTCCCTCTCCCTGGGCAGGATGTGCTCTTTAGAGAAACACTGAAGAGGAGCCAGCACTCAAGAGAATCATCCTTCTATGGTTTTCCAGGCCCTGGGTCAGCTTATGCACAGGTACCTGGGCTTAGGCTCTACCCAATGTGATGGCAGTGCCCAACCAGAGCCAGTACTGTGTGTTGAGTTTTCTCTTCTGCTCCTCAAGGTGGAGTGTATGTGGCAGGGGTGGGGGATAGGGGCACAACCATCAAAGACTGAATTGCCCAGTCTGTCCCATGCGGCCAGGCATGTGCGGTTCAGTTGCTGGCTGAGGCCTAAGCAGAAAGGACAGCAATGCCTTTCCTGAGACAAGTGAGAAGAAACTGTCAGCCACGGCTGACCGAGCTGTGACCCAGGGCCCAACCAGAGCCAATTAGCAGTCCCCACCACGGTGGCGGGCTTGCCACATTTTCCACAGGAGGCTCCCATATGCAGCTAGAGTGTCAGGCTGAGTTAGCACCAAGAGGCTGAGTGGAGCCCAGCTGCCTGGATGGAGGGCCATGGGTGACAACACTCCCAATGGGCTCTGGGGGCCAGCCCAGGAGACCTGTGAACAGCACGCCTCTACCCACACGTGCATGTGCAGGCATGTTTCTGGATGTGTGCTTGTGCACATGCTCGTCACTGAGGATTTGCGTGGCTGTGGCCTGGGGATGCCTTTGTGTGTCCAGTTAGCACATCCAATGTGTGACTGCTGTGCACATCTGGAAGCCTAGGACAAAGCGGTCCATAGTCCCTGTCCTTGTGGAGCTGGAAGTCCACAGGATAGGTGGGAAATGAATAGGTATGTACTCTGTTGTGTAGTAATAGGTCCTATGAGAAAAGGCAGATCTGGAGGTAGGGTGCCGCTTGCTCCTTAGCTGGTGTCCTCACGGTGGGCCTTTCTGAGGAAGAGATGAGTGGGAATAAGGCAGCGGCCAGTTAATTTGGAGGAGGAGAGTGGCAGGCGGGGCAATGAACAGGGCCAGAGTGACAGGAGTTGGATGGGAGGGAAAGGATGAGAAATATCGCTGGAGTGACAGGGAGCACAGCCTTCAATATGAACCTACTTTCTCAGCCCTGATCTGAGGTCCAGCTTTGGCCCTTTCCACACAGGGTCCAACCTCAGAGCTGGGCACACAGGACCCTTTCTGCTTACACAGACAGCACCTGGGACTGTCTGTGGCAGGTATGCTCAGCTATACAAACTTGGCTGTGTGCAATTGGCACCCATAGGTATCCAGGGAAAGGAATTAGAGCCCTCAAAACCTGGTGTAGCTGGGCATGGTGGGTATGCTTTAATCCCAGGACTCAGGAGGCAGAGGCAGGTGAATCTCTGTGAGTTCAAAGCCAGCCTGGTTTACAAAAATGAGTCCAGGACAGTCAAGGATACACAGAGAAACCCTGTCTCAAAAACTAAAAAACAAAACAAACAAACAAAAAAACTGGTGTAACCCTAGAACCACAGCCTAAGGCTGGCCTTGAGTGTCCTCATTGTGGCCAGAGGAAAGGATGCCCATGGGGACTATGCTGCATAGTACCCACTGGCAGAAGGGATACAGGGTAGGCTCTCTCAGCCTAGACTTGCACTACCCACCACCTCCTGTTCTCAAGGGCTCTGAACTCTAGCATGTCATGGAAAGCTGGCTTTTAACCTTGAACTTGTCCCAGACAAAGAGCCCAAGGAAGAAAGTGCTGGGCTGGCCCATCCAGACAGCCTCAAGGAAAGTTGGGTGAAGACAAAGAACATGAATTGACATTATTGTGGAAAACTTGTCACTATGCCAAACCAGTTTAGCTTTCCTCCCTTAAACTAAGAAATGTGTGACACTATTCCCGGGGAGCATCTTCCCTGGAAAACATCCACTTACCCCAGACAAGAAGCAACAACTGACTGAAGTTTCGATAACACCTAAGTCCAACTTTGAACCAATGGGCTTAGTGGGGTTATGGATGTATGGGTGAAAGGTAAATCAGGAATATGGTCTACTCAAGGCAGATGAATGACTGAAAGCTACTCCAGTATGGGTGACAACTCACAAAATGGAACCTTACAAATCTGTGTGCCTTGCAGGGAGCTCTACGTATCAAGGAGTCTCCTCAGGAAGCATTACTGCTTTATACAACCTTGCAGAGGAAGTGGTCTCTGAATCTGGTCAATTTCAGTGACTTCCTGAAACTCACAGATTGGTTACTACCTGAATTTTAAGACCCTCCTTTTAGAGGCTCTTAAATCTCAGAAGTTTCCCTCCAGGTTAGACTGTTTCAACTCAGAGAATATTGCTGCAACAAGAAGAATGGTTTGGAAGTCCTGTGGATGTTAGGTGGGAGGCCCACAGCTGTGTGTCTGTCTGAGTCCTGTGTCTGTGGGTGGGCCCAAACGTTTGTGTTTGACTCAGGCCAAACTGGAGCCACCCTGCTAGCCTCTGAATAAGAGCATGTCCCATGTACCTCTGCACTGTATGTCTACTCAGGCACATTGCTTGGCCCTTGCCCTGCCCAATGTGGGGGCCCCTCTGTGTGTGAGCTTTTCTGGGAGACTGAGTGAGTGTCTGAGTGTCATCAGGTTTATTATTCAACTGTCGGTCTCTGAAATCTGGAACACCCTCTTCCGCAGCTGACCCAGAGGCTCTCAAGGAGTAAGCTGCAGACTTCACCTTCACTGGAGCCTGCAGAAGGCCACAGCAAGTAGATCCTTTGGCCCAGTTCTCTCTCTCCCTCCCCCTCTGTTTCTTTCTGTGTGTCTCTGTCCCTCTTCTCACCTCCCTCATCACTAACCTCCTTGCACCCTCAGGGTGGAAGAACAATGGGATATGAATCTGTAGCCAAAGCCAGAGGTCGGTAAAAGGTCAGAACTACAACACTGGCTACACAGTTGCATATACATGAGAGAGACAGACACAAAAAGAGAAAGCAAGGAGGGAGGGAAAGAGGGAGGTGAGAAGAGGATAGTAACACCTTCCAGTGCAGTGTGAACTGAATTTCCTAGGGGGAAAAAAAAAAACAAAATAAAAGAAAGAAATTCTTTTGTCAAAGATTCTATAGGGCTGGTTGAGTGAGTAGAATGTCCGTAATTGTGGACAGTCATAATGTTGCAGGTCATGGAGCCAAATTTTCTTGGGCTATCTTTAAACTCCTTAGTAGCCATATATTGGACATCTCTGTGTCCTCTGTATGGACATACCTAACATCCTATGACTACCAGGTAAAGTCATTTCTAGAATGCAAAGCAGCCCCTTGGTTTCTACAAACCCAAAATCTAAGAATGTCATCCGATGGCATCTGTCTATACCAGAGATCTTGCTGCTTCTCTGTGACCGCCATCCTGATGTTTCCACCAATGGGTTTTTATAGTTTTTCAATTTTATATTATAAAAACTTCGGATGTGGTGGCTCACCCTTTAATCCCAGCACTCAGGAGGCAGAGGCAGGGGATCTCTATGAGTTCCAGGCCAGCCTGGTCTACAAAGCGAGTCTAGGACAGTCAGGGCTACACAGAGAAACCCTGTCTCAAAAACAAACAACCCCCCCCCCCTGCAAAAAAAAAAAACCAACTTCTTGAGACTGTCTCCACATTGAGCTATGGTGTTTTGGGAGAATCTGAACCTGTATTCCTGAGTTGCAGTCACTCATATCTGTCTCAGAATAAGATCCGTTATTTCCTTTCAGGTGAGAGCTGTGTTTCTGTATCCACAGTACAGGCTTCCGCGTGGGGACTGGCTAAGCTGTGCTTGAGCAGACATGGGGCCTCCTATGGAGTAGATACACCTGTAAGGTTGCTTCTGAGCAAGGGATCAGTGAGGATGGTGGATTGTGGCACAAACCGGAAGCCAGGAGAAAACACTGTTGCCAGCTTGGCTGGAGATGTATACACGGTGGGCAAGTTCGGGTTGGATGTGGGTGGGGCTGGGGAAAGCTGCCTTTGCAGGAGACAGGCTGGAACAGTGAAGAGGAGGGCCAACCGAGCAACACTGGCCTCATGCAGACTCTTCCCTAGATGAGGTAACACTGCAGAAGCCGGAGGGCCCCCTCACTCCAGTCGCCAGAGCACTCTGTCCTTGTTCCTAAGGCAGTAGCTCCCTCCCAGTGCCTCGTGGAAACTATGGAAATGAGAATCTGAAAACCTGCTCACCATGGATCCATCTGAGAGGGCCGGAAGTCAGCAAGAGTCTGCAGTATGTGAGCCCAAGTTCCCCATCAGCAGCCATTGAGCCCTGGGGTTTGTCCTAAGGTGATTGTAGGAGAGACAGAAACTTCATCTTTCCTAGAAGAGTCAAATATGGGAGGCAGCTGGAACCGGAAGGCCTGGGAACTGTAACCTGGGATCCTAGACCACACCCATGAGCAGCCTTTCCCACGACCAGCCTTCCCATTAATGTTTTCTCAGCAGACAATCCACACTTGGATAGGGTAGTTACCACAGACCTGGCAGGCTGCCATCATGGTAGCTCAGTATACACAGCCCAGCCTGGCTTCTCTCAAACCCCTTATCCTGCTGTAGGAAAGAGAATATGTTCCTTTGGTAAACTTATGAGTCAAGGATCCACCCCTCCAAATGGCACAACCTGGCAGAAATATGGCTTCCAGAGCTAGCCCATAGGCAAAGTGGCTCATGCCTTCTTCCACTTTGCCAGGCCCTGTATAGGTGTTGGGATTATGATTATGAACTCAATCCCATGACCTTCTTGGGAAATATTTAAGCTAGGTGTTGAAGAGCAAATAGAACATTTCCAGATGTAGAGGCAGGCAAGTGGTATTGGTAAAGGCTGGGGAGCCTGCAGCTGAGACAAGACCCTGTAGAAAGAGAATACCTCCCAACTGTCTCTGTTTGAATGAAAAGTACCAAGACAAGATAGCTGTGCTGGCTAGTTCAGTGTCAACTTGACACAGGCTAGAGTCATCTGAAAGGAGGAAACTTCAGTTAAGAAAATGCCTCCATAACATCTGGCTGTGAGGCATTTTCTTAATTAGTGATAGATGTGGCAGCGCCCAGCCCATGGTGGGTGGTGCCATGTCTGGGCTATTGGTCCTGGGTTTTATAAGAAAGCAGGCTGAGTAAGCCATGAGGAGCAAGCCAATAAGCAGCACCCCTCCATGGCCTCTGCATCAGCTCTTGCCTCCAGGTTCCTGCCCTGTTTGGGTTCTTGTCCTGACCTTCAGTGTGGGACTACAATGTGGAAGTGTAAATCAAATAAACCCTTTCCTCTCCAACTTACTTTTGGTCATGGTGCTTTATCTCAGCAACAGAACCCTAAGACAAGAGGAGCCCCATGTGGGGATATCCTAGCTGTGTGCTTTGGCTCCGACGAGCATCTTGTTTCCTCTTATCAACCTAGTTGCCCTGTGGTCAGGTTTCTATGGTTTCTATATACCAATGACTCGGCTGAGGCCTGTAATAGGAAAGCCATTTGTGTGCTTTGTGCTTTATTTGTAACTTTTTTAAATGGAGAGGGCCAGGAGAGATGCCTCAGTGGTTAAGACAACTGGCTGTTCTTCCAGGGGACCTGGATTTGCTTCCCAGCATCCACACAGTGGCTCACAAAGATCAGTAACTCCAATTCCAGGATATCTAACACCCCCTTCTGGCCTTTTGGG
The DNA here is from genome assembly GCA_907164525.1 of Lophiomys imhausi. Taxonomy (NCBI): domain Eukaryota; kingdom Metazoa; phylum Chordata; class Mammalia; order Rodentia; family Muridae; genus Lophiomys; species Lophiomys imhausi. The sequence goes on along the minus strand of CAJQZJ010033960.1, from coordinate 826,327 downwards.
GCACTGCATGCCTATTCAGACATACATTCAGGTAAACACTGATACATAAAAACAAAACCTTTAAAAATAAATAAGATAAAAACAAAAATGGAGGCTAGGAAGGTGGCTCAATCAGTAAAACACTGACCTTGCAAGCATGAGAACCTGAATTTGATGCCAGAACCCACATAAAAAAGGCAAACATAGGGCTGGAGAGATGGCTCAGCGGTTAAGAGCACTGGCTGCTCTTCCAGAGGTCATGAGTTCAATTCCCAGCAACCACATGGTGGCTCACAACCATCCATAATGAAATCTGGTGCCCTCTTCTGGCCTGCAGATATACCTGCAGACAGAACACTGTATACATAGTAAATAAATCTTTAAAAAAAAAAAAAAAGGCAAACATGTCAGTTTGTGCTTGTAGTATTAGTGCTTGGGAGACAGACAGGTGAGTCTCTGGAACTCACTGGCCAGTCCAGTTGAGCCCTAGTGAGAGACCTTGTATCAAAAACAAAACAAAACAACAACAAAAACAAAGAACAATACCATTGTTAACCTTTGGCCTCCACATGCATATATGTGAGCATACACCTGTACACATGCCAGCACACACAATGGAAATAAGGTCTTTCTGTGTATCCCTGGATCACTTGAAATTATGCAGCTGAGCTGGCTGCACACTTGTCAAAGTACTCTGGAATCCACTTCCCAAATGCTGGGGTTACAGGCATGCACAGCCTGGTCTGGCCTTGCATGGTGCTTTAAAGCAGGACCCACGGCTGCTGCCAACAAGAGATGTTTTCTTAGGAAGAAGGGAAGTGGGATACTCAGGCCCAACACCCCAGGCAACATGCCTGCTCCCTTTGTGATGAGTTCCTGACTCTGATCCCTCCCATCACACACAAGCTGAATGATGTATGAGCAAGATGGGCTGTGCTGACCCAGCAGCTGCAAGCAAGAGAGAGAGAGGAGCACGAGGGATGTGTGCATTTCCTTTGATGAGTTGTGGATAGATTGTGGTATGTGTGCATGTGGAAGAAGACCTAAGAAGCTGTGTGTGTGTGTGTGTGTGTGTGTGTGTGTGTGTACCCACGTGTGTACATGCCAAAGTGCATTTGGAGAGGTTAGAGGTCAATTTGTGTGAATTTGTTCCTTTTTTCCAACATGTGGATCTCAAACTCAGGTCATTGTCATTGTCATGTCTCAAGGCGTGGTGTCAAGTGCCTTTACCCACTGAACCAACTCTGCAGCACCCAGATCATATATCAAATATCTAGGGTAGTCATCCTGGCAAGAGAGAAGATCTCAAGACCTACTTCTGTCCCTCACTCTGGCCATCAGAGTACCCAGACCATGGACTCTGAAGGAATCTCACAGTTGGAGAAGGACAAGGGCTGAAACCAATGCCGGCCAGAGCAGGAGCTTGTCGCCCAGAAAGAGGTTCCACAGTTCTGACAGCCTGCCCAGATCACCTTGTAGGAGAGACCGGAGGTGAGACAGTGAAGGGTCAATGGTGGATGGGCCACACCTTCGCACCGGGGCTGATTAGTTGTTGGCCTCAACTGAAACTTAAACTTCATGTCTGTTCCCTGACTTGGAGGTTGTTGGATCACACCATTTTGTTTCCATTCCCACACTGAATAAGTCTCCTTTCTCTGCTTTTCACTACCACTTGTTTCTTTGGTTGACATATTGAGGACAGTGGTGAAGTCTGGCTTCGATGGCTGTGCCGAGCCGGCTTGAGCCAGGCTTGGTCCCTGTTAACCTGGGCTCTCTTGTGTGGGCGCTCGGTGCAGGGTGTAACGCGAACTCGATCCTCCGAGCCGGTTGGCGGCGCCCGCGGGCTTAGCGGGGTGGGGGTGGGGCGCAAGGGCGAGGGCGCTCCGCCTATTCCTCTCGGCTTCTGCGGGGCGGGGATAGCACGGCGGCGCAGCTCCGTGTTACCGGAGCCGCACCGCGCAGGCCCGTCCCGGCGGCCCGGGGGGCGCCATGTGGTTCATGTACGTGCTGACCTGGCTGTCGCTGTTCATCCAGGTGGCATTCATCACCCTGGCCCTCGGTGAGAGCGCTGTCCCGGGCCGCGCCCGCCCCGGTGCCCCGAGTCGCCAACCGCTGTTGCGCTTTGCAGCTGGGCGCGGGCGACCCCGAGCTGGTCCTACTGGACCTCGGCCGAACCTTCCGGAGGGGATTCATGGTCCCCGAGATGCATTCTTGTTCTCGGGGCCCTGGGCTGCCCCCTCTGCCTGTTCCCTCTATCTGGGGCAGGGGAAGGCCCCTCTCTGTCTCCCCCGGCCTGTAAACTAAGTTGTTCTGAAGCAGGTGTTGATTGAATAACTGGATTTTAAGGTTCCCGGGCAGAGGTAAACATTATGCTGTGCAGTTAAATCCATTCTTTCTGCAGTTGTCCTGACAAAGTTCTACTTGTGCAGATGAGAAGGCCATCCCAGGGTGTGCTTTGGCTTCTTACCGACTTCTTGAAGTCTGGGGAGGGTTGGTGGGAACTACGGGATGAGCTGGCTGCTGGAGAGGTCCTGGCTGATCTCTTCCTGTTTGTCCCCTCCTGTGACTCCGCTCTCCTACCCAGCGGCTGGACTGTACTACCTGGCAGAGCTGATAGAAGAGTATACGGTGGCCACCAGCAGAATCATCAAATACATGATCTGGGTGAGTGGCAACTTTTCCCTGGAGTCCCCCAGGGCTTCCTTGCCCCACCTCAGAAGCAGGAAGTGGGGGCTGTTTGGTCTGGGGCCGGTTTTGGTGCTGAGAACCCAGTCTCTGAGGGTGCCCCTCTTTTTCTCCCTGCCCTGCACTCTGCCTTCTGGGTCTACACTCCTAGGTCCAGATCACCCCTTGCCCTCCAGCCTCGTGGCATTGTTTCACAACCTACTTCCATTCCTTAAGGTGACAGTGGAAGTATTTCAATGACAGGCACTCGGTGGCTTTGCTTTCACATGGCTATCTGCCACTGTGTCCACTGTCTCTAGCCCTAGATCCCCAACCCCAGTTCAGGCTTAGAACTTACGGAACATTAAGGACAGTTTGTAATGCTTCTTTATTGCCCTCTTCCTAATCAGCATGATTTGTCCTAAGGGAGCATGCCTAGCCCTTTCTCTTGCCTCATGGGAGCTTTCTTTTCCTGAAGACTTGGTCCCTGCTGCTAGGAAGGCTGTGGGAAAGTTTCCTCCCGAAGCTGCTGAGGAAGGCTGGTGTTGCTGTGGGAATGTGTTTGGACAGAAGGTTCCCCTTTCACTCACCTGCTGTGTGCAGTTACTTTCATTCTGAACATACCCTGGGGTGGTAGTTTGTGGTAAAGACAGGGCCTCAGCCAGTTCATTGGCTCAGTCTATGGGTGTGGTTGGTACGGCAATTAGGCCTTTCTCACTGACAACTGAAGCCTTGGACTGTCGGCTGGATTCATTACTGAATTATGAAACTGATTCAGTAGATTATGCTTAGCATTCAAGGAAAATAGGAAATAGGGGGTAAAGGGTATGGGCATGCATGTGGCCCCAGCTCAAAAACTGATAACTGTGAAGACTAGAACAGACAGATTGAGTGTGAGCTCTGTCACACATGTGGATATGAGGTTGATGGAGTGCCTTGTAAAATGTTTTTTCTTACTTTGGGTCACTGTCAAAAATCTTTTAGAAGTGACCTTCAAAGATGCCACCTTGAGAGTTGAGTGTGGCCATGGAGGTGTCTGTGAACCAAGAAAACCAAAGTGTATTTGTAATGCTGCCCAGAGCAAGCAGGGGCTGGCCGCGGGTGGCCTGAAGGTCCCCTGCAGTGAGTGTTTCTGCCTATTTCAGTTCTCCACAGCAGTGCTGATCGGCCTCTACGTCTTTGAGCGCTTCCCCACCAGCATGATTGGCGTGGGCCTTTTCACCAACCTCGTCTACTTTGGCCTTCTCCAGACCTTCCCCTTCATCATGTTGACATCACCTAACTTCATCCTGTCATGCGGTGAGATGGGACAAGCAGGGAGGACTTTATGTGATTGGATGTGGGCACTCTGTCCCAGGCACTGAAGGGGATTCTGAGGAGGGGAGCAGCCGAGAAGCTGCTGAGGTCCTGCAGGAGGCCAGACTGCTGGGAAAAGTGGCTTCTCAATCCTGAGGACCCTAGAGCCTGCTCTGTCTGGGGCTTAGTCCTTGTCAGAGGAGGGCTCCAGCCAGGAGGACCTGGCCTAAGAGGCAAGTTAGGAGGGCTTGGGAAAGAACAGAAGACACATTCCAGGCTCAGTTATTCTTATCTTCAAGAAACTACTTGGTCCCTTTGAAAAGCATGGAGCCAGCTTGACAGGTAGACATCTTATCTCCTGAATTCACAGCGATGACAGCTTGGAGCTACCTTTGCTCACCACATCCTCAGAAGCTTCACTGCCTCATGCTTGGGTCCTGCCTTCATGCCTTGGCCCCCATCATTACTTCCTGTCCCTGGAAAGTTGTTTCCCATCCCTGAGCTACTCTGTTAGACCCAGTTGGTTTATGCGGTGGTTACAGGTATACATAAATGTTCATGAGAAAGGATTTAGAAAGTGGTTGGTCATACACACTGCTGTTTCTCCTCACTGTAGCCTGGGCTGAGATGGCAGGTGGTGTGGGGTGTGGTAGACTTACGTTTCTGTGTCTAGGGGCGAATCTGAATGTTATCCATAGAAGGGTAGACTATTAGAGTTGGGGCATTATCTCTCAGTGCCAGGTGTGATTTTATCTCAGAGTTTGTTCAGCACCAGGTCCCTTGTGAGTCTCCCAGAGAACAGCACTCGCTGCCAGAAGGCTCCTCTAGCTTCCTTATGCCACTCCCTTGGCCTGCCCTTTGGATGGTTGGGGGAATTTTCTGAGGGACCAGGTGCCACCTATGCCTTAGTGTCCCTTAACCTTGTATGTGGCATAGCAGAGTGCTGTCTTCATGGTAAAGGGGAGAAATGAGACATATATTCATGAGGTAGGTATAGGGGGATGTGGTCTTTCTGGTGCCTGCCCTTCACCCTGCTGTGGAAGCAAGTAGGGCTTTGTGCCTCTGAGCTGCTATCTCCTATGTGCTCTTTTTCATGAACTTGTACACACTGAGAAAGAGTGTATGGGACCAGAGCATCAGTATGGGTTGTTGTGTCTTGCCCTGTGTTCTGCCTACTTTGACCTCCCCTCACCTACTTCTCTTGGATAGCAATGGTGTGATCATGAATTATGGAACACACACAAAAAACTTTCTACAATATGGCAGAATGTTCTACTCTACCTTCTGATTCTGTCCCTGCTTCCCTCTGCCGTGAGGAAATTGGGGCTGAGTACCTGTTCTTAACAGGTGGGACTGAGTTCTATACAGAGCACTTGGCCCAGAGCCATGCCGTGCATGGTGTCAAGACTTAAGACGCAGGGCTTGCTTCAGCTTTGGGGCCTTCTGGATTTGGTGAGCACACAGTGACCTGACTCTCCATCCCCACAGGGCTAGTGGTGGTGAACCATTACCTGGCATTTCAGTTTTTTGCGGAAGAAAATTATCCTTTCTCTGAGGTAAGATGTACCCAGTGTCTAGCGCATATCTGTAGTGGTGGGCCTGGGGAGTGAAGGGACTTACAGGATCTGTTTTGTGAATGTAGCTGTGATCCAAAACTGGCTCCATTCAGGAACCGTGATTTAAAAAAAAAAAAAAAATGAGCCGGGCGGTGGTGGCACACGCCTTTAATCCCAGCACTTGGGAGGCAGAGGCAGGCGGATCTTTGTGAGTTCGAGGCCAGCCTGGTCTACAAAGCGAGTCCAGGACAGCCAGAGATATTCAGAGAAACCCTGTCTCGAAAAACCAAAAAAAAAAATAATAAAAAAGTAAAAATAAAAAAAAAATGATTTTGTAAGGCAGGATGTGAGAGGAACAGAAGTGATCCCTTTGACTGAGGTGGAAGGACACTGCTCTCCACCAGTAGGATCATCCTCAAGTCCAGAAGGGGCACCAGGCTGGCCTTTGTGACCCAGACCTCACAAGGCAGGAGTGGATGTCAACCTCCTAGCCTCAACTCCATCAGCTCCTGCACAAGACTCCTCCCATTTGAAGCCCCTAGAGAAGAGCCGTGTGTGTCCCTTTGGAGAGGGACTGCTGTACTTGGGGCCAGCTATACTTTCCCTCCCCCAACAGTCTCAGTGTCAGGGTGCTGGCCACTGCAGGAAAAGGATGGGCCTTTGGGGCACCCCCTGGGGCCCTCCCTCCTCAGTCTCTCCTGTCACCAGGTCCTGGCCTACTTCATATTCTGCCTGTGGATAATCCCGTTTGCTTTCTTCGTGTCACTTTCAGCTGGGGAGAATGTCCTGCCCTCCACCATGCAGCCAGGCGGTGAGGAAGGGTTTCTTAGGTCAGGTGGGGGGGGACTGGCACCTGCCCTGTGAGAGGATACTGGGGCTTTGGGTGATGAGATCTTCATACACGTACACATGCATGCTCATCTCCCTCCGTGTGTTTCCACAGATGACGTGGTCTCCAATTACTTCACCAAAGGCAAGCGAGGCAAACGCTTAGGCATCCTGGTTGTCTTCTCCTTCATCAAAGAGGCCATCCTACCCAGTCGGCAGAAGATATACTGAACCTTTGGGGAGGGCATGTGGGGGGCAAGACCAGTAGAGCCAGGTCCCTGAGATTCTGGGCTAATAGTGCCTGGGAGCTGGGAGGGTGTCTTCTGCCAGCCCAGATTTCCCTCCCCTCTGTTCTGAAGCCCCATCCCCACCCTCAGGGGACTTGAATGCTGCCAGGGGCACCAGAGAGGGTAGCAGAGCCTGCTATGCCAGGAGTTTATGTCTCCAGCCCTCCCCTTCCCAGATTTGGGTCTGGTCAGATTGGGCAGGCAGGGAAGGGTCTATGAATCTGGGGAATAGACAGCAAGTAGTCAGGTAGGTGACCATAGGGAGGAGCTAAGGGTTGGCACTTCTAAGAAAAGTGCATTTTGCTGTTGAACTGTGGGTCTTGTCCAATGCTGATTCCCCTTTGAATAAAGATTCTAGGTGACACTGTTTGCCTTAACACCCCAGGGGTTCATCATCTTCTCTGTCCACTAACCTTCTGCCTAGACTGGGCTAGCCTGCTCTAGGGACTCCTCTTCTGCCTCTTGCCCTTCTGAAGGGATTCTTGTGGCCCTAAGTGGGAAGGGAACAGAGATGAGGATGAGTAGGCAAAGGCAGTTTTTCCAAGGCTCCTCCCTCTTTCTGTGTCTTCCTTCCCCAGACTGTGATGGTCCAGATGGGGAGAAGCAGAAACAGTTTGTGGCTGGCTTAGAGATGCAGAACACCGTCCATAATATCCTATTTATGTCTTCCTTTGAGTAAAAGGAGAAGTTTCTTGGGTGAATTCTAGCTCAGGCTCAATGAAAAAATAAACATTGGCTTCTAGGCAGCCTAGGCTGTGTGGCCTGTTTCTTAAGAAATGGGGTTGGGAAAGGCTGCTGTACAAAGCACACAGGCCTCACACTTGTGTGATTCTGCCTCCTGGAAGGATGTGAGCTCTGCCTTCTAAGAGCAGGTGGGCCCCATCCTGGGCACAGACCAGCATCTGTTGACCTTGAACTCCAACTACAGTGCCTTGCAAGGGCTCAGCAGTACATGGAATGAAGGCCCCATGGCTAAATCCCATACCTCACAGTGAGTCTGGCAGGTGCCCAGATGGACCAAGCCCTGGGAAGACCCCAGTCCGTGAACATCTTCTGTCTTATGCATTCTTCATCACATTGGCTCATGCATTTCTGTTGAGTCTCTGCCTGCCATTCCCTGAATTTTGTTTTGCAGCTACAGGTAAGATCACCAGACCTATTTCTGTCAGTTGGGTGGGTGAAGGTATAGGACATGAGGCTGCTGCTTGCCAGTGGTCTGACCCCCTTGCCTTGCTGTCCACTTTGTCGTTCTTTATTCAATCTACCTGCTGGTCAGTGCTCTGACAGGGACTTTCCCAGGCTAAACCTAGTAGAGTCATCAGACTGTTACCTACTGGATCATGGGGTAGCTGACACAGCTGATGGCCTGCTTCTTGACTCACTGGCACTTTTGTGGCTGGCTGTCCCTTTATCTTTCTGTCCTTTCAGTCTTGGTATAGGTGTCTGTCTTGCCTGTGCACACCAGAGCTTCCTTGGCTGTATTGTGGATTGCCTAAAGAAGCCTAGCTATTCTTTAGGGATGCTGCGGAGGAAGCCAGGGCCAGCCTTCAGCCTCAGCTCCTTCCTAACTTAGCCACAGTTGTGCCATCCTCTGGGCACCAAGACAATTTGAGCTCAACATCTGCTGTTGTTCACCTGCTCTTTCTAGTACCTGTATTGGTCCCATGAAGGCTGAGGAGCAAGGCAGGACATTGCTTTCTCTTTCTGCCCTACATCCTATCTATTCTTAGTATCTCTTTATTTGAGCCACTCCCACTGTCATCTCTCACCTCATTTGTTGTAACAGTTTTCTACATTTCTCTATCCTATGGCCAGCTGGAGTTTTTATAAAATGCACAGTTGACCAAATCTTTTCTGGCCCCAAACTTTCCCTAGCTCTCTACTGCCCTCAGGATCAAGTCCAGACTCCTTAGCATGATGTGTAAGGTTCCTGGTGTCCTGGTCCCTACTAGCCTGGCCACTTGACCTGTGCTCTGGCCCCCAGCCTCCTGTATGCAGAGACCATGGCTCTCTTGCTGCTTTGATACCCTTTCCTTCTATTCACTTTGGTAGTTTGGCACTTTTCCACTTAGATTTTATTTCCTCCAAGGAATCTTGAAAGCCCCTTCTCCTCCTCTAACCCCAGCTGCCACACAGATCCCTCTAGGCTTACTGGCCTATGATACAGTCTGTCTCCCCACTAGACTGGAAGCTCCTTGAGGGCAGGGAAAGCCCTTGGATTTTTGTATTATCAACTACCTGATTTTGGCACCTGCCCATGGAAAGCACTCAATAAATGTTTTGTTTAAAGAGTGAACTGTAATGTGTGACAAGGGAACATTGGGGTCTAGGATGGCTTCCTGGACAGATCTCACTTCAGAGCCACAGGTCTTTCAGCAAAAGTGCTGCCCATCCTTCTGGAACTGCAGCTTCACACACCACAGTGGGGCCAGGAGCAAGGGGCAGTGGTACATGGGCAGAGAAGCCTGAGCTGGATATCACATTAGCTGTTCCTCATTCCCAGTCAGGGCCTGCAGCAAACAGGAAGGAAAGGTGGCATAATCCCTAGGGGTACCGTGTCCTGGAAGGCTTGTCCCTGATTGCTGGGGTAGGTTAAGGTAGAGCAGTGAGGACCAGAGGGTTGGTTTTGCATGAGTGTGTCCCAGGCACTACCAACCCTCTACTTTGAACTCTGTGCTCTGTCCAGATGTACCTTTCCCAGGGAGCCAGGTGATGTCTCTGTAGAGAAAAGGGAGGCCTACGATGTGTGCTTTTGGGAGGAGGGTTAGGGGAATCCCATAGGTACACCCCATCCTTCTTACCACAATATAAATCTTAACACTTCAGCCTTCACCAGGAGGTTTCCAAAACAACTTTATGTGAGAACACCTTTGGAGGGCAGGGCCACTCGAGTCCCACAAGCTTCCAGAGTAGCCAGGAAGGGGTTATCAAATGTTACACACAGGCTCATGGCCATTGTGCTGGAACAGGTATCTCCCAAATGCCGTTTCTGGGGCACTTTGATAATGTCAAGTGGAAACAAGCCCTGGGGCACTTTCATCCTGTAGGGTTGAATCCCTGGGCACAGTACCCGAACCATCGCCTCAAAAGGCAGCTGGGGTACAGGTGTCACCAGGTGATTGTCTGCTGTGCGCAGGCAGGCACCCCCAAGGGAATTCTGAGTGATATCCAGGAATCTGCAGAAGTCATGCTCCTTATAGGGGTCTGGGTGCACTCCCAGGCGTATACCCTGTGGATAGCCAATATTTGTGACTGGGGACCTTGGCGGGTTATTACTGATGTTCCACATCTTGGGCCGACTGATGGTAGTCTGCTTGTAGATGAACTTGGGTGGCACCATGGGTGGGGGCAAGCTTTGCAGTTGTGCCTCCACAGAAGGATAACCATGGAACTTGCTGCGTATCTGGGGTGCTAGAGTCTTGGAGAAGGCCAATGACCAAGGTTGGAGACCAGCCTTTTTCTTGGCATCAGCGGAGCCCTGGGTCTGGGCCAGCAGCTTGCCTTGGAGCCACATTCTGAAATGAGACTCTTTCAGAATTTGTTGTTCTTTCTGCAACAATGAAGGGCACAGGGCAGTGACATTTATGAGCAGGAGACCCTCTAGCTAGCGCCCTGGGAAACCCCAGGCCTATTGGCAAGGTGTTGCCTTATGTGAGCCTTGTTCTGATGGAGGAGGCATTCCCTGTTCTGCCTGAGCTTGCAGGCTGTGTAGGAGACAGACTTTCATAGGAAACCTCCAGCTTGAGGACAAAGACATAGTTCCTCTCTAGGGACCTCAGGTTTGCAGAGAGAAGGTCCCATTTCCCCCATCCTTAGTGAGACAGTCCTGTCCTCAGATGGCTCTGGTTTCACCTCAGAAGGAGAAAGGAAGAAGGGTTGGGAGACCTGACATTGGATAGAAGTAGCAAAGTTGGACAGGTTTCTGGGAAGTGACATCAGAGAGGACAGTGGCTGGCTGTCAGACTGAGTGGTGGGGACTCAGCCAGATGTCTGTCTTTACTACCACTGGAATTGAAACTTCTGCATGTGTGGAAATATCCTCATCCCTATTCCCTCTGTGTCTCACCCCCACACAGTTGCTAGTCATCAGGCACTGTGGAGATTGACCCAGCTCTAGAGGCCAACGCTGATTAGGCTAAGCCAGGCGTCCTAATTACTTCAGCCTTTCCCAGTTGTAAGTCAGGCAAGATCTGGCTTACTTTTTGTTCTAGCCATTGGAAGAGTAGTGATCATGTGATCCCATTGTGGCCAGCAAGCAGCTTCTGAGTAGAGGTTTTCTTGGGGGGGGGGGCTGCCGAGTAGGGTTAGGGTCAACAGGAAGCTGACAGCTTTAAGGGCTGGGCAGCACAGACAGGGAGGACTCCATAGAGAGTGGCACAGCATGGGAGGAGTACAACAGTGCTAAGCTCCTCCAGCCATTGTAAGATTCACTTAAGAATCCAAGCCCTTGAGCTGTGCTGTTGGTGGCACATGCTCACAGCACTCGGGTAGCAGAGGCAAGCTGATCTCTTGAGTTTGAGGCCAGCCTGGTCTACAGTGCTAGTTCTATGACATCCAGAGTTACACAGAGAAATCCTGTCTTGAAAAACAAAACAAAGAATCTGAGCTGTAAGTGTCCTGTTTTGTTTTAGTGTTTTATGTTTCATATGATGCTCCATATCTGCCTGAACCCTTCCTCAGTCACTGTCACTAGCCCAAGTGCTTCACTCACTGGTCTGGACCCTTGCCAAACCTCTAATCTGTCATCTCCACCCAACTCATACCTGATCCCAAAATCGACTGTTTCCTGCCTCTATGACATTCTCATGTGCCCATGTATTCTCACAGTGCTTCCATCTGTGGGTTAGTCCTTCCTTACTCCATATGGATAGATGGTTGTCCGTCTTCAAAGATACCGCCTTGGTATCCCTTCAGGCACCCCCCCTGGACCCAGCACCCAGGAGGAAAACCTACCTCTCCCTAGCATCTCAGCTCCTTGAGTGGAAACCATACTTTGCTGGCCTTTGGAACCTGCAGAGCCTAGCAGGAGCCTAGTGTACAGTGTGGGTAGGGCATTTGTTGAGAGTAGGGTTTTCTTTTAATGAGTGGGCAAGGCAATGTTAGGAAGTGTCCAGTCCCATTAGAAATCCTCATCCTAAAGTGCCTAATGAGAACTCAATACACAATAATTCAAGCTGCATTTGCTTTCTGGCACAGGACAAGACCTTTGGCCTAAAGGAGTGTGGTTTATAAGAGAGGGTTTGGGGCGGGGCAGGGGTTCCTTCTGAGAGGGAGTGTTCCAGCTGCTTCTATCACCTTGGCAAGAAGGCCCCTGCCTGGCAGCTGGACCCAGCCGTGGGGAGGGTGGGGGGCTCCCTCTTACTTGATATTCAGTCAAGTAGCGGTACTCTAAAATGGCCAGCTTCCCCTTCAGGGTCTTTAGTTTCTCCATCTCCTGGGCAAATTCCTTCTTATCCTGTTTCCACATGGCATCCTTCAAGAATCTGGCACCAAGGTGAGAATGTATCATATTACAGAAACTGGGCTTCCCCATAGTGGGTGGGGCTTTGAGGGCGAGGGTGGGATGTGAGGAATTGCCAGAGCAGAGAAGATCAAGGCACCTCAATCCCACTGCCTGGGGCCCTTTGAAGGAGAAGAGGAAAGTGTCTGAAGGCCTTGGATCCTTGCTGAAGAGCTGGGGAGGGGAGAGGCAAAGGGCAGCAGTGTTCAATCTAAAAGGGTGAGGTCAGGCAAAACTCATGTTGACAATATCCTGCTTGGGGCCTCTTTCCCAGACTTACCCAACTGCCGCCACCTGGCTTCCTCAACCCTCCCCTTAGAGGCTCAGCCCAGGCCTTGCCAGAAGCAGTAGCAGCTAGTAGAGTTGTCACAGGCTCACCTGGCACAGGCACGGTGGTTCCATAGCTTGCAGTAGTCAATGGGCTTGTATTTCATTGCATCTCGGGCATGCACATTAGCTCTGCTCTGTACCAGGACCTTCATACAACTCAGCAGGCCATCGCGGGCAGCCAGGTGCAGGGGTGTGGAGCCATAGCATGTCTGCCTGTGAGGGATATCAAGGGTGAAGGGCACAAGGGAAAGGTAAGGCCATTCATTAGATAGGCAGACAAGCCAGCTTCCAGGGCCCACTCTGCCACCACCATGGGGTACCCTGTCCATATCCCTGCTCCTCTTCAGGCCTCAAATTTTTCCTCTCTAGAAGGAGGGATGGACTATACAAGCAATACAAATCTGTATATAGGATGTGTTTGAATATGAGAGCTAGGAACTGCTGGGTGCCCTGGGTTGCTTCAGAGCCACCATCTCATCAGCTTTTGTCTGATTTTTGAGAGAAGGTCTCTTGTAGTACAGGCTGTTTTCACATTTGCTATGAAGCCAAAGATGATCTTGAACCCCTGATTCCTCCTGTCTCTGCCTCCTGAGTGCTTAGTGTACAGACAGGTATGTACCACCAAGTCGGGTCCTTCCTTGGCCTTGGCAAGATTAATTCACTTGGTGGTCAGGTTGAAGTTAATTTTAATGTGTGTGGTGTGCATATGTGTGTGCATGTTCACGTGTTTTGGTGCATGTGGATATATATCCACAACTGTGTGGAGGTCAGAGGTTGACACTGGGTGTCTTCCTCTATCATCCTTATACTCCACCTTCTATGTAGAGGCAGGGTCCCTCACTTGAACCCAGAGCACACTGAATCAGCTAATTTGATAGCCATCTTGCTTGGGGATTTCCTGTCTCTGGCTCTCATGGGCTGGAATTACAGGATATGCCACACCCAGTTGGCATTTACACGGATGCTGAGAATTTGAACTCAGGTCCTCACACTTGCACAATGTGTGCTTTACCCTTTGAGCTATCTCTCCAGTCCCTATAGATTGCAATTAAATGTCACCTTCTGGGGCTGGGGATGCACTTCCTTTGATAGAGTGTTTGCCTAGTGTACTTGAAGCCCTGGGTTCAACCCCCAGCTCTATGTCAAACCAGGTGTAACAGTGCATACCTGTAATCCTAGCATGTGGGAAGCAGAGACATGAGAATCAGAAGTTCAAGATCCTGCTTGGCTATCATAGCCATTTTGAGGGTAGCCTGGATTTCATGAGACACTTTAAAAAAAATAGTGAAGAAGGAAAAACCATCTTCTTAGAGGTCATTGCCTCTCCAATGCTTCCACCCCATCACCCCATTGTTCTCTTCATAGCCAAGCTCTCGGAACTCTGGTCATTCATGTATTTGCAATTAGCAAACTGTCCAGTCACTAGAAATCAGCTCTGTGAGGGCACAGGCGGGTTCAGTTCCCTGTGGTTGCTGCCACACTCCCATCTTGGTTATAGTACTTGTTTTAGCACTATATATGAACACTTGGTAAGGATTCTGGGTGAACAAGACAGTCTTTGATATGCCATGCATCTTCCTTGTCACAAAGTAGCGCTGGACAGATAGCTCAGTGGTTAAGAGAATGTAGACATCTCTCAGAGGACCTGAGATTGGTTCCCAGCACACAACTGTCTGTAACTCCAACTCGGTTATCACAAAAACTGGGGGCCAGGCGCATTCATCCTCCCAACCTCAAAGACAGCCACGTCCCAAACTTAGCCTCAGACTAGAAACACCTGGAGATCATCAAGACTTCCAAAGCCCACAATGGTATCTGTGAGGCCCCACTGTGTACCCCTGAGTATAGGAACCACCCACTGCTCAGAGGTGAAGTGACTTGCCCACGGCCCCACAGTTTGCCTGAGCTAAGAATCTGTGAAGTGGGTGTCCCCTCTGTGTAAGCCCATTCCCTTAAGAACCAAGACACTAAGTGGGCTCTCTGACTGCTTTCTCCAGGCAGGGATCCTTGTCGTTCCCACAACTCCTCATGGGGTCCTGCAAGGTTCCACCTCCTGGGGACACAGAATCCCAAGTGTCTCTCCTACAGCAGGCTGGACTCACGAGTTGATGGCTGCCCCTTTCTTGAGCAGGAAGTCAATGCAAGGGAGGATGTCCGACCTGTTGTTTTTATGGATGACTAGGTGCAGGGGCGTCTGGCCTTTGTTGGTGGGCAGATCCACAGGAAACTTGTACTCCTCTACCAAGACCTGAAGGCAGGAAAGCTTGCCTTGCTGGGCTGCGAAGTGGATGGCTGTGAAGCCCTGAGGAGTGGAGAGTGCAGGAGAGGGCTCAGCAGGATGGGAGTGGAGTCCACAACCCTGACTCGGTCTTGGGGTTGTCCTCCTTGTTCCCTGTGTCCTTCATCCTCTACCTATATGCTCCCAAATGGGCCTTCTATGACTGGATAATTAGGAGCACATCATAGAAAGGGTCACCTCGGAGCTCCCCAGCGGCAGTTCATCAGGTGGCCTCTCTACGGGGAGTACTTGGTCGGGTGTTGGGAAATTTCGGAATCTGCTTCCACGCTACAAGCTGTACCTTGTCGTCGGCTGTGATTTCCTTGTGCTCCCGATTCAGACAGAACCGAAGCCAGTCCACATTGCCCACTGAGGCTGCGAACAACTCCGAGTAGTTTGCGATAACTTTGTGGTCTAACGACTCTGGGGAGCTAGAATCACCAGATCAAGGTGAGAGGGAGGGGCTGGGAACCTCCCCAGGTTTCTACACCGCCCATCGGCCCGCGCACTCGCCCACCTGAACCCTGAGGACTCGCCGCGGTCGCTGCTGGCAGCCTTCAGCAAGGTGCACTGCTGTAGTCCAGTGGGGCAGGGATGATCTCCACAATCCAAGATCCTTGCTTTGCGTCGCATAGTGGTGAGGCTCACAGAAGGCTTGTGGGCTCTGAAACTACTGCTGTGCCTGTGACCCGCCATTCCGGGGCAGCGCCTCCACCGCCCTTAGCACCAGCCAGGACTTGTGGGAGGGACAAAGTCTACAACCCTGGAAACTCTGCACCCAGGGCTCACTACACACTTAACCTCTATTGGAATCACATAGGGATGAAACAGAATAATGCCATTAGGAAATGAAGTGTTTCCATTTCTGCCCGTACAAAGATGTTGGGAAATTTCGGGGCCCTTTGCCACGTGCACACGCAGTACCTTTGTATTTGAAGTTGCATTATGAAGTAGCTCCCCCGCCATTCCACATACTAAATTATGACGTCTTCCTCAGAGAGCAGCAACATAATGAACAACCGCTATGTCACACTGGCTGCCCAGAGCAGATCAGCTCTACTTTGCTTCTTTTCTTTTCCTGGGAAGCAGGAGAATGAAGAGTTCCAGGGTAGCCTGGGCTACACAGCCAGATACTGTCTCAAGAAAAAAAAAAAAAAAAAAAAAGTGGTGTGATGATTTAAGCCTGTAAAGCTGCATTCCAACACTAGGAGGCAAGGCCCGGTTGGGGGAACTGGGTCCTTGTGTGCTTTTGGATATATGTGCCCTGGGAAAACTAAAGGAGTAAAGTAAGCTCTCCAGAGGTATAAAATAGAGATTCTCAGGGACTAGAGGGATGGCTTAGGAGTTAAGAGCACTTGCTGATCTTTCAGAGGGGTTGGGTTCAGTTGCCAGCACCCAACATGATTTTATTTAAATCTAAAAAATAGTAATAAAATAAAATGTTCTCCCAAACAGTTTTTCCTGGAGCAGTGTGAGCTCCTAACTCTTGAGTCAGGGTTGGGAAAGGAGGCAATGTGGTCCAGAAGTAAAATATCTCAGCTAGAAGGTGATCCATTTCCAACAGATGTTACTATTATTTATCCCATGATATAAAAACACCTGCAGTGAGAAGGGAAGCCAGAAGTTCAGCTGTGGGGAAGTTCAGCTGTGGGGAAGCTCGTCTACAGAGAGAAAGCTTGGTTGGGAACTCCAGCTGAGCAACTCAACAGTCAGCCAAACAACCGGATGGTTGAAAGCTTCCACGTGGGCTCCCTCATTTGCTCTCAGTCATGCTGTGCCAATCCTCTTTGGCATGTTTTGAATGCCTGGTTTGACGGGTATTTTTCTGTCTGTCTGCTGCTTTTGTCTGTCTGCCATTTGCTGCTCATTCTTTTGCTTTGGCTTGTTATATACTGAATATATTCTCGCATTGGAAACTGAAGGTATGGCAACTGAGCCTCATTTTCTGTTTTACAAAGAACACTGGAATTGGCACTCCTGCCAGGCACCTTAAAAACTACCAAATCACAGCTCTTCCTGTTGCACCTTTTGCAGGTGGAGTTTAGCAGCTGCTGGTTCTGGGGTGCTTTAGGATGCTGTTGGCACCTGGAATATTTTAAAGTCCTATTTTTATTTAAAATTTTTTAAAAAATTTACTTAGGCTGTTTTTGAGTGGGGTCTTGTGTACCCCATGCTGGCCCCGAACTTGCTTTGTAACCAAGGCTCCGGACCTCCCTGCTTCCACCTCATATCTTACAGTCTTCATGCCACATCATAGTCACCCAGAGGCTAGGAAACTACACAAAATACTTATACCAACAGACCCAGGTGAATTGGAGTGGTTGGGGCCCAGCCATGGATATTTGACAAAATCCCTTGGGGGATTCTCCCATGGACCCAGGGTTAGGAACTGCCTTTATAGTCTTTCTGAGGGGGAAAGAGGACTCGTGAGGAAGAAGGGTCACCAGAATGCAGCAAGAAGATAGGGAAGTTGAGCAGAGGCCTCAGAAGGGATGGATGTTCTTACTGAGGACCCTTTAGCCAGATCCATGAAGCTGGGCAGAGGGCCTGGTAAAACAACAGACAACTGACCAAAAGAAATATCAGAATTCCCCTTGGAGGGTAGTGGTAATAGTGTTAACCCAGAGTAAATTGGCAAGGGAGATAAAAGGCTGGGTGAGGAAGCAGTGCTCGGAGAGGACATAGGACCAAGAAAGGTCTGGTCCCCAGGATGCAAGGGGTGCTACCCCCCACTGTCCTGTAATTTCAAGGTCCTTCTGATTCTAAGCTAGTTTGGATTGGATTTCTGCCACTTTCAGGAAAGCCTAATTAATAAAAAGCTCTTCAGTTAAGTCCCCCATGGGGTAGGTACAATGACTAGGACTGGTACAATGGCCCTTGGAATGAGCTGTGTGGGCTAGGGCCCTGTGACACCCAAGGGACATTGAGAGTCATTGCTGCACTGTTGAGAAACATCAAGTAAATGAGAGTGAGGAATTCTCCTTGGAGTGCAGGCCTGGTTTGTGTGAGTGCATGGGGCTGGGTGCTCACTCTCACTTTCACTCTGTGGCTTAGCATGGGCTTCTATAAGGATGATATCAAGGCAGAGGCAGGGACTGAGTTGCTCTCCCAAGAGAGCAACAGTCAGTGTGCTCTCTTGGGGTCTGGGGTCTGGCTTGTACTGGTACTGGGCAGGAAATAGGGCTTCCAGGTCAGTATCCTAGGTGCCAGGAGAGCTAATGTTGTCTTTGTGAAGTTGGCATCTTTATTTGGGAGAGAAATGGAATTTCAATGACAAGTCCTAGCAAGTAGGGCAGGGAACATCTGCCACTGGGATCGGTTTGTAGAAGATCGGTGTCTGGGGTGTTGGAAGCACTGAGGTGAAGTCTGACTAGGGCCAAACACTGGAGAGAGGACATGTTCCAGAAAACTTTGTGGCCTCTCCGTACCTGCTTTCCCCAGCACTCTATTACCACAGCCATTCTGAGCCATGCTCTGAGCCTCAGAGCAGCTCCCAACGCTCAGGAGGAAAGGCCTGCTGGGCAGGTATCTAGTCCACTCCACTGGATGTTTCCAGAGGGCAGTTCCCTTGTGGCTGGCAGTTCCAGGGGCATGTTTCATCAGCTACCCTCCAAGTATCACGACGGTCCAAAATGACCCCAAGGGGCACCCAGAATGAAGTGCCTTGGGGTCTGGGGGAGTGGCTCAGTTGGTAAAGTACTTACCACACAACCATGACAACCTGAGTTCAGATCCCCAGAACCCATGTAAAAAGTCAGGAGTGGTAACATGCTTGCAACCTCAGCACCAAGAAAGTGAAGACAGGAAGGTACCTAGGTATATGCCCCATACCCACCCACCCACATACACACACTCAGAAAGAGAGACAGAGACAGACTGATTCTGAGACATTCTAGGTGCATGATATGTAGAGTAAGTAAGCATGGATCAAATCTCTGTACTTGGCCTCCACTTCTGAAGTGGAAACACAGAAATTCTGCAGACATAACCCTCAGAAACATCCATAATAGATGGAAATTACTTTAAAAATAATGGATGAACCAGACGTGGCAGTGCATGACTGCAGTCCCAGCATTCCAGAGGCAGAGGCAGGAAGATGGCCTTAAGTCTTAGGCCAGCCTGGTTATTTACAGTGAGTTCCAGAGCTACATAGTGAAAGTTTCTCAAAACTAAAGTTAAAAACAAACAAGAAAACAAAAAACAGGATTGCGCTAAGGTATGTAAAAATGAGGATACAGTCACAAAAATTGAAATCTTAGTATAAGAGGAAGACTCTGTGGCATCTGAGCCATGGTCCATTCCTATCTCCACCCCTACTTCAGTGCAACTGCAGAAGCCCCAAAATAGATGTGTGCGACTGATAAAATGGGGTTCCACTCTTTTTAACTCTGAAGGTATATGACATTTTACTGGGAAGAGCAAGAGGACATTTTGCCTCCCCCTCCTGTTGATAGCTCCAAGCCGCAGACTGGGGAGCTAAGTGGAAAGGCTGAGAGTTCTTTTCCCACCAAGCCCTCAGGACTAGGACAGTTATTCCTCTCAGGACAGCCTTGAGTTCTGATTGCTCAAAACCAAACCAAACAAACAAACAAAGCAAGATGTTACTGAGAAAAGTGGTCCACTTGCACACAGCAGGGACTTGAGGGTTAAACCCAGTGAATCTGTGGGGATTGAGAATTCTAAAGATCCCTATCAAAGGAATTTTTTTTTAAGTGTGGAGAAGTTCAGATCTTGGAGATCTGGGTGGTAAGCATTAAAAAAGCTAGTAGATCAACTGGTTTACCAGAGGAACCCGAGGAGAGAGAGGAGAGAGAGCACACAAGAGCTCTCTCCTAGGTCAGAACACACATCAACCAGATCTTTGATAAAAATGACCTCTGCAGTTTTCTCCTGGAGGTATCTCAGTAAACAGATTAAGAGGCTGGGAATTGTGAGTATCGAACCAGCCACAAGTGGTAGGTGCGAATTTCATGAACAGTTGAAGTAACTGCTGAGCTAAAGCCAGTCTAGCACACACCTTTAATCCCAGCACTCAGGGAGGCAGAGGCAGGCAGATCTCTGCAAGTTCATGGCCAGGCTGGTCTACACAGTGAGTCCAGGACAGTCAGAGTTACACAGAGAAACCCTGTCTCAAAACAACAACAACAAAAGAGGCTGGGAATTAGTGAGGGCTAAAAGCTGGGTGTACGATCAGCAGAGGCAGAGTGTGGTAGAAGTTAAGTCTTTGCAGTGAAATCAGCAGGCAGTTCAGGTCAGCATCTGGCAGCACATAGGGAGGAGCTTGGGTCCCTCTGGTTTGCTGATATGGACAAGAAGCCAGTTGTGGCTGGACGATATACCTTGTTGAAGAGGTATGGCTAAGAAACTGCACAAGCCATGCAGATGACATCAGTTATTGTGAGAAGCAACGGGGCTGTTGGACATTGCAAATAATCTCGTGGATCCTTAAGACTGCCAAGTAGCACGAGATAATATGACATATAAGAAGAGAATTCCACGAGGTCTCTCTCTCTTTCTTTTGCCCTCACCTACTGAGAGGTCACAGCAAGGTACCCCATTAGCAGAATTTAGACTGTTAGAGCCTAAAGCAAAGGCATGGCATAAAACTTACTGACAGAGAGTTCTTTAAAGGTGTCTGTCTTGGGGCTCCAGAGTACCAGAAAAGTGCATGAGGCAAGTGGAGTTCAGAAGCCACTTGGAGAGGCCTTTGGCTGTGAGGTTTGGCTGGGCCAAGGAGACTGTTAGAGGAGAGTTTCGGCTGATGAACAAAGCCGGCCTCAGTTTGGCAGCTGGAATAGACTGACTTTATAAACTGACCACAATTTGGTGGTGGAAATAAACTGGCATTGTGAACGTGCAAAGTAAGGCCCAATGAACACTAAGCTTTGAAAGGGACTGCCTTCTGGGACTGCCATAAACCAAGCTATCCTGAATGAACCTATGCTAAGAATATTAATATCCTTTTAAGAAAGTTAAAATAGTGTTAGTTAAGTGTTTTTAGCTAGGTATTAGAATGTTCTTAGTTATTAGGGTACTCTTAGATTATAGATTGTAGATTATAGGTTTTAGGATATAGGATTTAGGTATTTTATAGAGATTTGTTAAGTATTAATAAATGTAAGTGTTGATAAATAAAAAAATATTCTGTTACAGCAGAGAGTTAAACAAAGATCAGACAGACAGACAACAAGGATTCTACTTAAACCACCACACTCCCAGAGAGGCTGTGTCTGCAGGGCTGTTTCTAGAAGCAGGCACATCCGAAGCTTCAAGAGAGAGGAAAGACATCACTAAAATCACCCATCCTAGGTATCAACACATTAGCAACAGAACAAAGTCCTGGAGAGAGGGACAGGCAGGTCAGAGTTGCTAGCATACATTACTGAAAATAACAGTTTTCAGAAGAAAAAGTGTGAGATGAACAAAGAAATGGAAAACCATAACCCAAAAGCAGGACATTAAAAAAATTCTAGAAATCTGGGCAACACACAAACTGCTTGAGAAGGGGCCCAGATGCCAGACTTAACAAACTCTCAAAGTAGTATGTTCACAGAGCTAAAGGAAAGCATGGAGTGAAGGGTGGGGCAGTGTCTTATTAAACAGCACATTACTGCAGAGTTATTTAAAGAGAACAAAGTGAACATTCTGGAATTGGAAACCACACTGAAAAATAGAGCAATGGCCCAGTGGCAGACGTGAAAGTGTACAGGAAATAATTAGCAAACTGTGGAGCTGAAGAGATGGCTCAGCAGTAAAAGGCACAGGCTGCTCCTGCTGAGGAACCATGTTTGGATCCCAGAACCCACATGGTGGCTCATAACTACCAGTAACTGCAGTACTCAGAGATCTGGAGAAGGTGGCATTGAGGAAGAGCAGGCAGTCTGGACACCTGGGATTTAAAATACTCATCTTCCTTCCCTTTTCCCTCCCTCCCTCCCTCCCTCCCTCCCTCCTTCCCTCCTCTTGTCTTTGAGACAGGGTCTCACTATGCAGCTCTGGCTTGCCCTGAACTCACAGAGATCCTCCTGCTTCTGCTTCCTAGTGCTGAGATTTAAAGTGTGCCCCACCCCCAACATTTATTTATTTGTGTGTATGCACACGTGGAAGTCAGAAGGTAACTTTTGGGAGTTGGTGTTCTCCTTCTACCATGTTGGTTGTGGATCCTCAGGTAATCAGGCAATAGGGTTTAGTGGTAAGTGCTTTTAATGGCTGAGCCATTTTATTTCTATTTTGCAGTGCTAGGAACCCACCCTAGACTGTGTGGGGTAGGCAAATGCTTTCCTAGTGAGCTATAGCCTCAGCCCTTAATTTTACTTTATTTTATTTTTTGAAATAGGATCTCATGTAGCCCAGGCTGGCCTCAAATTCGATATGTTGTGGAGGATAACTTTGCATTTCTGATCCTCCTGCCTCACTTCCCAAGTATTGGAATTACAGGTACATGCCATCATGCCTGGTTTACCCGGTGCAGGGGCTGGGACCTAGGGCTTTCTGAATGCTGCTCAGCCACATCAGGTCAGCTCCCATTTTAACTGTAAATACTTCCCTAAGAGGAAGTATGTTGTCAGCCACTAAGACACTAATTCAGCTGAGTTTTCCTTTTTGTTTTTTTAAACAAGGCCTCACTCTGTAGCCCTGGATGGCCTCAAACTCACAGAGATCTGCCTGCCTCTGGCTCCCAAGTGCTGGGATTAAAAGTGTGTTCCACTCTGCTCAACTAGATTTTTCTTTTTAAATACTTTTACAAACCACGCGGTATCATCTGCACCTTCAACAATTAGTAAAATTCCCCCAATCTTGTTTTCACCGAAGACAAATTCATCTCAGTTACTGTTTTTGTTTTCTATTTTAGTTATATCTTTGGAGGCGGGGCTTCTAAAATAAAAATATAGGACTGAGGTGGAGTTCACTAGTCGAATGACTGCTTAATATTCTGGAAGCCTCTCTTGCTTCCATTCTCAGCACACTAATAAAAGCCCACCCACCCACACTAAAAAGACACTCCTGTCAATGTAGATCAAAAGACATCATGGGCTTAAACCATAAACTAGGTAGGGCTGCAGCCTGAGGCTGTCCTAGAGCGCTGTGTCGGACGCAGGGTCCTGCTGCGCCCCCTGGCGGGAGTAGAACTCGTCCGTCATGCTCTGCGGGATGCGCTTCAGCATCTCTTTGGGGAAGATGCGCAGCAGTTTCCAGCCCAGGTCCAGCGACTCGAACACCGTGCGGTTCTCGTAGGGACCTGGGAACCACGGAGGAGCGTGAGCGGGCCAGGTGGTCCCGGCAGTCCCTGCAGTCCCGGCCCCGCCCTAGGTCGCGCCCCACCTTGGGTGATGAAGTTCTTCTCGAACTTCTGCAGGAACTCCAGGTAGAGCAGATCCTCCGAGGTGAGCGCCTCCTCCCCCACCACCGCTTTCATGGCCTGGACGTCCTTCCCGATGGCGTAGCAGGCGTACTACAGAGGGAGTGTGGGCTCACCACCCCTGCAGGGTGAGCTCTCCTTGCTGGAGGCGAACTTTGCCTGGACAGGAACTTGTCCAGCTGGGGCTCAGAACTTCAGCTTCTAAATAGGAGTTACCCGCATCCACTGCCCCTCTCCTTACCAGCTGGTTGGAGACATCTCCGTGGTCTTTTCTGGTCATGCCCTCGCCTATGGCCGACTTCATCAGCCGCGACAGGGAAGGGAGCACGTTGATGGGAGGATAAACCTAGGGAGCATGAGAGAGTGGCAGGTGACAGGACCCAGGTTCTCCCTCCATTTGCCTGCTCCTCCACACTCTTCTCAGGAGACTCTCATCCTACAGAAAAGTGAGTGGCCACACTCCACCTGCGTTATTCCCCATAGATTCTAGGCTTTGGTTACCAGGTGGGAGAGAGTGAGGGTTGTCTACATAGGCGAATCCATGCAGGAAGGAAGCTGGAGCTAGGGGCAATGAGGTGAAATTAGTCAATGAAACAGTTCCTATTTCAATACACTTGATTTTTTGTTCAAACAAGTTGAAGCTTAATAGCGTCTGTGTGGGTATGCATGTATGTATATGAATGTGTGTGTGCATGTATGTATGTGTGCATGCGTGTGTGGATGTGTCTGCATGCATGTGTGCATGTGTGTGTGTGTGTGCGTGTGTGTGTGTGTGTGTGTGGGATGCATGTGTGGGGGTACATGTTTTGAGACAGTCTCTTATAGACTAGGCTATCTGGACTCAAACCTGCTTTGTAACTAAAGATAACTTTGAACTTCTGATCTTCCTGCCTCAACCTTACTATCTCTAGGATTACAGGCTTGTGCTAGAATTGCAGGCTGTGTTGTTGCCTGGTTTATATGATGCTGGGGTTGGAACCCAGGGCTTCCTACATGCTGGGTAGGCTCTTAAGCAACTGAGCTACATCGCCAGCCCTGCTGCCCCTGTCACCAAAGTGAATAACTAACAAGAAGAGAAATGCTTTATATTTAGTGCTTTCCATAGGCTTCATATATGCTAATACATTCCTTTCCCCCAGCCCTGTGTACATTGGTGTGATACATAAACACAGACCCAGAGAGTTGGCATCATTTTCTCAAGGTTCTATGATCAAGTGGGCTAGCCGATGGCTACCTGTAAAGCACAGGCTCCCCCAGTGCCTAGCTCCTGCAGGTGTGTGACTTTGGGTCAGCCTCTCCTCCTTCTTGCACAGGAGTGATACAAAACTCTTGCTGTCTTTAGTGTCAAGGGGGCAGATGTGGAGAGAAGGGGGTGGATATTGGGAGGGAACAGTACCTGCCGGTTGTGTAGCTGTCTGTCCACATAAATTTGTCCCTCTGTGATGAAGCCAGTCAAGTCTGGGATGGGATGGGTGATATCTGCAAGCAAATGGCCTGTCCTCAGTGTGTGGGGCCATGTTCTCATCTACTCAGAGACACATGAGTTCTGCTTTCAGCATGTGAGTGATGGGGTGGCTGGTGGGAAGGGTGGTAGGCTCTGGAGGGCAGGGGGTGCTGGAAACTACCGTCATTCGGCATGGTGAGAATGGGGATCTGTGTGATGGAGCCTCCGCGGCCCTCCACACGGCCAGCTCGCTCATAGATGGTGGCCAAGTCTGTATACATATATCCAGGGAAGCCACGGCGCCCTGGCACTTCCTCCCGGGCAGCTGAGACCTGCAGTATCCACAACAGTGGGTGTGTCAGGCAGTGAAAGGCTAGACTCGGGAAAGGCGATTAGGAGGTTGGACTGAGGAGACAGAAGAGGAATGGTCGGTCAGCCTGTGACTGAGCCCTGAGACTCGCTGAGAGGAGCAGGTCCAGAGAAGTGAATTCTTTTGTTTATCAGGGTGGATGTGAGACCAAGGGAGAGACAGGGAGCCCAGTGGTTTGAATCTGACACTTGCTGGTCAGCTTACCTCCCGCAGAGCCTCTGCATAGGAGCTCATGTCAGTCAGTATGACCAGCACGTGCTTCTCACACTGGTAGGCAAGGAACTCAGCTGTGGTCAGCGCCAGACGTGGGGTGATGATCCGCTCGATCCTGGAAGACAAGCATGGCAGTGACCAGGAAGCCTGGAGGCTCAGGCCTAGGCCCCATGAAAGCCCAGAGCTAGTGTTAGGTTAGCTGGGAAGACGGCATGTGCACGGAAGCAGGGGAATGGATAAGATGAGCCCAGCTCAGGCCTCCTGGTCAAGACAATGGTTCTCAAGAGTTGGCACTTGCTGACAATACTGATGTTCCCTTGCCCACTATCCAAGGTGAGCCAAAGGTGTCCCTTTCCTACTTGCAGCTCTCCTGAGCATGCTTTGTTTAGCTGGTCACTTTCAGTTCTGGGGCTCTGGGCCTGTGGATCTTCTCTTAGCAATGCCGTCTCAGCCTCTACAATTCTGTTACTTAGTTTGGGGGTGCCCTTAATACCAAGAATAGTTTATTAAATTCTTAATTTATCCATGTTCACCCCAGATTTAAACTTCCATCAGCAAAACTTTTAAAATAGAGCATTTTCTAAATAAATGCCACAAACAATAGTCTCTCTAGTGGTGGCCTTGTGGAGGTCACTCAGGGATGAGGCTCCCTGCCTAGGACAGCCTCTGTGGCCCAGGCGTGAGGAAAGGAAAGGGGCAGTAGGGTCCCGGTCTGACTCCCTAGCATGCCCCAGGCCTCAGTTGTTCTCACAGCTCTGGCCTATGTCTGTAGTTCTGGGATGTCCTGAACATCAATATCCTGGGTCTAGGAAAGGGGCGGGCCCGAAGAATAGGAAGCACTCACGTAGGGTCATTGGCCAAGTTTAGGAAGAGGCAGACATTTCCCATGGTTCCATTCTGCTCGAAATCCGACTTGAAGAACCTGGCTGTCTCCATGTTCACCTAGACACATAGCCAGGAGAGCTAGAGGCAGGTCACGTGGTCAAGGGCAGGGCTTAGTCGTGCCCAGCTTTTTTTCACAGCAATCTTTACTGAGCAGCTTGAAAGTATATATAGGTATACAGGTAAACATATTGCTAGATATACAAGTAAATAGTTACTGAAGTGGCCCTAGCACCCACAAAGGACTCGTCATGTCTTCCCACAAAAATCAGTCTCTTTTTCCCCTCACCTTCTTGTCCCTCCCTTGGCCAGCTACTTCCCTACCCAGTTCCTCAGCTTCCCATTGAACCCTCTGACCCTTCCAGAAGCTGTCTTGTCTCTGCAGGTCCTCTGGGGACCCTTCTCCAGGCCAAGTATGGCCCATCTTCTAGCTTCCATGGCCCTTGGGATTCCTCAAGGGTCACCCTGCCCTGGTCATCCATCCCTGCCCCTTTGGTCATGCTGTGGTCTCTGCCTCCAGACTGGCCTTAACTTTAGGGGCTTCTCAGGATGCAGGACTGGGTATCTCCCATCAGAATAGGCTATGCTAGAGCCAAGGTGGGAAAGGCTGTTTCTCACAGCTTCTGGAACTTGCCTCCAGCTTCCTTACCCCCATGGCTGCAAAGACAATGGCAAAGTTGTCCTCATGGTAATCCAGTACAGCTTTGGATTTCTTCACCAACCCGGCTTGGCGGCAGATCTGGGCAGCAATCTGAAACAGAATGGACCAGGAAGCAGGCTGTCAGGGTCAGCGCCCTGCGTCTGGCCTGCTGAGCATCACTGAGGAGGATGGATGGTTAGAGACTTTGGGTGTGTAGAATCCAAGCCCTGAGGAGCGAGGGACTGCCCTGGTTCTTGCAGGCTTTCCCAGGGTTGGGGATGGTCTGTTCTTTCGGCTACTAAGAATTTGAAGGCACTTGTCATAAGGAGAAAGAGTCCCAAAGAACAATAGTCTTGGTGTGAATTTGAGCAGTTCAGCTTAGTATAGCTGAGCCTTTCAGAGCCTCCACCTCCCATAGCCTGCTGGAGTCATGTGAGACTAAAGTATATGTGACTGTGAGAATCTTCCATCCCAAACCAAGATGTGTTGGGGAGGGAGACTCTTGAAAGAGAGTTGGCACAGTCAGGAGCGCTGAGGAAGTGATATCTAGAGACTGTCTGTGGCTCTGAGAGGACTCCATGGCTCATGTCTGGTGGTGGCTGTCAGGAAAACACTAGTACAAGGATTGCCTAGGACAGGCTGCGGCTCAGCCGTGCAGGGTTCTACACTGGTATCTACTTGGGCTCTCTGAAGCCACTAAGCACTCCTTTCACTAGGTACAGCATGCAGCTGTTCCCTTAGGCAATATGTGAGTGTGTGCTGGGAGTGTCTCTTATGGAACCCCGACCCTGAGCTGCCAGGAAACACCAATGATTCCTACTCTTTGCTTGCAACAGAAGTGCTCAGCGCTAGCCTGGAAGCCTAGGCCTCTGCTTCCCCCTGCTCCTTGGTGATACACCCCTTACCTCATTGTGGGGAAGCCCAGCCGCAGAGAAGATGGGGATCTTCTGGCCACGGGCGATGCTGTTCATGACATCAATGGGGGAGATTCCTGTCTGGATCATCTCCTCAGGGTAGATTCGGTCATGAGGGTTGATGGGCTGGCCTGAGAGGGGAGATCATGCAGCCAGGTTCAGGCTCCAGCCCTCCCCGCACCACCCACTTCCATGGTCTCTTTCTGCAGACCAGCCTGTTCAACAGCAGCCTCTGCTGTGTGCACAGTGCCACCCAGGCACCCGTGGCCCTTGTGCATATGACATGCAATTTAAAAATGAAATTTCGTTTCATTTGAATAGATTCAAGTTTAAGCAGCCATGCATCCAAGCTATCTTAGGCAGCATTGCCCTAGCACCTTAGAAGCAGGTGGGAGGAAGTGAGGTCCTTAGCTAGAGAGTCCTCCTCAACACTTGGACACCTGTGTGGTGATCAGGGGACCAGAGGGTGGCTCAAAGACTATGTGTGAACAGATGTGTGCTTTGCCACTAGCTTGCTGCGTGGCTTTGGTCCAATGAGGGGTCTCCAAAGGCCTCCATTACTGCCTCAAAACTGGTGGCCCGAGGTTGGGGGAGTCAGGAAGATCTCGTTAAGAATAGCTGGGATTCTGGGAAAGGATCTGTTGCTGCCTTGAGCCTTCCCCTCCCCAGCTCCCAGGAGTGAGCACAGGGAACTGAAGGCCACAGAGGATGGCAGGAGCTGTGCAATGGTAGAAAAGTGCTAGGGGCAGGGCTGGGGTTCTGTGGTATGTCTGGGGGCAGAGAGGCCTTTGCTGATCTGCCCATTCATCTGACCAGCCATGGGGCTTGCACTGCTTGGCCTGGGTCTGTGCAGGACTTCCAAGGGTAGGTGGCAGAAAGGATGACTTGGGTGGGACAGTTGCTGGGGCTGTGTCCTCAAAGCCACAAACAGCTTCCACTCTCTCACCATTGATGTCCAGAAATTCCTCTGCCATGACAGCAGGCCCTTTGTCAATGGGTTTGCCAGAGCCATTGAAAATCCGACCTGGGAGGTACAAGGGGTTCAGGAAGGTATCAGGGCTCCCAGCCTCTGCACAGCCACCAGCTCCACATACCCCTCCAGAATCTCATCACGGTGTATTCCCCACCTCACCCCCCAGCTAGCATAGACTGCAAACTTCCATGACTGTCCCTGCAAGGGCCAGGGTGTCTTCTTCCTCTTCTGGGAATTTTCACAGACAAGGCATTTTAGGGTCACCCTGTCCCCTGGCCCGGGCCCAGGTTGATCACCAATCCGAGGGTCAGGCCAGGTAAGGAAGGGCTTAGCCATCCCTTGCAGCTCGGCCCCTTCATTACTGAGCACATTCTATATGTGAAGCCCTGCACTGGGGATGGGAGCTAGAGAGAGAAAGTATAACCTCTGGCCTCAGAGGGCACATAGGCAGTGGGTGTACAGGCAGTGAAGGGCTTTGTCAGCCAAGTCAGAAAGACAGAGGAGCACCACCCTGCCACTCCACTCTTACCCAGCATGTCCTCTGACACAGGAGTCCGAAGGATGTCTCCTGTGAATTCACATGTGGTCTTCTGGGAATCAATCCCTGAGGTCCCTTCAAACACCTGTGGGTTAGGGATTGTCGCTTAGCGGCTCGCCTGGAGAGAGTGGGGCTTCCCACGGTAGGCACTCAGTGTGCAGCTCTGAGCAGGCTTATTCTCTGAGAAATAGGCCCTTCTTGCCTCCAAGGCTAGTGAGATAGCATAGGAACTCTGAGTTCACTCTTCTCATTGGCACACTTACCTGAACAATGGCTTTGGTCCCAGCCACTTCAAGCACTTGGCCGCTCCTCTGAGTCCCATCAGGGAGGGTAAAGTTGACAATCTCAGCATACTGGGCAAACTGTTAGGAAGAAGAGCCACCCAGGGTGAAGCCTGTGTCACCTCCCCATTTCTTCTCCTTCTGGTTTCAAGCTGTCTGTCTTCTTGTGCCCCGTGTGGGGCAGGGGGACTTTGTTTGGGAAGAGGCACTCTGGAGTGAGCTGGAACTTCAATCAGAAGTTCATGTTAGGACCAAAGCTCCTTCCTTAGTTCAAGTTTGTGGCAGGCTTCTAATTACCTACCCAATTATTGAGACCTTAAGTCATTAACTCATGAACCTTAGTTTTCTTGTCTTTAGAACAAGGACACTAAGAATAAGCCCTACACCCACAAGGCTGCTGTGACCAGGATGGGAACCATATAGGCAAGCTATGAGCTAAGAGCCAGAAAGGTGGGAGAGGGGGTTGGAGGGTGGCAGGAGAATGGGGGATGGAGGAACGGACATGCAGTAGTACCAAGGGGCCATTATGGCCACCCAGGTCTCCTGAGCACCAAGGAGGAGCACACTTGTTACCAGAAGAAGACTCCCTGTTTTCCAGGTGTGATCATGAACCAGTGACACCCTTTCCTAGTTATGAATTGGGGCTTGATGTCTGGGTAATGAGTGGCAACACAGTCCTAGCTGTGGAGCAGGGCTGACATCTGTGCAATGCTTAGGAGTTTAAACAGAAGTCAGGGTAATACACAAAATGTGTAAAGGACTTCTATGATGAAAAGGACTTGATTAAAGCATTTGAATAGACATTTCTGTAAAGATGCGGTAGGCAGGGAGCAACATGTTCATGGCCATTCTCCTTGTTCAGTGAGACAATGAAAGTCAAACCATGATGAGATACCACTGCACACCTGCTAGGGCAGTAATAATAATAATAGAGGCAGGTAACACATACTACTGGGGATATGGAGAAATTAGAACCGTCTTTACTCTTCTGGGTGGAGTATAAACCAATGCACTTTGGAAAACAGTGTGTAGTTCCTCAAAAGGCTAAAACAGACCTCAGCAGTTTTACTCTTAGATATCTTCCTGAGAAATAAACACAATATATTCACATAAAATCTTTAATGTGAATGCTCATAGAAGCATTATTCATAATACAAAAAGAAAGAGAGAAAGGAAGAAAGAAAAAAAGAAGAGAAAAGAAAACAGGGCTGGAGGATCCAATACTTTCTTCTTGTCTCTGTGGTCATCTCACACACACACACACACACACACACACACACACACACACACACACGTGGGGGGAGGGGGAGGTACTGGGCTTAAATCACTTTATGAGGCAATCGTGACCTTGACACCAAAATAAAAGCTATTAAAGAAAAATTGTAGGCTGCCTGCTCACAGAGATCCCCAAATCCTAACTGAACATTCACAAATGGAGTTCAGCAACATATAAAAAAGACCAAGTCACAAACCCAAAGAGGGAGGGGACAGAAAAAAATTAAAATGAAGATTAAACACATAGCAAGCACTGATTTCAGGAACACAAGTTTCCTGTAACAGGGAACTTCCAGTAAAGTTCATCTTATTAATGGATTAAAAGATTAAAAAGATCAGTATCCTAAAAGTAGAAGAAGAAAGTCAAAAAAGTATCTACGGGGTTCTAGAGACGGCCCAGCGGCTAAGAATTCATGATATCCTCTAACCCCAGTTGGCCTCTGATGGCACCTGAAAAGAAAGAAAGAGAAGAGAGAGAGAGAGAGAGAGAGAGAGAGAGAGAGAGAGAGAGAGAGAGAGAGAAAGGGGGCTGGAGAGAGTGCTCAGTCAGTAAAGTGTTTGCTTACAGCAACATCACAGATGAGAACACACGCAGGGTCTACAGGGATGTGAGATGGGGGGAGTCCTTTCAGAACAAGTACTCCTGTCCTGATACCAATATTTATCTGTGTATTTATTTATTTATTTATTTGTGGTGCTGAGGATAGCATCCAAGTTGGTGAGCTTGCTAAGCACCCACTCTGCTCCTGAGACACACCTTCTGCCAATATCTATCTGTAAATACAGTTGCCCTTTGAATGTACGATTCTCTCTGTAGCTCTGTCTTATAGTCTTATAGCAATGACAGAATCAGTATAAAAGAATGTGTAGCCATGAACTGTTTGTAACAGCAGAACCTGTAAACGGAATGGGATTGCTCAATATATCCATATTAGCTTTTTCTTCTCGTTTTACATATTTTCATATTAGCTGTTTAAAAATGTCTGACAAAAGCAACATAAAGAAGGGTTTGTTCTGGCTCATGGTCTGAGAGGATCCAGTCCACCGTACTGGGAAAGGCTTGGGCAGAGCTGGGATGACTGGTCAGATGAATTTGGTGCTCAGCTTCTGTTCTCCCTTTTCCCTTTTTATTCAGCCTGGGATCCCACCTTATGGGATGATGCCATTCACATTCTAGGGAAATCTTCCTTTTCAATTAAATCTCTCTGGAAATGCCCTTACACACATACCTGATGGCACATCTCCTAGGTGATTCTAAAATCTAGTTGTTGATATTGAAGATTAAGCCCCACAAATATCAGTATACCCAGGAACACAACCTGCTGGGTCACCATCCAACAGGGTACAGGTGTCTCTTTGCACCTGTGCCATTCACCTGCCTATGAGCATAGGCTGGAAGTCTCATGGAGCTGGATGCAATGGAGCAAAGGGACAGATGGTAAACGGTCTTCCCTTTGTTTCTCTGGATAAAAGAAGCACGTAATTATTTTTGCTATTAAAACATAATAGCATTTGGTGATATGTTGTAGTGCAGGAAGTTATCACAGTCTTAGCTGTCATTTTGTCCCCTGACGGCCACACACTAGTGACCTCACCAGTCTGGGGAAGAGTGGTGGATAGATTATTTACCAGAGTCGGCCACTCTCCCAAGGGCTTCCTTACTCATATTTTCAGCGATGACGGTCACTGAAGGCGGTTTTGTTTGTCCTAGTGAAAAGAGACGAAGGTGTCCTCTTCTCCTATAGGCCCGCGGTGTAGAGGTTGCTTAGGAGAAGTCCTTCCTAACCCTAATTGCACAGAGGTGGTAAGGGTTGTGGAAGCCTAGCCTTTTGGAATGTCAACCACAAGAGGGCGCACAAGAGCAGAAAGCCAAAGGAAATTAGGTCTACAGCCAAAGTCCTACTCTTTCCTCCTCGGCTCCCCTGCGTGTGAGCCTGGGGTTCTTTCTTTTTCTTTTTCTTTTTTTTTTTTTTTTGTTTTTCGAGACAGGGTTTCTCTGAATATCTCTGGCTGTCCTGGACTCGCTTTGTAAACCAGGCTGGCCTCGAACTCACAAAGATCCGCCTGCCTCTGCCTCCCAAGTGCTGGGATTAAAGGCGTGCGCCACCACCGCCTGGCTTGGGGTTCTTTCTTATCAGAAACCACCGCTGTCCTCAGTGTCTGCCCTCACTGGAGAGGACGGACTGTCAGTCTGAAGATGGTAATTTCCACAGAGATTAGCAACGTGGGCCTAAAAGAAACCAGGCAATAAACTGACTGGCCAAAAAATCAGGCAGAGAGAGAAATGAGGCTCAGGACAGAGCATTTGCCTGGCCGTGCATAAGGTGCTGGGTGGGGGGCGTGGCGGGGCTGGGGTGGGGAGGGAGGGAGAGAGTCTCTAGTAAGTGATGAAGATGGGCCAGTCTGGGTAGAACAGCATTCCTAGGGCCAGCACTCACTCCTGCCCCCACCCCCCAGCCCTGGGCCCTGGGTGCTTACAGACAAGGTGTGAGGAAGACGCTGTGCAGGCAACTTGTGGGGTGACAGAGTAGAGTTAAAAAGAATAAGACAAGGCCCCTGGATGGAGAGCTTAAAAGAAACCCTGGGTATGGCCTCAGGGCCAGGAAAGGGATGAGGAGTCTTACCTTGACCTGATCCAGCACCACCAGAGGCCCATTGACGCTGCACACCGTCCTGTAGGCTGGGGGAGGGGAGCAGTGTGTGAGGGTCTCACCCCTAAGTCCTACTGTGCTGTGCCTCCAAGAGAAACATATGCATGTGTGCACACACACACACTCACACACACACACACACACACACACACACAAAGAGAGAGAGAGAGAGAGAGAGAGAGAGAGAGAGAGAGAGAAGAGAGAAGCATACTCTATCTTCTGCCTTCTGTGCACCCCCACCTCCTCCTCAGCTTGGGCCATCAGGGTCATTAGCTGTGACAGCACCAGCCACCATTGCTGTAAGGGTCAAGCCCCTGCCACAGACCCCCCACTGTCTCAACACCTGCAGGATGCTGGAAGAGGGCATGGGGGCAGAGGCCTCCTCAGAGTCCTGCCCCAGCCTGCTGAGCTCCCCACCCCATGTGCTTCCCCTCTGGCCTCCACCTCTACCTCACCAACTCCACTCAGATTTTCCAAAAGATTCCAGGCCACAGCTGTGGCCTCCTGGGCCCTTCCCCAGGCCCTCATTGCCCTCCCTTCACCCTGCACTGATGAGGTCTGTGGGATGAGAGATGCTGCAGCCCTGTTTCCTCCACCAAGCCCTGGCCAGGTCCCACCAGCTCAATGGGCATCCTATTAGGGAGGGAATGGTGCTACCAGGAAGAAGAGTAAACATTCACATACAGACACACAGACACACACACATAGGCACACAGACACACATACACACAAAGAGAGCTCAGCTCCCATCCTAAGATCCATGGACTGTCACCTAGGAAGCCCACCTTTGGTCCTGCTGAGGCTAGCTCAGGGCTCTGAGTAGGCCATGTCCCTGGTCTGTGGTAATGGAATACCATATCTAGTCTCTCTCAGGGTTTCTGGGGTGCACCAATAACACAGTAGAGACAAGTAATTTGACCAGATAAGTAGGGTGCTGGGAAGGAACTGGGTCACTCACAGACCACAGAGTTCAGGGGAGGTGGGCACAGTAGACCTGGGACTGGGAAAAGGCTGGCTTAGAGTCTCTGGCACACTTGTGGCAGATCTGGAGAAGGGCCTGTCCTGTGCTCCCCATCAGCCCACACTGGCTCACACCATGCCTGACCCCAGAAGAAGCCAGTGTCCCTGTCCATGCCTTCCCAGTCATTTAAGCTGCTTTCACAGCACGTGCACCAGAAAGACCCAATGTGCAAGGCCATTTTTCTGATCTTTGTAGTGTGAAGACTATCTGAAAAACTTAAGGCTGAGCCCAGGGTGGCCAGAGTAGGATGTCCCATTCCCTACCAGAGCTACCAAATATGCTGTGCCTTTCTTCTTCCCTCTGCCCCTGAAGGAAGTCCACCTTTATCAGTCAGGGTCCAGAAGAAGCCCCTCCTGGGGTGACGGGCCAGCTCCCTACCCTACGTTTGTCCCTCAGGCCAGCCCTATCACCTAACCTCAATGATTCCCCCTCAACCCCCTCCTGCCCCTGCACCCATTCTCACAAGAGGGCTACTACATACACCATCAGGCACTTTCCCCTGGAAGCTTTTTTCCTTCCCCTCTTCTTCCACCACTAGGATCCTTGAAAGAAACCCACAGTGTCCCCCACTGAAGGGCTTCTTACAGATCAGCC
Source organism: Lophiomys imhausi (assembly GCA_907164525.1). Lineage (NCBI taxonomy): Eukaryota > Metazoa > Chordata > Mammalia > Rodentia > Muridae > Lophiomys > Lophiomys imhausi. The sequence continues at coordinate 791,454 of CAJQZJ010033960.1, read as the reverse complement.
TAGGCCCAGCTCCTTCCCTCTCACTCCTAGTTCCCTGGGAATCTTTCTTCTCTTCCTCCTCCCTTCCTTTCTTTAGCACTTCTGTTCTAGCTGTTGAATGCCATTCAACTGCCACTAGGCAAGGCAAATAAATGACAACTCAAACACAGAGAGCCCAAGGTCTAAAAGAAGGGACAGAAGGAGCATAGCATTACTGAAACCGTGAGAAATGACAGGGAAGTTAAGATGACAGATCAGGACGGCCAAAGGAGATGAACAGCTGGCTGGCTGGGCCAGAGTGGACAGGTGAGGTGCAAAGCCAATAGTGAAAGAGATGGACCTGGGACCAGACTGGGTCCTCGGAAGAAGCACTCTCAAGTCAGGGGGAACTTCTAGCCAGCCCCAGGGAGTTGTGGAAAGTGCCCATGGCAGAGTTGAAAGAACCCCTGCTTGTTAGCTGCTCAGTTCCTTGAGGGACAGAGAGGAGGGAGGTGACCCATAACTCTAGGCTGGCTTCCAGTGTGGGGAGACAGTCTCTGCTGTGCTCAGCACAAGGCAGACCCTCAGTACACAGGATGGCTGAGTTCTGGAAGGCGCTAACTAGTTCCATCAGCTCATTATTTCCATATGCCCCACTCCAGAACCAACAGGTACCTCCACCTTAGTCCCAAACCAAATGAGAATTCTGATGCCCAGCACAAGGGGCCACACTCCCAGCTCCTGCCTCCTGAGGACCACAGAAGGAAAAATGAGAAAGAATATGTATAATGGGGGGGGGTGGAGAATGCAACTTACACTCTCTCTGATGGAATCTTTCACACTGTGAGTGGAGCCAGTGAGACTGGCACCGACTAGGGTGGGGAAAGGGGAAATGAACTGCATTTGTTTCCAAGCCTGAGAAGAACTGGCATTTTGCTAGATCCATAGAGTTGGGGGAAGACAGCAACAAGCAGGGGGTTGAGAGACTTCAGAGTGTGTGGATCAGAGCAAGTGGCTTGTCTCAGGAGAGAAGAGAGCCTCCAGGCCCAAAGGAATCACTTCCAGTTTCACAACCTTGGGAGACAGTCTTTTTCTGCTTTCTTCTTTGACAGCCTGCTCCCCAACTCCAAGATTTCACAGTCTGCCCTGTGAAATCTGTATTAACCCTGAGGTCCAGCAATTTTACCTGGAGAGAGGGTACCTGGAGATGGAAGTTAGGGATTAGAGGCTAGGCACCCTGCCTTATATGAAGGAGGAAGGGGAGCGTGACAATGCTGAGTGGCCTCTCTGACCCTCTGGGAGTCAGGTAGGGAGATCTTAGCTTCCCTCAGTCCAGACCACATGGTGACCACTGTGAGGTCCCTGAGTCTTCAACTCAGCACCCCACCTTCTCTCCAGGCTGCAAGACCTGCCCCCAGCTCTAGACAGGAGTGTCACAGTGACTGGAGACACAACTCCCCATAGACTGGAGCCCTCACTATAGAAAACTACTAGACTACTCTTTTCCAATTAACACTGACTCCAAGTCCTTCAGGCCTTGCCTTTGCCTACCCCCTACAATGCCTCTACCCAACCTCTCCCCCCCGAAAATCCCCAGTACCACAGACTGGCACCTGGAGGGACTATAGACCCCAATAGGAGACTAGATCTTTTCTCAGAGCCATCTGGTTTTATTGGCTTTGTGTGTGTGTGTGTGTGTGTGTGTGTGTGTGTGTGTGTGTGTGTGTGTGTGTGTGTGTG
>CAJQZJ010033960.1:763875-785832 GCA_907164525.1 Lophiomys imhausi | reverse complement strand
TAATTCAGATTATATTCTGGAAAAGAATCTGAATTTATTCTGCCCATGCCCTGAGAATTTGAGTGAGACTGAATTCAGAAGTAATGGGCTAATCTGTTTGGCAGAGGAAATCTCATGGAAGGTGTGGTGGTTTGAATGAGAATGGCCCCTCTAGGTAACATGTTTGAATACTAGGTCCTTAATTGGTGGAATTGTTTGGGAAGGTTTAGAAGGTGTGACCTTGTTAGAAGAGGCATGACATTGGAGGTGGGCTTTGAGGTTTTAAAAGATTTGCATCATTCCCAGTGTTCTGTCTCTGTTTCTTCCTGTTTGGGAGTGTGGATGTGAGCTTCCAACACCACACCTGCCTGCCTGCTGCCTTGCACCCCACCGTGATAGTCATGGATTCTAAATCTCTGCAACTGTGAGCCCCAAATAAACTTTTCTATAAATTGCCCTGGTTGTGGTGTCTCATTACTACAATAGAAAAGTAATTAAACAAGAAGACAGCATTCTGGCTGTAGCGTGGTTCCTGGTCATTGCTCTTATGCAGGTCTTCAGTGAGCAGTAGCAGCACACAGAGCAGAGATATGAAAAATGTGCAGTTTTTCAAAGAAGAGAGTGAGTTTCTAAAGTCCAAGCATGGTCGAAAAGCAGCTGTAGCTGTTAGAGAGGGTAGAGCCACTAAAGAGAAACATGGCAGTCTGCACTAATGGGACAATAGGAAAAAGGACTTGGAAGGCAAGCCCACCCATCCTACTCCCCAACTCGTGAAAATGCAAAATCATTTGACAGGAGAGAGCCTGAACTGAGGAACCTTAAGTGTTTTCTGAGGTGTGGTTGCTGAAGAGCACAGAGTATACTGCAGCTGTGGTAGAAGGGACCAGACCACATCGCAAGCTGATAGTAGAACTTAGCAACAGCACCCACACACTGCTGGTATCACAGGTATGCAAAATGCACGAGTTACAGGGTCATGGGAGGTTTGCACCAAGGTTCTGGAAAGCTGTTAAGGCCAGGTCATGTGTGGCAGGTTTGAATCCCCTGCAAGGAGCCCTGAGAAGTCATTGCATGAAACTGTGAGAGCAAAGCTTAAGTTGTAATTGAGATGCTAGGGCCATTAATGTCTGTTGAGGAAATGTCTGTAGGGACAGCATCCAGTTAGCTCAAGACAGATGCTTACATGTGCTATGAGTGGCAGAACTATGGGACAGAGCTACCCATGCCCATCAGCCCCTTGATGTCCCTGCCTGGATTCTTGGTCCCAGATGCCAGAACTACAGGATTTGTATTCATCCTGCTGGGTTCTCATCTTGCTTTGGCCTAGTCTTTCCTTTTTATGTCACATTCACCCCTTTTGGAATGCTTATTCTGTGCCATTGTGTATTGAAAATATGTGGTTATGGCGCACGCCTTTAATCCCAGGACTCGGGAGGCAGAGGCAGGCGGGTCTCTGAGTTTGAGGCCAGCCTGGTCTACAGAGTGAGTTCCAGAACAGCCAGGGCTACACAGAAAAATGCTGTGTCAAAACCCAGAAAAAAAGTAAGTATGTAATTTTTTTAAAAACAGGGTCTTTCAGTTAAGAGTTTGTCTGAATCTCCATTCTTTTGAGCAACTGTGGAATTGTGAAGACTTTAGGAACTTTCAAAGATGGGCTAAACATATTTTACATTGTGAGGTGAACATAAGACTTTAGAAACCAGGGGTGGAATATTGTTGTTTAAAAGTGATATGTTTACGTTCCAAGTTAGCAGTGGGGAGTGATGGTAGATAATCTCAATTGTCACCTTGATAGGATTTAGAATCACCCCTACTATACATACCTCTGGGCATTTCCAGGATAAGAAGGGAAGACCCACCCTGAATGTGGGTGACAACAGTCCTTGGGCTGGGGTCCCAGACTGAAGAAAACTGAGAAAGAGAATGAAGCACCGGCCTTCGCCCCAGTTCCTGACTGAGGGTGCAGTGTGACTGCCTTGCCTCTGCAACTGTGACTTCCCACCAAGATGGACTGCACCTTCAGGCAATGAGCTAAAATAAATCTTTTCTTCCTCACCTTCCTTCTGCTACATGCTTTGTCATGGTAACCAGAAAACTCAGTGACACATTGGGTGGACAACTTCCTGAGAATCTATAATTATTACAAGTAAAAGTGAAAAGAAAGCAATATGAGCAAAGTAAGGTTTTTCTGGGTGCTTCCTCTTCACAGGCCCTCTCTCCACGTCACAGTCTTGCCCTGGTTTACCTTTGATGCCCACTCAGATCTCCTTTCACTTCACATCATTCACACTCTTGAAGGACTTACTGCCCACACAAACAAGTGTTTTGAAGTTTGAAAGAAAAGCTTATACAGGGTAGTGCTTAAGCAGAACAAGCACAGGTGTTGTAGGGCTGTGGTGCCTGAATGGAAGCTGGGTTAATGGTGGACCCGTGACTGTGGACGCCAGGCCCAGTGCCTACCCTTTCCCTTTTGAAGTTCTCATTTTGCTGAACATTGAGGACAGGGACAGAAGGGAGTGAGTTGGTGATGCTGGGACCAGTTCCCTTCTTTATTTCAATGACACACGCACACACACACATATTCACACGAACTCACACGCACATGGCACTCACACATCAGAGAGTACGTTGGGACCAAAGACATTTGGTTCAGTCTCTGAGCTAAGGACAGGTGGACAGGAGCATGCTGTGCCTACCCTTCCTCTTCCAGGCCTGCTTAGTATACATAGTCCACAGGGGCCAGGAGGCTGGGGTAGTGCTGTGGCAGGGACACAGTGTCACATGGGAGTGGGACTCTTAAATGTCAGCTTTCTTGTCATTTTGGCCTGGGCTGCCTACTTTCTGTTGTTCTAGCCTGCTATAGGGCTCAAAAGCTGAGGACCCCAGTTTGTAGCAGGCAGGCAAGTCCAGGAGTGGAGCAGTTGAAAAGCAGATGGCTGGCAAAGGGGGTGGCAGAGGAGACGATGCTGAGGCTGAGGGCATTGTATTGAGGCATGGGGAGGAGTTCTTGGGGTCACCAAAGGAGGTCCCCCTGTGGCTGGCAGGGAGGCCTGGAAGGCCAGGGGTCAGCGCCAAGAGGCTGGGAGCCCTGGGTATGGAGAGCAGCCGGCCTTGTTCCAGAAGCCGCAGAACGTTGGAGGTGGCAAAGGCCTCGGAGGCAGAGGACGATGCTCCCTTCTCCAGGTCTCTGCTTTGGTCCTTTTTCTGCTTGGTGCGGCGGTTCTGGAACCAGACCTTCACCTGGGGGCAAAGGGCACACAGCAGTGCCACAAGGGGAAAGGGGAGGGGTAGGAGGCAGAGCCAAGAGGAAAGGAGAGGAAGTTCAGAGGTGGGGTGGGGTAAAAGGGTGCAAAGGTGGGGAGGACAGGGGAAGAAAGAAGAGCAATTGTTAGTGTTACCTCCCAGCAGCCTATACTGAGGAGCAGACTTCAGACCTCAAGTCTCAAAGTACAGACACCCCTTCTCTGCTTCTCTGCTTCAGTTGGCAGACAGAAGGCTCTTAGTCAGGTGTCTGGTCTTAGACATCATTTGTATGTAGGTAATTCCCAGCACTGCCTTCAGCCAAGAACTCTAAACTGAGATCCAAGCCAAGCAACCCAACTGCCACTTATTTACTTATGTTTAGACAGGGTCTCTTGTATGCCACATTGGCCTCGAATTTGGTATGTAGCTGAGGATGACCTTGAACTTCTGAGCCTCCTGCTGGGGTGACAGTGCTGCCTCATAGGCTGGTCAAACATTGTCATCTGAGCTCCGTACCTCATCACCTCCAGCTTTCTTAGGACCTCAGAGGTCCGGACGGACAATTGAGTGGCTCTGAGAGAGGGAAGTGAGAAGGGCTCCAAAGTCACGATCCCTGTGCTGGGAAAGCTGAATATCTCACAGGGAAAGGAACAAACCCACCCGGGGCAGAGGGAGGTGACAAGGGGTGTGGCCAATGCAGAATGACCACAACTTGGGGACTGTGTGCCCCACAACACCCTTTCCTGGCAGAGTTCTATGTGGAGAAGGAGAGGAAGGTCTGCCTGCATTGTAGACTCCCAGCAGGTAGGCCCTAGAAGTGGAGGGAAGGCTAAGGGTAGTTTGGGCCGGGGCTGGGACCTGGCATTTCATTTGTTGTCATGTCTGGATTCTTAAGCCTGGGTGCACACACATTTCCTGTGTACATTGAAAATCCTAGTGCCCAGGGCTCATTTCAAATTCTCTCTATCAGAGCTGGGTCAGGATGGAGGCTTCAGGATTTCTAGAAAACCTAGTGCTGGTAGAATGCCCTCAACCATCTGTGCCTCTCTGTGTCCCACCATCAACCCCAGGGCTTCCAGAGGCTGGTTCATGAGGCTCAGTGAATCAGACAGGCTCAAGAGCCCCCTGAACCATGCCTTCTCCTCCAAGAAGACTTTGGTTCCTCCTGCCTCTTATATGGACTCTTTCTGGCTCTGGTCCATCCCTCTTCCAGGAAGCCATTGCTGGCTGACTCCTGAAGGGCCAGGACACTATCCTGTGGTGCTTCCTGGGATTACCTGCCCCTGCTGGCTCCTTAGTGCTGTGAAGAGGCTCTCTGCAGGTTGTCATCTTGGACCCCTGGATCTCAAGAAATGCTTGGTGGCTTCATGTCCTGATAATTTGCTGGGCCACAAAGGCCCATAGCAGAGGAAGAGTGTGGTTTCTAGGGCTGGGAGACCACTCCTCCCTCCATGGAGAATATCTCCTTGCGCCTGAGGTTAGTGCTTAATTATAAGGCTTGTTCGTTTAAAAATAAAAATGAGCCGGGCGGTGGTGGCGCAAGCCTTTAATCCCAGCACTTGGGAGGCAGAGGCAGGCGGATCTCTGTGAGTTCAAGGCCAGCCTGATCTATAAAGCAAGTCCAGGATAGCCAGAGATACACAGAGAAACCCTGTCTTGAAAAACCAAAAAAATAAATAAATAAAAATAAAAATAAAAATAAAAATGCCATTAATAATTTAGTATCAGACAAGGGGCCCCTAAGACGTCCAGGTTGTTTTTGAACTCTGTATCCTCCTGCCTCAACTTCCTGAGTGTAGGGATGATAGGCATGTACTAGACATTCATCTTTCAAAGGTCACTTCCTGGGACAATGGGCTCATACAGAATCTGGATGTCTGAGTATGGAAGGTGGCTTTGGTTTTGTTCCTGTGCTAGGGTGGCCCCTCTACTCTGCTCTTCTGGACTTCTAGGACAATGCACTGGTACTGAAGACAATGGGTAAAGAGCCAGAGTAACACTTACTTAAGTGAACTGGTGACTCTGTCAGCACTGGAACTTGGTGGCTTGTCCTTAGCCCATCTGTTGACCAGTTGAGGGAGAGGACTACTGAGTCAGCCTCTCACCTTTCCTTCACTCTAAACTCATCCTTTTTTTTTTTCATTTCTTCCTCTGAGCATGTTTATTTATGTGTTTTGAGACAGGGTCTTATGTAGCCCAGACTGGCCTCAAACTCACCAAAGATGACCTTGAACTTCTGACCCTCCTGCCTTCACCTCAGGAGTGCTGGGATTACAGGTGTACACCATCACACCCAGTTTATGCAGTGCTGGGGGTTCATGGATGCTAGGCAAGTGCTCTACCAACTGAGCCACATCCCCAACCTGCATACTACTGTTAAAATGCCAGCCCTTCTAGGGAGAAGCAGGAGGGTCTGGCCTTTTCTTTACACAAGATGAACTCAGTCACCATGAGATGAAGGGAAGGTGAACAGAGGGTGAGATGGGGCTGAGAGGAAGAGAGAGGTCCCCAGCCCAGTCTGTCATGGTTCATCTCTTCCCAGAATCCTTTGCTGTTTATATCTGGGCTCACCCTGAGTTGCTTAGGCTGGTCTTAAACTCCTGAGCCATGATCCTACTACTTCAGCCTTCTAAGAACCTGGGACTGCAGGCTCCTGCCACTGTGCCTGGTACTCCCTGGAATCTTTGCTCCCTGGAAGCCAAATGATCACCCTCCAGAGGCACCTCTTAACTGACAATGCCCCTTGTAGTGGTTTGAATAAGAATGACCCCCTTAGGCTTATATGGTTGAGTGCTTAGACACCAGGAAGTGGTACTATTTGAAAGGATTAGAAGGGTTAGGAGGTATGGGCCTTGTTGGAGTAGGTATGGCCTTGTGAGAGGAAGTGTGTCTCTAGGTGTGGGCTTTGAGGTTTCAAAAGCCCATGCCAGGTTCAGTGTCTCTTTTAGCCTGTGGACAAGGATGTAGCTCTGAGCTATTGCTCCAGTGTTATGTGGGCTGCCATATTACCTGCCATGATAATAATGGACTAAGCATTTGAAATTGTAAGCCAGCCCCAATAAAATGCTTTCTTGTATTAGAGTTGTCCTGGTCATGGTGTCTAATAGAACTGTGACTAAGCTATCTCCTAAGCTACTCCCTCCCTGCACCTTGAATGTCCCCCATTTCTATGACCTTTTCCATTGTCCTTAGATATGAATGATCCCTTCTATTGAAACTTGACTCTTTCTTGCCCCCCTTCCTTTCCTTGCCTTGTGTATATATGGGTTGTGAACATTCATGTGTATGAATATGGGCATGTGTGAGCCATGGCCTGCATTCGGAGGTTGGAAAACAGCCTTGGGTGTTGGTTTTTTGTCTTCCACCATGTTTGAAACAGGGTCTCCTTGCTTTTTCACTGTTCTACAAATGCCTGTGGCAAGAGAGGTGGGAGGAGTCTTATTCTTTGACTCCCATTTCCACATGGGGCATTGGGATTGCAGGTGCTCTCATCCAGGTTTTAATGTGTGTTCTGGGGATTTGAACTCAGATCTATATGTTTGCTCAACAAGTACTTTAACCCATGGAACCTTCTCCCATTTCTCTCCTTCATTTGTTTGTTCCTTTTTTTCTTCTTTATCCTTTAAGTTTTGTCTGCTTTCAGATAGGTTCTCACCATGTAGTCCAGGCTGTCTTGCAGTTCTTTATGCTGCCTGCACTCCCGAGGGCTAGGATTATAGGCATGTGTCACCACTCTCAGCCCATCCCTCTTGTTGACACTCTTGGTTATGCCTTCCTTACCTGTAGTTCTGAGTTTCCCCCTCACATGTGTATGTTCCTCCCAATTCATGCCCCTCTGTGTCAGGCCTCAGACACCTGGGAGTTCCCCAGATACCAGGACCAGATGATGGAAACCTGGACTAGCTCTCACCTGGGTCTCAGAGAGGTTCAGCTGGTGGGCCAGCTCTGTGCGCTCTCTGCCCACCACATACTGGCAGCGCTGAAACTCCATCTCCAGGCGATACAGTTGCTCTGCTGTGAAGGAGGTTCGGGTCCGCTTGGGTCGGTCAAGGTCCAGGCCCTTGGGCAGGATAATTTCCCGAATGGTCCCCTTGGCATCTGCAAGGACCATGAAGGGAGCCAGGTTAGTTCACTAGCTGAGTTAGATCATCTGTGAGCTTTTTTCCTCTTCTTCCTTCCTCTTCTTCACAGGGTTTCACTGTATAGCCTAGGCTGACCTTGAACTCATGGCCTGATAAGATCCTATCAGGAATCCTCAGGTCCCTGCCTGAGTACTTGATCTCAGAGAACTTGTTGATCCTCTCTGAGCTGAGTTTTCTCAGCAACCCCATGCAGAATGTCACATGTAATGGGTATGGAGATAGAGATAGATGGATGGATAGAAAGATGACAGACAGATAGATAGATAGATAGATAGATAGGGAAGGAATGAGAGAGAAAGGTGGGGGAGGATGAGGGAGGGAGACAGAGAGGGGGAAGTGGAGAGGGAGAAGGAAGGAGATGGAGGGAGGAAGAGAAGGGTGTGGGGAGAGAGAAGGAGAGGGAGGGAAGGAGGGAGAGTGAAGTGAGTATTGTCAGGTCTGCTATCATGGCCTGGGCAGAAAGGACTCACTATGGCTCATCAGGATTCTGTTCTCTTTGCAGAGTAAGGAGTAACAGGAAAAGTGGAATCAAGCCCTCAAGTCTGGAGAAGATGGATTAGAACTGAATGTGGTCAGTCATAGAAGGCTTCCTGGAGACAGGAGCCCTGCTTCCTCCTGGGGTCCATAAGGAGGTTAGCTGATGTGATGTAGAGGGCAGAGTTGGAGCTGAAAACCTCAGGAGGAGCCCAGGCTAGGCTGCTTGTTATCTTCCATCCAGGGAACTACCCCACTCGCTGTGTCCCTGTACATTAGGCTGTAGGCCAATGTCATCCACACACAGCCTCTCTGGTGCTTTGGAGTCCATTTAAGAAGAGCCAAAGACTTGCAGCCCACAACTACCACAGAGCACCACAAAACACTCAGAAAGGGAAAATGCTTTAAGCTCCCCACCACTGGTGTGAAATCTGTTAGCATAGGGAATAACCAGACAGCGGAATCAGGCAGGATTGTACCCTATGGGCTCCATCAGTCACACAGGCGGACTAGCTGAAGTCCCCACAGTGAGAGGAACAGCAGCCTGGAAAGTTTGCCCCCACCTCAGGAGGATATGGTGCTGCACCAATCCTAGCCCTTGGGAAGTGGAGGCATGAGGATCAGGAGTTCAAGGCCAGCCTGAGATACAAGAGACCCAGCTTAAAACAAAACCGCTACCACTCACCACTCACCAACCACCATCACCACCACCACCACCAACAACACCAAAACAACAATTTAGCAACTTGACAACCCTTGCTCAGGAAGCCCCTGCAACATGCCACCTCCTGCAGCTGCAAGGACCCCCCACTTCCACCAGGGGGCGCACAAGTGGCTTTTCTATGTGCGGGGTGAGGGGGAAACTACTTGCTAAACTGGCTTACATGTAAGTCCTAAGAAGGGTGAGTTGGGGCTGTAGATAAAAAGTGATTACCACTTCTGCAAAGAACCTGGGTTCTGTGCCCAGCCAGCACACACGTCAGGAAGATCACAACACCTATAAGTCTAGCTTTGGGGGATCCTACACTCTTTTGGCCTCATGAGTACTCATAAACATGTGCACATAAGCCTCCACAGACACTTACATGTAATTAAAATATTTTTAAAAGATATGAAAGCAGGAGACTTGTGAAGGAGTCCAGAGGTGTAAGGGTGTGGCTAACAAGGTAGTGAATCTAGTCATAACATAGACATGTAAACAAACAACAGTGACAATATAGGATCAGGGTGCTTCTTCAGCCACTGTGTTAGTCATGAGTTGGGACCTTCCCAGTGTCTTCATGAAGATGGAACTGTCATTTCCCCACTTTACAGATAAGGAGCAAGTTTTAAGTAAGTTCCTGATGGTCCCACTGTCAGTATTCAATTAACCCTACAAACACCTTGATTATGCCAGGCTGGTAGTATATTCCTATAATCCCACTACTAGGGAGATATTAGCAGGAAGACTGCAAGTTCAAGGCTAGCCTAGGCTACATAGTGAGAGCCTTTCTCAGCTAACAATAACAGCAACAAGTAGGGGCTGGAGACAGCTGAGTGGAGCACTTGCCTAGAGGGCACAAGGTTCACTCCCCAACATGCAAGCAGCAGCTGGTGCCAAGTCATTTCACTTCATGAACTCACTGGGTCATCCTTAATATAGCACCTAACAGGCCTCAGCAAAGACTTTAGCAATGGGAAAGAAGGACTCTTCTGGAAAAGCCCATTGTTCCCTTGGAGAACATGTGACAGGATATGTTAGGGATGCTGCCTGCCTTGCAGCTCCAAAGGACTATGGTCCTGCTTTTAGAATGTTTGTTCCAGATAGGAAGGAGCCTTTGCCTCTCCTTTCTACTCCTATGCCCTGGCCTGACTTTAGGGCTCCTGTTCACACCAGTAGATGTTCAACCTTCAGGGTGTGCTCTGCCTCTGATCATACCTTCATGTTCAGTCAGCCCTGGGAGCAGGTGAATGGGGGTCGGGATTGGATATTGGGGTGTGGGGAGAGGACACCACTGTTGACAGGAGACTGCTCCTTCCTTGTGCCCTGCCATCCCAGGTCCCACCCAGACTCTGAGCTGAGCATGTCTGATGGATGAAAGTCTTGCTATTGGGGTGTTGTAGGAACCATGGGCCTCTTGGGAACGCTTAGCACCTCAGGTCCAGTACTTTCCATATTCCAGAAGAGCATAGCATTTGTGACAACCTTGTGAAGGAGCTGGTTTCCCTCTGCTCAGCTTCCACTACTGCCAGTGGTGAGGTGAGACCAAAGTTTTCCTTCCAGCTCCCAGAAGGGCTCTGCAAAGGTATAGGTCTGATCAGTTGTCTGCAGGAACAGGCAGGAGGAAAGGTGATTATACTTGGTAATGTAGGCTTCAAAACTTTCCTGGGCGAAATTTCTTTTAATGGGCTCCAAAACAAAATAAACAAGTGTTTCTCAGCAGGAGGCTTGTTGGAGAAACTAGATACTACTCAGCAGTGAAGAAAGACCACTGTTTATAAGCTTGGTGGGCACAGTGAAGAAGCTAGGCATGAAGAAAGCCTCAGTGGTTAAGAGCACTGATTGCTCTTCCAGAAGACCTAGGTTCGAGTCTCTGCACACTCATAGCGGATCACAATCATTTGTAACTCCGGTTCCAGGGGATCTGATGGCTTCTTCCCAGGCCTACATGCATGTGGTACACAGACAAACCTGCAGGGAAAACACCCATGTACATAAAAAACAAAACAAACAGAAGTCTGTCCCCAGATGTCATGTACACAGCTTCTGTTTTTATAACATCAAAATGACCAAATAATGAAGGTGGAGGGCAAGAGCAGTGACTGCCAGGGCCTGGGGAAGATGGAGGATTTGACCACACAAGGGGAACATTGCAAAGCCCTTTGTAGGCCAGGTGTGGTGGTGTGTGACTTTAATGTCAGCATTTGGGAGGCAGAAGTGGGTGGATTTCTGTGAGTCCAAGAACGGCCTGGATTACATAGTACAATTCCAGGACATCCAGTTCTATGTAGTGAGACACTGTCTAAGGAAAAAAGAAAAAAAAAAAAGGACTGGGGAGATGGCTCAGCAGTTAAGAGTACTTGCTACTCTTGCAGAGACCTGAGTTGGGCTCCTAGCAGCCAGGTCAGGACTCAGAACTGCCTGTAACTCCACCTGCAAGGGATCTGCCTCTGGCCTCTGAGAGAACCTATATTTCTGTGCCCATACCACACAGAGACAGACATAGAATTAAAAATAAAATGTCTTTTAAATTTTTAAGAAATAAAAGAAAAAAGCAACCCTTCGTGGTGAGGCAGTGGTTCTGTGTTTCAGTCATCTTATGATCTGAGGTTTCAAAAGCCACTGAGAATTTCCAGTACACAATAGTGATTCAAGATGTGAGCTCTCAGTTTGCTAGTTCAGCTGCCACGCCTGCCTGTTGCTATGCCTCTCTGCCAGGATACTGATGAACTCTAACTCCTCTGGAACCATCACCCCAAATAAACCCTTTCTTTAATAAGTTGCCTCTGTCCTGGCGTTTTGAGTTCCAAGACAGGTAGGGCTGAGAAACCCTGTCTTAAAAAAATAAAGAAAGGCCAGGCGTGGTGGCACTTGCCTTTAATCCCAGCGCTTGGGAGGCAGAGGCTGGTGGATCTTTGTGAGTTCCAGGCCAGCCTGGTCTACAAAGTGAGTCCAGGACAGCCAGGGCTGATATACAGAGAAACCCTACCTTGAAGAGAGGAGAGAGAGAGAGAGAGAGAGAGAGAGAAGAAAGAAAGCTCATAATGAATAAGGTTATAAGAAAGTATCTGAGGGCTGGAGAGATGGCTCCGAGGTTAAGAGCACTGACTGCTCTTCCAAAGGTCCTGAGTTCAATTCCCAGCAACCACATGGTGGCTCACAACCATCTACATTGAGATCTGGTGCCCTCTTCTGGCCTACAGGCAGAACACTTCATAATAAACAAACAAATAAATAAATAAATATTAAAAAATATATTGGTGACCACAAATTATTTATTTGGAATAAAATTAAGTGAAATTTTTTCTCACACCATAAATATCAAGTTTCAAGTAAATTGCAGAGCAAATCATCAATTATAAAATTGTAAAAATTAAAATGGTAGCTGGGCAGTGGTGGCACATGCCTTTATTTATTTATTTATTTATTTATTAAACATTTATTTATTTATTATGTATACAGTATTTGCTCTACATATATGCCCAGGCACCAGATCTCAATGTAGATGATTGTGAGCCACCATGTGGTTGCTGGGAATTGAACTCAGAACCTTTGGAAGAACAGCCAGTGCTCTTAACCTCTGAGCCAGCTCTCTAGCCCCCGGCACATGCCTTTAATTACAGCCCTTGGGAGGCAGAGGCAGGTGGATATTTGAGTTTGAGGCAAGCCTGGTCTACAGAATGAGTTCCAGGAAAGCCAGGACTACACGGAGAAACCCTGTCCCAAAACCAAAACAACAACAAAGAAAATTATACTGGTAAAGAAAAAATTGTATTACATTACAAAAAATATGGTATGATACTTTCTTTTTTTTCTTTCAGGCTTATTTTGTGTATTTGAGTGTTTGACTGCATGTGTGTCTGTGTACTGAGTATGGACCTGGTGCCTGAGAAGGGCAGACGGGGCATTGGGGCTGTGAGCTGCATATGGGTGCTGGGAATTGAACCTAGGTTTCTGTTCTTAACCAATGAGCCATCTCTCCCGAGCCATCTCTCCAGCTCTCGGATGCTTTCTTAATATCTTTTTTTTTTAAGATTTATTTATTATGTACACAGTATTGTCTGCAGGTATGCCTGCAGGCCAGAGGAGGGCACTAGATCTCATTATGGATGGTTGTGAACCACCATGTAGTTGCTGGGAATTGAACTCAGGACCTTTGGAAGAGCAGTCAGTGCTCTTAACCTCGGAGCCATCTCTCCAGCCCTCAGATACTTTCTTATTACCTTATTCATTATGAGCTTTCTTTCTTTTCTCTCTCTCTCTCTCTCTCTCTCTCTCCTCTCTTCAAGGTAGGGTTTCTCTGTATATCAGCCCTGGCTGTCCTGGACTCACTTTGTAGACCAGGCTGGCCTGGAACTCACAGAGATCCACCAGCCTCTGCCTCCCGAGCGCTGGGATTAAAGGCAAGTGCCACCACGCCTGGCCTTTCTTTATTTTTTTTAAGACAGGGTTTCTCAGCCCTACCTGTCTTGGAACTCACTTTGTAGGCCAATCTGGCCTCCAACTGACAGAGATCCTCCTGCCTCTGCTTCTCAAGTACTGGGATTAAAAGCATATGCCACCATGCATATGCTCTGTTCAGAGCTTTCTAAGCAGATAGAACACAGGAGACTGGAAGAAACACAGGGATGCATCTGACTTTGTTAAAGTGGAACAGTTGTATGGGCAAGGTGCCAAGACTCAAACATACAAGAAACAGTTAGATAAAAATATTGTTTCATAAGAATAGCTCAGTAGCCCAGAGGATTGCTGCAGAAGTCTAAGGACCTGATTTCCCAGCACCCTGGTAAAGCTGAGCACGGTGGGTGTTTGTAATCCCAGCAGGGGTGGGAGCAGAGACAGGTGGATCCCTGGAGCTCTTTGGCCAGCCAGCTAAATGAATTGATGAGCTCCAGGTTTAGTAAGAGACACTCTCAAAAGCTACAGTGGAGGGGTTAGAGAGACTGCTCAGCAGTTAAGAGCTCTTATGGTTCTTGCAGAGGATCCAGGTTTGGTCTCAGCCAGCACCTACATGGTGGCTCCCAACCATTGGTAACTTTAGTTGTAGGAGATCCAAAGCCCTCTCTGACCTCTTGGGTTCTGTACCCATGTGGTGTGTGTGTATGTGTGTAAATAATAAATAATATAAACCACATATATTAAATGGATGGATGCAGGCAAAACAGACAAATCAAAATAACAACAACACACAGAGAACAACTGTGAAAGATACCTAATGTTGACTTCTAGTATCTACCTAGGCCCTTATGACACCCCAAAACCCAAAACATAGGCTTGGCATGATGGTGGACGCTTTTAATCTCAGCACTGCATGCTTTAAATCTCAGCACTGCAAAGACAGAGGCAAGTGGATCTCTATGAGTTCCAGCCCAACATGGGCTACACAATGAGACCCAAAGCAGAAATAACAATAAAAATTTGTTTTTCAAGATATCCTCAACGTTACCCACAGGGAAATAAGTGACTGCACACCCTGTGACTTATACTATAAAATGTCTAATAGCAGTGACAAAGAATGAGGTAATGGATCGTGTGAAATGACACTAAATACAAGAAAGTAACTTATAAAATAACACATTCAGGAGACTGAAGAGATGGCTCAGCAGTTAACA
The DNA here is from genome assembly GCA_907164525.1 of Lophiomys imhausi. Taxonomy (NCBI): domain Eukaryota; kingdom Metazoa; phylum Chordata; class Mammalia; order Rodentia; family Muridae; genus Lophiomys; species Lophiomys imhausi. The sequence continues at coordinate 771,682 of CAJQZJ010033960.1, read as the reverse complement.
GCACTAGCTGCTTTTGCAGAGGACCTGGGTTCAGTTCCCAGCACCCATGTGGTGACGCAACCATCTGTAACCCCAGTTCCTGTGACTCTACCTCCCTCTTCTGACCTCCACTGGGACTGCATGCATGGGGTACACATACATGTACGCACAGTGCAGATACATGCACATGTGCAAAGCGATCATACACATAAAATATTATTGAAAATATGTTAAAAATAGAGAACGTGTACAATATCATCCCATCCATGTAAATAAGAGCAATCATATATATTCAAGCATTCAATACATATTTAGCAGTATGCCAACCACTGTTCTAGAGTTTCAGGACATAGGGACCAGCAAAATAGACAAGGTTCTGTTTCCAGACATCCTGTGTCAGTAAGGGGAGAAATAATAAATTTAAATTATTTTTAAATAAAAGCATTTATTTTTAAATATAACTAATTATTTTCAATAATTTTTTGTTTGTTTTTCAAGACAGGGTTTCTCTGTGTAACAGCCCTGGCTGTCCTGGACTCACTTTGTAGACCAGGCTGGACTTGAACTCACAGAGATTCACCTGCCTCTGCCTCCCAAGTGCTGAGATTAAAGGCGTGCACTACCATGCCTTGCTAAAAATAAATTTTAAACTAGACAAGGTATCAATGGAAGCAGAAGAGATAATTAAACAAATCAGGAAGCTACAGACCCAATCTCCAGGCCAAAAATTTCAAGGGTCCCTCTGGCTGCTCTCACACAGTACCCTGAAGGGCCTCCCTGGCTTCACTTCCTATCTTGCCCTAGGAAGACCCTTTCTGCATGAAACTGTTTGTGAGTGGATTTGTTGTTGTTCATTTTCATTTTGTTTTTATGAAATGAGGTCATGCTATGTAGCCCAGGCTGGCCTTGAACTCAGCAGTCTTCCTGCTTTGGCCTCTGGGGTACTGGGATTACAGGCATACACCTCTGTGTTTTCACATGTTGACTCTTAATTGAGACAAGATCCTTTCTGCTTTGATCCAGAAATATTATGTTGCCACTCTAAAAATCCTTGTGGAAAGATGACTCTCATGTACTGGGGAAATGTAAATGGTTAAGAAGAGGTCTTTCAAAAGGAAGAGACAAAATTCAACATAAGAGACACCTGTCTACTCAGTTTTATTGCAATCTATTCAGACTAGCTGTCCATGAACAGATGAACAGAGAAAATGTAGTGCATATACACAGTGAAGTTGGTCCAGCCATAAGGAAGAATCAACTTAAGAAATTTGAAAAAAGAAAAGGTGCAAACAAATCTTTGTATTAATTGAAATAGCCAAATACAGATACCACATGTTTCCTTCATCTCTGGATATATTATATAGACTGTGAAAGCATATACATATATACAAATGTATATAGAATATAAAAGTAGAAGCAAGGCTGTGGGAATAAATGGGAATGATTAAAGGGGGGAGAAATAATGGAAGGGAGGGAGAAATTGGTCAAAGTAATGATCCATGTGTATGAAAATGTCTTTGTGTGTATATGTATGTGTGGATATTCAAGTGTGTGATGACCAGAGGTCAATGTCAGATTTCTTCCTCTCTTGTTTTCTATCTTCTGACAGTGAACTTGGAGTGAGTTCATGGATTGGTTAGACTGTTGGTCAGTGAACACCAAGAATCCTCCTGTCTCTGCTTCCTAGCTCAGGGATAACAGCCCCACACAGTTTCTGCCCTGTGCCCCCCCCACTCTCAGATGCTTTACTGAGAATCATCTCCCCAGTCTCTAAAAATGGCTTGAACCCATGTACAATGACTATATGACAATAAAAATCATCAAACTAGAGCTGGATGTGGTGGAGCACTTGAGAGGCAGACTAAGGAAGATCTCTGTGAATTTTAGGCCAGTCTAGTCTACATAAGGAATTCCAGGACAGCCAGGACTACATAGTGAGACCTGTGTCAAACAAATAAATATACATACATACATATGTACATACATAATACATATATATATACATACGTACATATGTACACAGAAAAAGGAGACAATTCTTACATTGTCACCAGCAGAATCTATTATAAATCAAGAGTTGATAAAGTGGTATGATTCTGGGAGGGAAGCCTCGAAGCAGTGCCGAACACCCTCAGGGATCTTGAATGTTCTACAAAAAAACTTAACTTATAACATGCAGAAAGAACATCTCTCAGTCAGAACATATCCAGGTGCTCAAGGCCAGGGCCAAAGCTGGGCAGTCTGGTGGAAAACTGAACAAAGTATCCAGAGAAGAAGAAACACAAGTGGTTAATTAAAATGAAAAGTGTCCAGTGGAAAGATGGCTCAGTGGTTAAGAACTCTGGCTGCTCTTCCAGATGACCTGGTTTGGTGCCCAGCACCCACGTGGCAGTTGTCTGGAACTCTAGTTCCAGGTTATCTGATACCCTCTCTTGAGCTCCATGGGCACCAGACACACATGTGGCACACAGACATACATGCAGGAAAAATACTCCTAAATAAACATAAATACACATAAAATAAAAATTAATAAATCTTTAAAAAATAAACTAAAATGGAAAAGTGCTCAGGCTCACAGAGTCATAGAAGTGAGTCAAAGGGGCCAGGAGGGCAGATTGAACGGTCTTCAGATTTTTGAAACATCATATTTTATTTCTCAGACTAGGAAACTGCTGGCCAGAGTCAGGGTAATTAGGTTCTCTGAAGCTGTTAATAGAAACACAAATGGAAGCGACGTGAAAAGTACTGGGTGGGGGGGGGGGGCAGCTGCAGCCCTATTCACAATAGCCAAGATATGGAATCTGCCTAGGTGTCCATCAACAAATGAGCAGAGAAATAGAATGTGGTAACACAATGGAGTTTTATTCAGCCATAAAGAAGAATTAAATTGGGGGCCAATGAGAGCTCAGTGGGTTAAGGCATTTACCACAGAGTCTGGTGACCTGGTTTGCATCTCTGGATCCACACGGTATAAGGAGAGAACAAATTCACAGGAAGTTTTCTTTTGATGTCTATAAAAGTGCTGCAGCATGCTGTGGACACACACATGCACACAGAGATAAATACGTGAAAATTTTAATTAAAGAAGTCATTTTTTTGGAAAATAGATGCACCTGGAGATTATTGTATTAACTGAAGTTAAATGAAATAAAACAGAATCAGAAAGACAAAGAGTATGTGTTCTCTCTCACTTTTAGACATGTATACATATATGTATACATACATATGTATATGTGTGTTTGTGAGTGTGTACACATATGACATAAAAGAAGAAGAGAAATAAGAGGAAGTGGGGTGGCAAGAGGAAGGAGGAAAGGGAGAGGAAATCAATGGGAGGGATTAGGGGGGAGTTAGGATCTAAGTGGTGTACTGGGGGGGGGGCATTGCATGAAAACTAATAACACATAAAATGAATACGGCCAATAAACAAGCAAACATACAGCAATTATTATGGCCTCCTAGAACCCTTGAAGAGCATTCTGTCCTAAAGAAATACTGAAAATTTGATGAAGTTAAATCCACCATAATGCAGTTTCATTAAAACAAACAAAAAAGCGTGTTGAAAGCTTGGTAATAGGAGAATGGATGATGAAACCACCAAAACTTTGGCTTCTCTGGAGCCCAGTAAGAATGAGGAATGTCTTCATCTACTAACCTTGATGGACATTCCCCCAGACACTGACAAGTGCAACAGCACGTATGCGTGAGGTTGTGTAGGTGTGTGTGTGTGTTTGTGTGTGTGTGTTTGTGTGTGTGTGTGTGTTTGTGTGTGTGTGTGTGTGTGTGTGTGTGTGTGTGTACGTACTATTTGTTTGTAAAGTAGACTCCTGTGTGTTCATGTGTACCCACACAGGAGCAAGTGTGGCAGGATAAACACCTCCCCTTCTGTTCCCTCTGGGGACTAGAAGTTGATCAGAGTAGGAAAATTTCTTTCACCAGCCTTTGTATAATTAAAAAAAAAAAGTATTTAGTTTACTTGAAGGCAAAAGAATCTTCCTCCAGTGTTGAGGAAGGATGGACCCCAGGGCCTTGAGCACATGGGATAATTGCTCTCCCACTGTCCTCCCAACTTTCCCCCTAAACTCTCAGACTCTTAAGATGTGTGTTTGTGTGAATATTCAAGGATCCAAGCAAATGCAGATCAAAGTATTCAGTTAAAAATTTCCTAAACAATGCAGTTTAATGACTATTAACATAACATTTACCTGGCATTGGTGTTACTGGTAAGTAAAAAAGCCTGGAGGATAGATGTGGGCAATGATTGTGCCCAGTACCCAGCATCCTTTTCTTTTTCTCCTTTTTTAAAAAAATATAGAATGCTTCACAAATTTGCGTGTCATCTTTGCACAGGGGTCATGCTAATCCCTCTATCTTTCCAATTTTAGTATGTGTCCTGCTGAAGTGACACACAGCACCATTTTCTGTAACCGACAAGTGTTTACCTGCAGCTGCGTGGAATGGGTTCATCCGTCCACAAATTCTGAATTTCCACATCCTCCCCTCCCTCCCTCCCCCTCTCCATTTCTAATCAGGGACTAAAATCTAGAATCCCCAAAGTCATTAGATGTGATGACGGTTTCAATTTTGGTTCACACACAAAACAAATCTCAGAATGATTTAAAAAAAGAAAAAGACCAGAGGGTGGTCTGCAACTCAAGTCACAGAATGAGGGTTTGTTTCCTTAGTATATAAATACCCGTTCCAGGGCTAGAGAGGCTCAGCCACGGAGAGCACTTATGGTCCAGCAAAGGCCCCAGGTTCTACCTCCAGCATCCACTTGGCGGCTCACAAGCATCTATAGGCATGCACAAGGCACGAATACATACAGGCAAACAGAAAGAACACAGACACACACAATAAGTAATCTTACATTTAAAAAAATCTCTTTCAGCCGGGCGGTGGTGGCGCACGCCTTTAATCCCAGCACTTGGGAGGCAGAGGCAGGCGGATCTTTGTGAGTTCGAGGCCAGCCTGGTCTACAAAGCGAGTCCAGGACAGCCAGAGATATTCAGAGAAACCCTGTCTCTAAAAAAAACAAAAAAAAAAATCTCTTTCAAAATTGAAATAATAGAATCCAATTTGACCCATAAATAATTAAATGACAGTGGAGAAAATTAAAATGCAGAATAGATATTAAGACAGATTTAGCCTCACTAGGAGCTGAAAACTGTGCATTTGTTTGTTTGTTTATTTAAAGTAAAAATCTTTGAAAAGATTTTACTCTAAAAGCTAAAGAATGACCTCAGTTGGAAGGAAGTTGTGAATGACTTATGAATTCTTGCCTGCTGGGAATGTGAGCTAGCATGTTTTGGCATAAAACATATAAATACCTATAATGGCTTTGTTGTGTTTTTAAATGTTTGCTTCTAAGAACTTATCCTGTCATTGTAACCACACCACGTGTGTGTGTGAAGTGTCAGTGCAGACATCTTGTTACGATAAATTCCAAACGCATGCAGAATTAAAGAGTACACTGGGTGTTCACCTTCCCTGCTGCTCATTGTCATGTCAGAAGCAATCCTATTTCTGTGGTATGGCCATATTTTTTAGCAAAATGTCATGTCACTTCACCAACAAAAATACTGCTTTAAGAAACTTAACCAGGGGCTGGAGAGATGGCTCAGCGGTTAAGAGCACTGGCTGCTCTTCCAGAGGTCATGAGTTCAATTCCCAGCAACCACATGGTGGCTCACAACCATCCATAATGAAATCTGGTGCTCTCTTCTGGCCTGCAGATATACCTGCAGACAGAACACTGTATACAGAATAAATAAATCTTAAAAAAAAGAAACTTAACCAGAGTGCTATTACTGCAACAAAAATTAACAATGATTCGATGTCAAGTGTGGTGGGGCCACCTGCAACTCCAGAACTCAGGAGGCTGAGGGAGGAGAGCTGCAAGTTCAGGGCCAGACACCATTTTAAAACAAAGCACAGCCAGGTGTGGTGGCGCACGCCTTTAATCCCAGCACTCAGGAGGCAGAGGCAGGCGGATCTCTGTGAGTTCGAGGCCAGCCTGGTCTACAAAGTGAGTCCAGGACAGCCAGGGCTACACAGAGAAACCCTGTCTTGAAAAACAAACGAACAAACAAATAGCAAAACAAAATGACAACAAAAATAATTCCTTAATATAATGAAAGGTCTCGCCTGCTGTTATATTTTCCATAAATGGATTTTTTTAACCTACTTGTTTAAATTAAGATGCGGCCTTGGGCTGGGGAGGTGGCTTGTGGGTAAGAGAGGGACCTAAGTTTGAACCTCCAGCACCCACAAAGAAAGCAGGGGTGTGTGCCTGAAACCTTAGAACTTGAGGGCAGAGACAAGTGAACCTGAACTCATCAGCCAGCTAGCCAGCCTGGCAGAAACGGTAAATTGTCCACCTTCCAGTTCAGTGAGAGACCCTGTCTTAAAGCAGTTAGACAGTAAGGGATAGAGGACACCATGCCTTGTCCTGCTTTGATCTGTGCATTGCGTGCACTGGGCACTCAGTGCAAGTGCACCCACATCCCCACGGATACACACACACACACACACACCCGAGAGAGTTTAGAACTGTGAAAGAGAACCAATCTGAACACCCGTCAGTAGGGAATAAGTTAATAAATAACATGCTACCTACACACAATGGCGCAATGCAGTTTTTTTTTTTTAATGAAGGAGTTCTAGATATATTTCCACACAATATTTAGAAAAGGAATTTGTGAAAACACTGCATGATTTTGCCATACATAGCTCATATGCTTATGCTTCTCAGCCACTAGGAACATCCTTGGAGTAGACATAGATCATGCAGAGAAAGAAGAGAGCTTCCAGCTTGGCGGACTTTCTGTTTTTGTTAAGATGTATTTATTATGTATACAGTATTCAACCTGCATGTGGAGGACAGAAGAGGGCACCAGATCTCATTATAGATGGTTGTGAGCCACCATGTGGTTGCTGGGAATTGAACTCAGGACCTCTGGAAGAGCAGTCAGTGCTCTTAGCCTCTGAGCCATCTCTCCAGCCCTTCACGGACTTTCTGACTGAAGAGCTCATACTTCTCAGAAAACAAAGGCCATCATAAAATTGAAAAGCAAGCTACAAACTAGAACAACCACAATAATATTGAAACCAATGGGGGGGGGAGACTATAATACAGAATTGCCACAAACCAATAAGGAAAGGAGCATTTGAAAATATGGTCAAAAGGAAGAGTGAGCAATTGGCAACAGAGGAGACACTGCTGTGCTCTCAGGTATGGGAAGATACTCAGTTTCATTAACAAAGAAGTGCAGTTAAATGCCAGCTACTCCAGTCACCTGACACTGACAGTTTAGGGATGAGCAAAGACAGAAGTGTGAAGTACTAGACTTTTTTTCCAGAATAATTTGACAATATCTATCAATATGTAAACAGGCCAGATGTGGTTGGGGAAGTGGAGACAGAGAATCCAGAGTTCAAGATCAATCTTGGCCACATAGTGAGTTCTAGGCTAGCCTGGGCTACATGCATATACTGTCTCAAAATACCAAAACCAAGAGCCAGCCAGATATCTCAGTTGGTCAAAAGTGCTATGCTGCCAAGCCTGAGGACCTGAGTTCCATTCCCTGGTTCCAGGCAGCAGAAAGAGTTGACTCCTATAAGTAGTCCTCTGCCTTCAGTCTACTCACACATACAATAAATAAATAAAAATGTAAAGCCCAAACCAGAGGCTGGAGAGATGGCTTAACAGTTAAGAGTGCATATTACTCTATTATATAGAAAGAGCATATTACTCTATTATAGAAAGAACATATTACTCCATTATAGAAAGAGCATATTACTCTATTATAGAAAGAGCATATTACTC
>CAJQZJ010033960.1:753524-763865 GCA_907164525.1 Lophiomys imhausi | reverse complement strand
ACATATTACTCTATTATATAGAAAGAGCATATTACTCTATTATAGAAAGAGCATATTACTCTATTATAAAAAAAGCATATTACTCTTATAGAAAAAGCATACTACTCTATTATAGAAAAAACATATTACTCTATTATAAAAAAAGCATATTACTCTATTATAGAAAGAGCACATTACTCTATTATAAGAAGAGCATATTACTCTTCCAAAGGACCAGAGTGTATCTGTAGCTCCAGCTCCAGGGGACCCAGTAACCTCTTTCGGCCTCATGTATACACACACACACACACACACACACACACACAGATAAAATTGTAAAATATTTAGCAACAACAAACCATAAGTCAACGAACTAAACAAAATAAAGTAAGTCTAGAGAAAGGGCCAGGGAAACAACCCAAAGCTAGGGCTTTGCCCAGCACCTGGAGTTCAGAAGGGAAATGGAAAAGTAACTCTCTGGCATTCTTGGTAAGTATTCTTGAGAATGTAAATTGTCAGCACCATGGACAATTTGGCGTTATTTTTCAAATTATAAACATAGACACCCTTTGACCCAGTAGCCTACTTTGAGGAACTCCCTCAAAGATATTCCTATCAAGTGGAAATAATAAAATAAAACAAAACAAAACAAGCAAACAATTTTACTACAGCATGTATGCAGCAGCAACAGAAAATAGCCCAATGTTCATTACCAGGGCACCAGTTATGTGACAGATGTCCGCACAAAGAAACACCATATATTTGTTAAATACAGGCAAGGATTCTTTATGTCTAAAATTCAGTGGAAGGAAAATAAACACACAGCCGTACAGATGAGCAAAAACATGCAAATGGCCTACAAGAGTAGATTACAAGACAATAAAAATGATTGTCTTTCAGCCATGGGGCATTATTAAGAAAGGGGCTTCACCTTAGACTTTGAGAGGGAGGGGAGGGATGGGGGCTGGTGAGAAGGCTCAGCGGGTTCTAGGAAGAGATCTGGGGAGAAACAACCGGAGTTTCCTCCACAGGACCCAGAGGGCAAGAACCAACTCTTGAAAATTTTTCTCTGACCTCCATACACTGTGAACACACACACACACACACACACACATACACACACACACACACACACACACACACACACACACACACACTGTAAAAATAAATAAATAGAATAGAATAGAAGGAAGTATGAGTGAAGAAGTTTTGGTGAATTCCCCACCTGACAATGAAGTGAAATATCTTTAAAATCATGTTGGCTTGACAGCCTTTCAAATCAGCACTTTTCCTGCTAGGAATTCATTTCAGTGAAACATTAAAAAATATGCACAAAGCCTGGGGCCTTGGCGGTTCATTTCACTGCATTTATACTAAACTAGACCAAGGGCAGGTCCTTCCCAAGCTACACATTTAGCTTACGTCACAGTCAAAGGACACAGGGCTGGTGGAACTAAGTCTAAGATTTTAAAGGTGAGTTTCAAAATGGCATAAGGAAAGTGCCTGGGAGGGCACACAGGGTAGGGAAGTGGCCTCCGGCAGCCTTTGCTGCCTCTAATTCTGTTTTTCCGAGAAGTGTGCATTCTGGAATTAAAGCCTTCGTCTGCTAGTCCATGAAGCTGAGTGTGGCTTGCCTAAGCTGGACGCGGAGGGTGTGTGGGATCGTCCCGCTGGTGAGGTCAAGCCTCTAGTGAAAGACGGAGCAACTCCATTTTCCTTAAGCTACCGCAGTCTTGTCAATTGGCAGGGTGCAGATTTTTCTAGTAGTACTTACTAGATTTTTGTGTTGTTGTTGCTGGTTTGGTTTGTTTTCGTTTTGATTTTTTGGAATTTTTATTTTGGCATTACAGGAGGAGCACACAACTGTTTGTTCGTTTGGGGCGGGGTCACTAACCGACTCGTGCCTAGGAAACAGGTCTCCCACAAGTTTGTCACAAACGGTCTCCCACTTGTTTGACAAATGTTTGAGTGCCTATTGTGTGCTGAGAACGGAAAAAATGGCGTTGGCTTGACAGCCGTACTGTCGACCCCCTACTCGGTTTCCAGCGGCACACTGGGAACCGGAGAATCGGCTCCCTGCTCTCCTGGTGCCTCCTCCCTCGACACCGCACGATCCAGGAGCCCAGTACCGGGGACAGTTTAGTATCCGCGAGTCTTCAAATCTCTAGGCTAAGAAGCATCCCAGGCTTCAATTATTCAGGTACAGAGGAAGGGGTGTACATTGGTGCCTGTGGACTGAGTCAAGAAGAAAGGAGTGCACAGCTCTGAGAGCAAAGGGTTACAGTGGGCACTACCTCTTCAGACTGGCGCCGGCTTCTGCTCACAACCATGAAGCCCGGACTTGATTGCGCCCACCCTTGGCCTTCCAGGCCAGATCCCTGTCTGTCGCTGCCCCGACTCCTCAGGGTCTCCCAGCGTCGTCTGCAAGAGATGAAAGAAAGAGCCCTGACCGCCCTCGGGGATTCAAGGCCAGACGAGCCGGCTCCTAGGCTACCCTGGGTCCTCCGGGTAGGGCTTGCTGGCCCTCCTCGCCTTTCGTCGTCGGATATGGTGCAGAACAGGAGCCTACACAGCCTCCGGATGACCGGAGAATCGGGTCAATTTCTCTCATATTAAACAAATAGAAAACAGAAGGCAAAAACTCATAGGCTCCCCCTGTCGCCCCTGATTAAAACGGATGGAAGAAATGTATCCTACTAGGAGAGAAACGGGAGGCGGAGGGAGTTGAGCAATGGCGGCCAGGCCTAAGTGACACGTAGAAACCCTTTCTCGTGGATAGTGCTTAAACAATAAAGATGAATTTGTAGGCGCACATCTCGATTCTCCCTAGCCCCAGCGATCCACACCCCCAGCTCCAGCTTTCCAAGGATTTGTCCTCAGCGCCCCCACGTTGGGTCCTGTGGACGTGGGGATCCACCGTGACTATGCAGGGGAATAAAGAGCCTCCCTCATCGTTCTCTGAAAATAAGGCTTGGGCGGAAGAGCCCAAACAAGGCCGTGTTCTGCTAGCCACAAGCTTTGGTTTTCAGTGGGGAGGAGGGTGGTTAGCACATAGAGGGGGAAATACAGATCCAAATCAAGAGCGGCACAGACCAGCAATGAGAATGCGGTCTGTCAACCACCAAGGAAGCAATGGGGGAAAGTATAAAACGAAACAACCACTGAAAAATTTTTAAAGTACTTTCCACAAACACTAAAATTAAAAAATAAAATAAAATAAATTTCAAAAGTTCCCAAAGTGCGACTTTCTGAACGAGTCTTCTAAAACTCTCAACATCCCCTTTGGCGTGTGCAGGCCAGGTTTCCATAAGAATCCACAGACTGAGGTATGGAGACCCCCTGAGAGGCCTGGGTTTGGGGCTTTGCCCAGTTCTGTTCAGTCCAACGTGGCCCTGACTTTGCTGCACAGCGTCTGCTCAGTAAGGCCAGGCCTGCAGCCTGGAGGTCTCCCGGGCTCAAGAGACAAATGGAAACTCAAGTATAGAGGGAAAGCCATCCCCAAGCAACCGTTGTGCTGGCTGCAGGTCTTGAAGGATGAAATCCTGCTTGGGTCACCATTGAAGCTATTTCAAGCCAAAGGCTCGGTTTTCTCGGGGACCCCCCCATCCCCAGGTGCCAAGCACACGTGGAGCTTCCTCTGCAGGGCATTTTAGCTGGGTGGATGGCTAGCCAGGGATGACTGTGCTCCTAAGAAGGATCTGCCATTTTCAGAGTTCGAACTTGCAAAGACTGCAGAATGTTCAGAATGAGCATCCTGACAAGTGTGCAGAGACCTGCAGAGGAGGCAGCAGGCTCCAAGGGGCACCTCTAACAAAGCAGATTATTGGTGCCTCCTGGCATTGACCATAAAACTGTGGCACATTTCTACGAATGATCTATCAAGATCAGTTGAATTCTCTTTCGGATTGATATGGAATCTGTGAGTTACTCTTGTCCTCTTCCTCTGCCTGTCCCAATCCTGCTCCACGAAAAGAGTCTCAAAGGGTTAGCCAACTGCAGGGTGAGGTTAGAGCTTGGAGGCCTCATTCCTATCCGAGGCCACCTGCCCACATGGAGAACCCCTTCCAAGTCAAAACAAAAGGTTCCTTCCACACTACCCCTCCTTGGCCAAGGGCCCGGCACAAGGAACGCCTTAGAGACTGTGGAATCCTGGAGGAAGCTTCCTGTGGAAGTCTGTGGTGTGCCCATGCCTGTCATCCTGGTGGCACAGCACTTTTGCCAGCTGCTGAAGAGAAGGCAGGGTGAGCAGAACAGGGGCCTCTTGGGCTCCCAGTTTTGTATTCTCAGGGAAAATCTGAGCCATTGGCCAGAGTTACCCAGAGGACTGAGGAGGGCCCCACTGCTTTTTTGAAAGATGATCTGATTCTCCTTTCTCAGCTGGTTCTTTACCTCTAAACTGCTGGCTTTCCACAGCAACTCAGTCCCTGGGGCCAAGGTGTGCGTGCGTGCGTGCGTGCGTGCGTGCGTGCGTGCGTGCGTGCGTGTGTGTGTGTGTGTGTGTGTGTGTGTGTGTGTGTGTGTAATTAAGAGGTGCTTCTGACTGCCAAATCACACTAACCCATACTTCCGTCAAGATCTGTAGGTCACCCTAGGGTTACTCACTCCTTCCTTCAACAAATTTATGGAGAGCCTTCAGAGTGTTTTCTGTGTTCCTGACAGCATCTTGGATCTTAAGCAAGTTTCCTGGAGATAAGGAAATCATGGAGGTGAGAGGGAGGGTTGCAACGCCAGGCCAGAAGTGAGACATCAATTCTGTTCACCTCTGCCTCCAGTTGTTTTTAGCCTTTCCAATGCTAAAGGCCTCCCTCAACCAATCCCACACCCAGCAGTGGGAAGGAAGATGAAAAGAAATGGAGAGAGTGGGATCATTTCTAAGGAGATCCTCATGTTCACAGCAGCCAGGGCAGATAACTCTCTCCCTTGCACCTTTTTAATGTCTCCCTTAGAACGCATGAGGGGGACGTGTCTTCTGAGGATCAGAGGACAAGGGTAAAACGGGCTTATGGGAGAGCTGTTCATTTTGGACAATGAAGGCTTCCTTTCCCCCATGTTGGGTTGGTTTTACCTATGGAAGCCTCTTCTCTTAGATGTGGTGGGGGTGAGTAATTGAGCGGCTACTGACACGGGTGACCCCGCCTAGGAGGGATTAGTGGTAAATGACGTAGGCCCTGAGCATTTCAGGCCCTTAATAACAGCCTCACCATTAAATGGGGGAGGGGCAGAGGGATTTGTAATTCTGCATTTGCTTTTTATTTCAGTCTGGTGGATAACTGTAGTTTGTATTTAGTATTTCCATCATATTTTACAAATGTAACAGAACCCGGTGAGGGTACATTATAAAAGTATACCCCCCCCAAGGATGTACCTGGGAAAACCCACAAATGTGTCTCTGCCTGATTTAAGTGGCTCCACCCTAAAGGAGGGAGGGTCACTTTCTACTCCCACCTCTAAGAGAGTTTGCACCAGAGACAATCCTACCGATGGCCACAAGCAACATTTATTTGTTGTATATAAAGGTTGGTAGAATAAAGAAGGGCGGTGTTTGGGCTCAGAACTCAGCCATCCTGACAAGAGGAAACACCTGTTTTTAGGTGGGTGTTTTTGTAACCCTAGGGTGACCTACAGATCTTTTTGGATGTATGGGGTAGTGTGATTGGGCAGTCAGAAGCACCTCTTAATTACACACACACACACACACACACACACACACACACACACACACACACACACAGGCACACGCCCCAGGGAGCGAGTTGCTGTGGAAAGCCAGCAGTTTAGAGGTAAAGAACCAGCTGAGAAAGGAGAATCAGATCATCTTGCAAAAAAGCAGTGGCCAGGGCCTCCCCCTAAGAGCTGGGAGGGTAGGCTGTGTCTTCATTTCTGGATGTCTTGCCCATTTGCTGAATGAAACTCAACTGGTGGTTCACTCCTTGCCCTCCATAGCCCTCAGATGACAGAATGGAATTCTAATTTAACAACAAGTCCTCATTCCTGGTGATACAACAACTGCCTTGACTCCAAGCAGGTCCCTAGAGGTCTAGTGACCACACCTATTCTCAGGAGTGTTCCTTTATGTGGGGTCACTGCCTGCATCTGGATTCAAGAGAGCTTTCTATGATGCCTTCAGCTGGGTCTCAGATCCCCAGGGCCACTCACATGGGAAGGGGGGAGTTGTACTCCACCTGCTCCAAGATACAGAGACTCAGATGAGAGAAACCTAGGTTTTCCAAAGGCAGAAGACAGGACATTGGTTATGGTCATTGGCCTCCTGAGGCCGCAGGTTCCAGGATGAGCAAATGGGATGGAGAGGCAGAAGAAGAAGAAGGAGAAGGAGGAGGAGGGGGATGATGATGATGATGATGATGATGATGATGATGATGATAAGAAGAAGAAGAAGAAATAGAAGAGCTAGGGGAAGCCTACTGAGGCAATCCCAAACCCCAGGTCCGCTATCTTGTTGAGGGCAGGACCTGAGACTTCTTTCTCAAAGTATCTACCTAGGAGAGGTCCAGACCCTGGATACTGGCATTGAGAGTCTAGGTCTGGATGAGTGCTGTGAAGGTGAGTTCGCAGCAGGGGGAGGGGAAAGCTCCGGACACTGGGTGAGAGCTGGTGAAGCAGAGGAAGAAAGCTTCAGCTAGGCCTGGCATGGCGGGCTGCGCTGCCTGAAGTTGGCATCCAAGCGAGTGGAAACCGGAGCAGCAGAACAGCAGCAGGGGCAGCCTACCCTCCGCCCACCCAGCCTTCTCTGGGTATCAACCCACGCGAGGCCAGGTGCTGGGGAGCAAGGGTGAGCTGAGGCCGGTAAGCACTCTGCCTGCCTGTGGGGCCCGGCCTTCTTCAGCAACCTGCCCACTTGGGTACCTCCCAATCCTAACCCTACAGAGCGCGCGTGACACTTTCTCCCTTGCTCTGAGAACCCCCTGCGAGGGCCCTGGCTCTCAGTGTCCTGCTTCCCCTAACTGATTTGTGCCCTTACTACATCAACTAGCAGGGATGGGCCTAGAGAGAGAGGACTGTTCCGGCAGGATGAACTGCAGGGCAGAGAAACAAGGGCTCCTTCCAGCCCCTGCTTTGTCCCTTGCATTCAGCTCAGTGTCCCGCACACAATAGGCACTCGGAATATTTGCAGATTGTACTACTGAATGAATGAACCAGTATATGAACTGAGAGATGGACGCTGTAGGGAGGTCGGAGGCCCCAGGAAAGGCGGCCCGGTGGCCCAGGGAATCAAAGCTGCAGCTGTCCCCTTACCTTGTACCAGGATGCGGCGACAGTGGTCCGTCTCACCGAGCGCTTGTTGTCCATCGCTGTCCCCGCCGCTCTCCCTTGAACCCACAGGACTGGAGGCGGAGGTCCCAGCAATCTCCCTAGGACTAGCGCTACCCGTGTCAGCACGCAAATCTTCCGCTTCGCCGTGGTCTCCGTGACGCCCGCTGCGGCCACCAGGCTCCTTCCGGCGCTTGGGCCCGCGGTCCCGCTCCGCGACCCCATCGCCCATGCCCGCCGCCACAGTTGCCTGGGCCACCGTGGCCGCTAGTCCAAGCGGTGGGTAGCTGGCCCTTCCCCGCCCCTCCCCACCCCTTCTTCCATCGGTCCGCCCCTTCTATAGGCCCCGCCCTCGTCTGCGATTGGCCGGGAGCTGGGGTTCAAGGGCTCCGGGTGGCTCCCGTTGACACAGCGCAGCAGGAGATGGAGGGGGCGGGGAAGGAGAGGGAGGAGGGGGTTAGGGAAAGCGGGAAGAGGGAAGGAACGACATCCTCGCGCCTCCTCCTTGGGACGGTGTTTAGAGTCTGGCAAGGGGAGACTGCACGACCCCGTTGTGCAGAAGATCGCCCCATACGCACTCGAAAACTTTATTACTCCCTACCGGTCCCTCTCGTCCCTCTCCTCTCGGTTCCCTGTATCCCCATGCACCTAGCTCCCAGCTAGCTCCGCTTGGTAGATAACTCCACCCTGCAGAAAACAGGAGGTTTGCTGGGCTCAGTACTTGGCACGGTGGGGATGGAGAATGGAGACTGGGGTGTAGGCCGGGGGGTTCAGGCCGCCCGTACCCCAGCCAAGCCCACACCCACACTCGGACGCACAGAACAGCCACCTCACGTGGAGCTCTTAGGAGTTTGGCCAGACAAGCCCCGGAGCCCGGCGCACTTTCGCCGGCTGGCCAGGGTGAAGTGCCGAGCTGGACAGGCAAATCGCTATGTTCTACCGCCAGGAGCAAACGCCGGGATCTCCCTCAGCTGAGGCTGTTACTCCCGGGACTGACACCTAGAGAATGAGACTGGGCTCGGGCTTTACCTTGAGCTTTCTATCTTGGAGTAAGTACTCCCTTGTTCAGTGCCTACCTCAGACAACGAGAAAGCATGCAGGGCCCTGGGGGCAAGCCTGGAGCTTTAAGATATCCTCCTGGCTCCACTTTCTGTAGACTCCAGCTTCTGTATAGGCAGCGTCAGGAGATGTGGGGACCAGTCACATTTTATTTGGCTCAGCCTTAAAGAGGCTTGGGGAAAAGGTTGAGATGGAAGGTGTGTGTTTGTAACCGAGGGCCCATGGCTCCTTCTCTAAAGGTCAGAGATCCAGTTCCCTCAGACTCTTCCCTTCCTTCTTCCACCTGCAGATCTGCAACAAGGCAGGTACTAGGGTTACCAAATGCTTGGTGCGAATCCAAACCAAGGTACTTCAGGGGGCCCCAAGCTCTGGTTGAGGGTGTCTGTGATGACTAGGGGTAAGCTTGTAGGATCTCTGGATCTCTAGCAGAGTTGAGTATCCCTCATGGTCCCTCTGAGAGTGAACAGGAGTGTGAGTGTGGGGAGTCAGTCAGTGCCTTGGCCTGTGTTCTGTGTGTGAGAAAACGATTACCTGTATTGTTTAATCCCAGGTGTCCTTAGCCAAAGGGGCGGTTTGGCAGATTTGCACCGACTCTCACTGATTCTTGTAGTTTTGGAAAAGGGAAGGAAAGAGGTAAAGAGAGAATGCTTGCTGGCCCATACTAAAAAAGAAAGGGAGGGAGGAAGAAGACAGGAAGGGTGGGAGAAGGAAGGGAATGCAGGCAGGATGCTTTGAGCTAGTGCCACAGAGGAGAAATGGCTTCCATGGCATGTGATGGGGCTTGCAGAGGGGGAGCAGTTGGACTAACTGTAGGTTCCTGAAGTTCACGGTGAATGAGAGAAGGGGGAGGGAAGGAGGGTGGGAATAAAGTGGCTTGACACCTTCTGGACCCTTTTGAGGATCTCTGTTTCTTTTCACTTTTTTGGTTTGGCTTTGCCAATCAGGGTTTCTCTGGGTAGCCCTGTCTGTCTTGGAACTCACTCTGTAGATCAGGGTGGCCTCGAACTCAGAGATCTCTCTCTCTCTGGAGTGCTGGGACTAAAGGTGGGCGCCACCACCTACCCGGCTTCCTTTCATGATTTTAAATATTCCTTTCACTTATGGAGGAGGTTGAGTCTTATCCAGGACCCTCTTCTGAGCTCAGTCCCCAGTGAATTGGACTACCCTCCCTGGAGTGGCAGGTGTTTTTGGTGAGTGCTTTGGAACCAGGATCTGGAGGTTTGGGCTGTTCTGGGACCCTGGTGTCTTTGGTGCAACTGGTCTCCTGCTAGTCTTTCCCCTCTGGGAGGCTGCATTCTTTTGTGCTGTCCTGGCTATGTACAGTCACTTGGCCAGTGAGTGCCACAGTCCATGGTGGGTGATGGGATGGTGTTGGCTTTTTCTGTGAACGCAAGAGACTGATAGGGATCCAGGAGACCTGGGTTTTATTCCTTCTGTACTCTCCTGGCTATCAGTGTCCATCTTCTGCCTCATTCACATCTCAACCTGGCTACAAACCTAGAGAACCTCTCTTCCCTTCCTTCTCTCCCCTCTTCTTCCTTTTCCTCTCTTCCTCTTCAGGGTCTCAAGAAGCATAGCCTGGCTTCAAACTCACATCCTCTGCCTTCTCCTCGAGGATGCTGGAATTACATGTGTGTGTCATCACACTGGGTTTATTTTATGAGGGGCTGGGGATCAAGCTCACATCTTCTCAAATGATAGGCGGGCACTCTACCGAGTTCCCGCCTGCATCCTTTCCTCTGGACTGTACTGAAGAACCTGAGTGAGCAGGCTGGAATTACAACACAAAGACGATGGAGAAGGACCAGAGGGTGTGCTGGCAGCGGACCTGGACCCAGTTCAGCCTGTTTTTTGCTTGCTGCTTCCTTCTTGCTGAGGATGGGGGTCCTCAGTGGAGGCAGCAGTATGTGCTGAATTTGTCCTCTCAGGAACTATCAACCTTTTTCCTGGTTTGGGAGTTCTTCCAAAATTTCCTGGAGAGGTCCTGAGTAGTGTGTGTGTGTGTGTGTGTGTGTGTGTGTGTGTGTGTGTGTG
>CAJQZJ010033960.1:662807-688524 GCA_907164525.1 Lophiomys imhausi | reverse complement strand
CTAAAGAAAGATTTAACAGTTTAACAACAAAACCAAGGCTTCAGATGCCTTCTCAGTCTATCTTGTTACCAGACTCAGAAAACAGCTTCTCCCCCTTGCTATGTTACTGTTAAAGTTCCAATAAATTGTTAGTACTAAATGATTAGTCACAAGTTTAAGATTTAAATCTCCTTTGGCTTAAAAATTGTTCATGCTAATAATTCAAAGCTGTTTTTCAAGTTTCTGTCATGTTATCCTTCTGAGATCTAGTCATAAAGCCTGGATCCACCAGCCTCAGGTCACACAGGATTCCAGATAAGTACAACTGCCTGTTCTTAAAAGGAGATTTTTCCCTTGGTCATGGGGTTCCTTACCTTCCCCAATTAGTAAACAATTTTAACTTCTGTTTCCAGTCTATGTTTGTCTCAGCAGATTCTCACCTGGCTGATAGACTCTATCCTGAGATCACCTGTGGACTGCAAACTGCTGAGCCCTGGACTTCCTGGAAGCTGATGTGAACCAGTCCAACAGATATGATTACTCCCTGTTCTTCACCTGGATCAATCCACTAATCAGATGCTTTTGATAAATGCCTCATTGCCCAGGCTTTGATTAGCATTTCAGCCTTTCTGGGCCTGATGACAACACCCTAATGCCCGCTGGAAGTAGTTACAGAAGAGAGTACGTCATCCATTGTCCCACCTAATGGGCTGAAATGCTATGTCAAAAGGAATTCCCTTGCATAGGCTACAAAAGGATATCTATTTCTATAATGCCAAACTGATATACTACTTGAGTCCTTGGTTCTGTCTCCTGGTTATGCTTTCTGCCCCTTATATGATTTCTGGTTATAGTCCTTTAAACTTTTGTTGGAGATAGACCACTGACATGTTTAAAGACCCATGATTGGGTCTCTCTATGACCTAGAGAAAGGGGGAGATGTGGAGCCTGACTGAATCTATCTTGAAAAAAGATTCCATTTTGTCTAAGTTTGACTCAGAGCTGACCTCCAGTTCCATAACAACAACAAAATGTACCCGACCTTGTATTCCAGGGTGTTCCCTCATCATCACCAGATAGCTCACTCTGAGAAAGCACCCAAAAAGTCTAAACAAACTTTCTGATGGTCAAGCTGACCTCAGCTGGTTAGTCAACAATGAACTAATCAGAAATGGACATGACTAGCTACCCAAATGTCATCCAATCATATGATAAAGAACCTGCTTCTCTGTCTGAGTCTCTATATAAACTTTGTACTTTTGGGTCTGGGGGCTCTCAACTCAAACTGCTGTGTCAGTGGGTGTTGAGAGTCCAAGCTCTGAGCTTGAATAAACAACCCTCATGTTATTTACGTTGGAGTTGGCTCTGGGGTGGTCTTTGGGGTCTCAAGAACCAGGCAGAACATCCTCTAGCAGGATCCAAGCTATTCTGAATATTCCTGGGCCACAGGATAAAAGGTCTGGGAGAGAAATCTTGGGTACAGTTGGATACTGCAGACTACGGTTGACCAACTTCGCAGATGACAAAGCCATTATACCAAGGCTAGGAGGGAATGGCCTTCTGAGCTGGGAAAACAAAGGAGGCATTCCAAAAAGTCAAGGAGGCTTCCATGCCAGCCCCAGCTCTCAAGGTTACTGACATTGCTAAACATGTCACTTGTTTGTAGGTGAATGAAATCGAGTGGCAAAAGAGGCACTCATCCAAACTTTGGGGTCTGGTGGGTTCTTCCAGATGATTTCCCTATCATACCAAAAGCCCTGGGGCCATCATTTCTCTTACAAATTCACCAAAGTATATACTTGGGGTCAACCACATTGAAAGAATTAATCAGGAACAGGCAATTTCTAGGCCACCTTAGATAAGAGGGTTGAGCAAATTACCTGCCACTGTGTCTGTGCCCAGGGGAACCCGAGAGGAGGAAAACCAGCGCCTATGATTGTATGGGAAAGGGGACTTAGTCCTGGCAAACACTGGGAATTGGAACTTACTGAAGTTACTCTGACAAGATTTGGTTACTGATATTTACTAGCTTTTGTAGATAATTTTCCATAATGGATAGAACTTTTCACACTAGGCCAGAAACAGATATTGTAGTTACTAAGAAGTTATTAATAGAGATCATTTCCCAATTCAGAGTTCCCTTTCTTTGGGATTGGACAGCAACCCTACCTTCACAGCCAGAAGTCTTATCAAGTGGCTAAAACTCTAGGAAATTACACTGTACCCATAGCCACTGTATTGCTGTACAGTCTTGGACCCGCCAGCTCTCAATAAAGACATGGGGACTTATTATTTATGAAAGCTTAGGCAATATAGCTGGGCAGACTCTCTGCTAGCTCATACCAATTAACCACAACTATTCCTGGCCTACATTCTGCCACATGACCTGTTACTTCTCACTCAGTCCCAGCACCTGTTCCTCCCACCTCTGTGTTATGCTGGAAAATCCTTCACATCTGATTTTTCCAAAGACTCCAGTATTTCCTCTCCTGCCCAGCTATTGGCCATCAAGTATTTATTAAGCCAATGAGAGGTAAGGAAGGTGTATGTTTACAAAATACTGAGGTAGGTGATGAACCATAAGAACACAATACCAAAATTCAGGCAGTACTCAGCTCTCTGTTAGAAGACCCTGCTGCTAAGGTTGCAGTCTACCATGATAAGACAGCCCTGAGCTTGGCACAAAATGGAAGAGTCTCTTTTCCAGCAGGGCTTCCTCTTCTCTGCCTGACCTTAACTGGGGAGCCTGATCCCCCATATCCTCTACCTGAGGAATGTCATATAGTCCTTAGGGACATTACAGGTTTAACTTTCTTTCTCCCAATAAGAACCCACACAGCAAGCACCTGAGATTCCTGGAATGCCTTTCCATGCAAATGAGGCATTCCTAGTACCTTAAGACCTCATCCAATGATGTACACCCACCCTGGAAATTCTTACCTATTCCCCAAAGTTCTATATAACCCTTGTTCATCCCAGATAAAATCATGTTGCCGCATTGAAGCTGATCCCAGAAGTCAGTCATTCTGTCATACTCATGGGCTGTCTGAACCCTGCCCTCTGCCTTTGCTCCCCTCACAGTCATCGGCTGGTAACCAACAGCCCCCAAGGAAGGGGAGATCCACAGCTCTCTGCTTGTACAGAAATCAATATTTGAATATACAAAGACAACCTTTACACAATATACAAAAAGATTACCCCAACAGCCCTGAGCTCAGGACACATAGAAAAAGTTAACAGGACCATTAAAAACAATGATTAAATTCTGGGCAGAAACTGGTGAGGGGTAGACAGAGCTGCTTCCTACCATTCTTTTTAAGATCAGGCCAGCTCATTGTGATAATCAGAAAGGAGATCACCCCTGGTCCGCTTCAGACTGGAGACTGAGTTTATCTGAAAAGGGCATACTGGGTATCTGGAACCACACATCCTTCTTGAGTGGGAACACCCTCCCCAGGGTGTGCCTATGGGAAATGTAACCCCTTTACTGTAGGAGTCATAGCCTGGAATGAGTTGAGCACACAGCTCTTGCTTAAAGGCTGGACCTGGGTTTTCTGGCTTCCTGTTAAGAGAGACAGATTTGAGTATGCTATGAAACCCTTTATATGAAAGATGCCACCCTACCAAAGCTAGCCCTACAGGTCCAGGTAAAAGTTGGCTGCCTTAACCGAAGACTCGTATATCTCCCTTCCCTGTCCTCCCTCCTCAGATCACTCCTCATGGTAATAAATCAATTCCTAGTCTCAGCCAAGGGGACCATGGTAAAAGACTCAATTTAAGACCTAATCTGTATTAGTTTCTATATATTCTAGATATTCTATAATAGTTTCATCTCCTGATGATGTTCCTAAACTCGAGACCTTAAAGTTACTAAATAATTGGATAAACCACATTTCCCCTAGCATTTGCAATGGTTGCTAGCTTTGCCTGGATCCTAAGCTGTTGTGGAATATTTGGTCACATTGAGAACCCCGAAAATTATGAATTGAAAACTCTGTTTCTAGTTGTGGGATGGCTCAGCCTTTAATCCAAGAGCTTTCTGTTTACTGTAAACAAGCACTTGTGATGTGGATCTGCCCTAGCACACTCCTTTAGTCCAAGAGCTTTTTTGGATTAAAGTTAATTCTAGGTCAAGAGGCGGAGCAAGAAACCATCTGACAGGGATTAAACAGAAAGGAGGGACATTGAGCTGAAGGGTATTTAAGACACCATGGAGAAAGAGTTGGGGGTTCTTCTTCCTTTGGGTTTTCTCCTTCAAGGCTTCTTCCTGTAGGTTCTTTTGAATTTTTAGCTTTGGGCTTTTGGCTTTGAGATTAGAGGGCTTTTGGCTTCATTGGAGTAGGAATGCTAGCTGAGTGCTTCCTCTGACTCTCTGAGCAGAGAAAGTTTTCAACCCAGCATCTGGCTCCTGTGTCATTATTAGTAAAAATCAAATGACTGGGATATTTTAGTAGCTTTTAAAAACACTAAGCCTCATTTTTACTTTAGAATAGAAGTCAATCTCTCTATAACCTTGTCTTAGTTTTAGTTTTATTTCTGTGAAGAGACACCATGACCGTGGTAACTCTTATAAAAGAAAACATTTAGTTGGGGCTGGCTTACAGTTTCAGAGGTTTAGCCCATTATCATCATAGCAGGAAGCATGGCAACATTCAGATACACATGGTGCTGGAGGACCTGAGAGTTCTACATCTTGATCCACAGGCAGCAGAAGGAGACTGTAACACTGGGCATACTTTGAGCATAGAAGACCTCAAAGCTCGCCCCAACAGTGACACATTTCCTCTAACAAGGCCATACCTCCTAATAGCACCACTTTCTATGGGCCAAGTATTCAAACACATGAGTCTATGTGGATCATACCTATTCAAACCACCACATACCCTAACTTCAACTCCACCAAAAAGCTCAAACTGTGACCCAGAAGAAACTAAGCTTACCCCAGGAGACCTCCAAGGAACAAATACTTGTTTAATCTTCTTAATTTAGAATTACTCAACCTCCCTTTATGGAAAATCCAATCCTGTATACTCTCATGTACACTAAAACATTTGAACACATGAGGTTATTTTTTTATGGTTCCTTTAGGGACATGGTGGGCCTGTACATTTGGCCTTGCTAGATGTAAAAGAGCTGAACTTCTAGAATTAGGATCACAGGAATGAAGTCTCTGTGTTCTAGCCTATATCCTTCCCCAAGTCACAGTGCATACTGAAGAGGAGGGTGGAAAATGCTTGCCTGAATATAGAGGACACTGAAATTATGAAGCCCAGGGCCTAGCTAGGAAAAAAAATCAATTTCAGCTATAATTATAGCTCTCCTAGTGACATCAGGGATTGCAGGTGTGGTTGCTTTGGGAATATCAGTATTAATTATTCAAGATCAAAAATTTAAAATTCTAGGTAATAAAGTAGACCAAGATACACAACATCTCAAGTATTCCATAGTACAGCTTGAAAAATAAGTGGATTACCTAGCAGAAATGGTCTTACAAAACCATTGGGGATTAGATTTTTTTCCTAAAGGGAGGAGCCCTGTGGGTTCAAAAAGCTGGGGGGGGGTCCTGAGCTAGTCGGGAGAGGGCAGACAAGGCCAGCCTGGGCAGAGAAGGGGTGGTCACATGGGTATCAGGCTAGGTGGGGAGATCTGCTCCCAGAGCCTGGCTGGGGGAAGAGGGCAGGCAGGTGGTGCTGGGGGCGGGAGCTCAGCACCTCTTAGCAGGAGAATGCACCCTGAACAGGCCTAGCTTGCCCAGGCAGCAGCAGCAAAGTGGGAGCTGGTGCTCAGAGAAATGGCAGAGGCCTGGTACAGGCCATGGGAGGCCTAATCGAGAATGGAGCCTGGCTAGGCCGCTGTAGGAGACCTAGCTAGGCAGCAGCCAGGGTGGAAGCCTGGGGCCCATGTGAACCTGGCCAGGCAAGCAGCCAATGGTGGGCTCTCCATGGGAGGAAGAGCACTTCTCTTCCCCCCCCCCACCTCCCCAATGCCCAAAATAAGCAGACTCAGCCAGTCCTCTTGGAGGCATGGAGAAAAAAGGGAAGTTTATTCTGTGAATTGGTATTTTATACCTTTGAGTAGTGGGGAGGGGCTTGGGAAGTGGATGTGTTTGATTTGCTGGATATTGTCCAATCAGAAGAAAAAATGGAATTCCTAATTAATTCATGGGCAGTGAGGGTGGGGAAAACTTTAGGGAGGCTAGAGGCCTAGACCGAATGTCATTAGCTGAAAGCCATGACCTTATTAGCATGGGAAGTCCAGGGAGGATACTGCACAGATGTGTCTCTGGAGATCTAGGATCCCCAAATGAGAGGAAAGAGGGGATTCAGCTGAACAAGGTGAGTCTGTCGTTCTAGTGCCTGGCTCAGGGGTCTTTTGGCAACAGCAGACTTCCACCCTCATCAGCAGAAATTTCCACAGAGGCCTTGTGCTGCCCTAGGTAAAAAATGCTGTTTCTATGCTAACAACTCAGAAGTTATATGAGAGACATTAAACACGGCTCAGAAAAACTTAGATGTAAGAGCAAAGGAGCATGTGAGGGTACCAGTTCCTTTTCTCTTGGTCCCTATGGCTTACCACTTTACTAAATGCCATCGCTGGACTATTCCTTTACTATTCTTGAATTTTAAATTGGTTACTAACATATATTTGAAAAAGAATCAGTTATGTCAACATATTAACTCTACAGGCTCAGTACCAACCTGTATCTCAGTATGAATCAATAATTTGATTCATATGATCCAGAGCCAGTGGGGAATGTGATAGCTAAAGAAACTCCATTTTGTGCTAGGTGTCCATCTTGGTACCTAATAGCCATTTTGTCTCTGACTTGAATTCCTGGAAGATAAGTTCCCTGCAACCTTGACTCCTTGTCCCTACCCAGTCATGTACAGCTCTGACATGACATTCTCCTTGCTATGATATGACTAACTGCTAAATTTGGCTTCTGTAACCCACTTAAGCAGATATTCAAGGACTATTTTAAGGTCACCTTGACCACTTAATCTTGGCCAGACGAGCTCTTTGTCTCTGCAACTTGCTTGTGCAGACACTTAAGGACTTCTGTGGTTTTTGTCTTTAAAAGCCCTTCTTTCACCCGCCTCTGGTTTGGGTTAGAGACTGCAGCTCTGTTAGCAGTTTTAATAAGTCTGGCTAACTATAATCTGAATTGAGCCTGATGGTCTTTCCCTGGTGATCTCAAACTCAACAACATCAAGTTCATGGGTTTCTCTTCCCTGCTTTCTTGGGAAATCCTTCAGCAGGCCAAGGTCATCCTGGGTGAGGTATCACTCCCCCTTCCCTGTACAGTCACTCTGTACCCTCCAAGCCTTCCTGATGGCGGTGCTCCTAGATGTCAAACCGTGGAGCTCTGCAGATTTGTCCTTCTCCCTAGACTATGAGTATTCTTGACTGGGAAGCCTCTGCTGGTCTCTACTGTGTCAAGTGTGGTTTGCAGGGTGGACACATCCCACACCAGGATGGACAAAGAGGTCAATCAGGGTCTCTGGTTGCCCCTGATGAGAAGAGATGAGCTGGGGGAATCAGAAAATTTCTCTGGGAAAAGAAACTGAACCAGAAAATACCAACATGATGAGTAAGGCAACTAACAAGGGGAAGCTATGTTGGATGGTCTTGGATTAGAGCAGGGGTGGGGGCATCATGGAGACCCAACAACAGAACCTTGCAGTCCTGATCCCTCACAGCCATAATGCCCTCACAACATCAGAGGAAAGGGCATCTCTTTTCCAAGAGTTCTAACAAAACCCAGGGCTGGGTCACATGCTGGTCCCTGAAGCCATGAGGAAGTCAGAGCAAGAGGTGCTATGGGTCAAGCCAGTTCTCATTCCTGGTGCTGGGTCTTGGACCAGCCTTGGTCATGCAGACTGCACTGATAATGAGGGAAAGATGTTGTCAAGGCACATTTTATACATGTAGACCTGAAGCTGCGTGTCAATCTGCCCAGGCCCCTGTGGACACTTTGCTTGGGTCTTTCTCTTTCAGCGATTGTTGACCAAGCCACAGTTGGACACACATGGTTTCTGAGGTGTGAGGCACTGGCGTTGTCAATATTCAGAGCTGTGCAACTATGGTTGCTGAACTCACCTACCTCTGACAATGCATGCGTGTCTTTGTGGTACAATACTTGCTTATTATACACAGGCCCTGGATTCAGTCTCCAGCACCACTAGCAAATAGACAGACAAACAAATGAGTAAACTGGAATAAATGTTTGGGGGTCTCTAAGAATAAGCCTCTGGGAACCTGTAGTGGGAACAGAAAAACAAATGTGTGGATGATGCTCCTCCTACTAACGTGCAAAGGCTCCTTCACTTTTGTGTATCTGAGAGTAGAAAACCTCTTAGCAAGGACAGAGAAACATCCTGGATCCCTTGCTTGCAGATGGTGTTCCTGGGGGACACACAAGAGTTGCGACCCTAGAGAGGGGGAAGTGAACAGGGAAGGTGAGCAGGCAGGACAGTGGTCGAAGCCTCTGGGGTGATGCCCTTCTCCTGCCAAGACTCTGTGCCCTTCTGCTGAGCAAGGGATCCCCAAAGTTCTGCTTTCCAGGTCCTCCAAACTTCTCAGGATATTAGGGGAAATAGTTTCTGAGTTGGGTCTAGCTTGACCTTTCTTGTGTGTGGGGAAATAGAAACCAAGAGCAACCCTTTCCTCTCTCTGCGATGCCTGGGAAGGAGTGCCTTTCCCTACACCCCAGGCCAGCATTCAACAGACAGGAAATCAAAGGTCAACAGCCAGTGGCTTTGGGCTTTGTATTCTATGTGCTCTGCTCTCCCCTGAATAGACACACACACACACATACACACACACACATACACACACATCACACATATATACACACACACACACATACACACACATACACATACACACACATCACACATATATACACACACACATACACACACATATATACACACATACACACACATCACACATATACACACACACACATACACATATACACACATATATACACACATACACACACACATCAAGAGTTGGATGAAGGCCACCTATTCCCTCTCTAGCCATCAGATCCGCCTCCACAGGTTGATTCCCACTGAGTGGACAGCAGTGCCCCGACACACTCTCCTCCTTGCCCAGCAGGACCCTGCCGGCCCTGTCAGGGTGGCTTCTCTGATGCCGAACTTACAGAGTTCTCAGTCAGTGTCCGTGGGCCTGTGGGAGTGTGGCTCCAAGATCTGGGGGAAAGATGTGGGAATGAGATAGAGGAGCTAAATATTCAAACAAGAAACATCAGATAGACAAGGTATGCAAGCTTGTAATTGACAGCTCCCGAGAGTGGCTGTGATGGGACTGTCACTGTCAACAGGGTTGCAGGCTCCCTGAAACAGGGGCAGGGGAGCAGAATCTG
This sequence comes from Lophiomys imhausi, assembly GCA_907164525.1. Taxonomy (NCBI): domain Eukaryota; kingdom Metazoa; phylum Chordata; class Mammalia; order Rodentia; family Muridae; genus Lophiomys; species Lophiomys imhausi. Next base: position 679,151 of record CAJQZJ010033960.1, on the reverse strand, counting down.
CCAGGCTTCCCTGACTTTGGAGGGGTGTCTTGGCTAGCAAGTGGCAATATGGCTCCACTCCCAGTTTCCCCCAGGGATGGGGACACCACCTTGCAGAATGCCATGTACTGGCCCCTGTGGGGCTTAACTTCCTTTCTATCTTATGGTCAATGAGCAACAGGAAGCCCCAAAGCAGTATTTGCTTTCATTTTTTTTTGTTTGTTTTGGGTTTTGAGACAGAGTCTCACTCTGTAGCCCAGGTTATCCCCAAACTCACTTAGTACTCCAGGTTGGTCTTAAGCTTGCTGATCTTCCTGCCTCAGTCTCCTGAATGCTGGGATTACAGATGTGTGTTATCGTGTGTCTTAGTTACTTTTCTATTGCTGTGGTAAGACACCATGGCCAAGGCAATTTTTTAAAGAAAGCATTTTACCTGGGGCTCACAGTTGCAGAGGGTTAGAGTCCATGTTGTCATGGTGAGGAGCACAGTGACAGGCAGGCAGGTGTGGTGCTGCGGCAGTAACTAAGAGCGCATGTCTTGATATACAAGCATAAGGCCAGGAGAGAGAGCTAACTAGGAATGTCATGGTTTTTAGGACCTCAAAGCCCACTGCCAGTGACACACCTCTTTCAACAAGGCCATACCTCTTTCTTTCCCAGTTTTATCAACTGGGAACCAAGCATTCAAATACATGAGCCTATGGGGGCTGTTCCCATTCAAACCACCAGACCATGCCAGACCCAGAGCAGTGTTTGTTCTCCTGGAAGGAGGTCGCAGGTCTCATTCAGAAGTGGTACTTTGCACACAGTCTTCTCTGTTTCTTTTAAATTACTTCTGAGAAACTGGAGATGTCACCAGCGATCATCTGATTGCTAATGATGAAGGCTTTATCAATGGGTTTCAACCTGTGGGTCGAGACCCCTTTGGTAAACTTCTATCTCCAAAAATATTTACATTATGGTTCATAAAAAAAGCAAAATTACAGTTATAAAGTAGCAATGAAAATAATTTTATGGTTGGGAGTCACCACAGCATGAAGAATCAACCCTATGAAAGGGTCACAACAGTAGGAAGGTTGAGAACCACTGGTTTGGATGACGGTAGAACCTGTTTTGTATTCTCTGACAGCTCTTCTGTCACCAAGCTGGGCTTCCCCTGACATCATTTCTTTCCAACACCAACTGTGTGCCCATCATTCGATTGTTCTGATGCTAACTTCCCCAGACATCAGAGACCTCACCTCACGGCCTGAGAGCTCTGTTCTACAAGACTGCCCCCACTTCAGAAACCCATGACTGGTAGGTTGTCAAGCCACCCACTCTTCTGCTTGTCTTCCAGCCAGTGCCATGGCATTCTCTCAGTTTTGATGGTCCCCTAGAACAAGCCATAGAACTGTGTAAACACTATGTAGACAATTAGAGTTTATCAGGAGGGATAGCCTGAGCCAATGGAAAAACACAGGGCAAGGTTTAGCAGCTCCTGAGCTTTTCTGTGTCTGAGGAGTCAGGGTACGATTGATTCCTCTTGGATTTTCTTGTTCAAGATTTTCGTTTGTTTGTTTGTTTGAGACAGAGTCAGCCGAGGATGACTTTGAACTTCTGGTCCTTTTCTGTCTCTGACTCCTGAGTTGTATGGTCACAGGCATGTGTCCCCATACCTTGTTTAAAGGCTGCTTGGGATGGAAGCCAGGGTCTTGTGTGCCTGACAAGTGATTTACCAACTGAGCTACAGCCTGAGCCCTACCTTGCTTAGATTCTTGTGACTCTCTTTGACGTCCCTTTCACAGGGATTCAGAGTAGGGGAGTGGGGATAGAGGCGTCTAATCACACATAGTCTTTCTGGAACCAATGGCCATCCTGGAGAGAACCTGAGTCATCTCACCAACATGAACTCAGGTGTGCTCAGAAGAAGCTCATTATGGATAACCAGGGGTGCTCCTGTCACACCTGAGGTCCTTTCCTGAAACCTGTCTGTAAAGAAGTTCCGAGTGCGCAGTCACCCACCCCTTGCCTCACCCCCACAAATCCTCCCTACCTCATGCACTGTTTTCATCTCACGTGCTGTTTTTGTTTATTTGTTTTTTGAGGCAGGGTCTCACTCTGTGGCCCTGGCTGCTGGAGAACTCACTGGGTAGACCAAGCTAACCTCAAACTCATAGAGATCCACTTGTGTCTGCTTCCCAAGTGCTGGGATTAAAGGCGTGTGCTACCTGAAGTCTTATGGAAATCAAAGGTTGGAATCGGGTGCTTTCTCTCATCTCTTTCCACCTTTTCCTACTGAAAAAGAATTTCTCGCTGAACCCAGTGCTCACCGATTCAGCTAGGCAGCCTGGCTAGAAAGCTCTAGGGATCTTCCTTCCTCCACCTCCCAACCCTGTGACTGCAGGCACATGCCCAGTTCTGATGTGGGTGCTGGGGCTCCAAGCTCTGGTCCTCAGGCTTGTACGCACGCACTTTACTGGCTGACCATCTCCTCAGCCCTGCAAGGATGTTTCCTCTGTAAAGCTAACCCTAACCCTAGCTAACCCTCACCCTAACCTTAACCCTGATCCCTCCTAGGTATGGGTCTCAGCCCCTGTTGAGGAGGATTGGCAGGATGTGACTCTGAGGCAGAGACTGCTGTGTAGGGCACTAAGGGAGGAGGGGCAGAGGGGAAGAGGGCTGTTGGGCTCTTGGCCCCTGGAACTCCAAGAGGAGGGGCCAGTTGGAGACACTGGGTTTCTGCAGAGTCAGAAGGGAGGAGGCAGGGCTGGGAAGTGGTCATGACCCCAGGAGAGCATAAGTCAGTGCCTCAGCTCCCACTGCTGTGGGCTTGCAGAACAGACCTCTGGAAGCTGGAGGCTCGAGGAGCGCAGGATGAAGGAGACAGAGTTGAACCGAGATGTGGCTACATTCTACTCAGATAACTTGGTCTTTCTGCAGCCTCAAGGTGAGGATATTTAGGGTTCTTGCCTATACCCTGCCCTCTGAGCCCATCCCTGCTAGTCCAGACATTTGTCTCATCCCTGCTGTGGTCCCATAGTAAATAGGTCCAGGCAGAATAAATGGGTCATCAGAGCACCCCAAGCTCTGTTTCTATGGAACCTCTAAGAGCCCTTCCAATGGGCACAGTCACCTGATGGGAGAAAAAGGGTGCACTATGAGTTCAGATGGGCCTGGTTTTGAACCCCAGCTTTGCATACTGCCTAGCTCCTGTATCCTCAAGGCTGCTGGTCTCTGTGATTATTAGTAGGTGCACCTTTGGCCCTTAACCAAATTCCCAGAAGGCTCAGGGCACCCATGACAACATTTCAAGCTCTGTGGAAGGCTCCAGGACTTAAAACATCCATCCCAGCGAGCAATAATGTTTGATTTGGTCAGGATTGTTAACAAGACCAGGACCAGGAGGTCTGGGCCCCTGCTATGTGCCTCCTTTTCATCTCCCTCCCTTTTTACTTTCTGATCACACTTCTGTAGCCATGCTCTCTGGGGTAGGTTTTGTGCCTAGGACACCACTGCAGCCTCTGTGGCTCATGACAGTCTCTGATCTTTGCCTGTTGCCTTGTCCACACAGAGTGCTTCCTTTTCCTACCTGTAACTCCCAGTGACAAGCATGGTGGCTGTTTTCATCTCTAACGGACAAGCCAGGGGACTGTGTCAAGAGTAACAGTCCTAATTCTCCCAACACTCTTACCCCAGGCCTTGGCTTCTCCCCTGCAGGGCTGGACCCTAAACCGGATGCTCCAATGGCTCCCAGAACACTGAGGCATGCCCAGGCCATCCTGGCATTAGTGGTTATGACTATGTTCTTCTCTCTCCTGGCTCTTTTTCTGGTGGGTAAGTTCTCAGGTGACTTGAGCCACAACTGATTCTCTTGTGTAAAGGTCCCAAGGGATCCAGGGGGCAGTCATCTGGACATTTCTGCTTTCTGAAGTAACATTTTACCAGCAACCTAGGCCCAGACCTGGAGCCAACAGAACCCACTGTGCTGTGAGATAGCTCACTAGAATGGAGGCTTTCCAGGGAAACCATGGGGGGGGGGGTTCCTTTGTGCCCCTCCCTCTTTCTGGAACCCTAGCCAGTATGGGGTGGCCTATCATGTTAGGGCTATGAATTGAGCTGACCCAGGAATGGCTTTCTCAGCTTTACAGCCTTGGAGACCTGCGAAGGATGAAGATCTTTCCTTCAAAGCCCTGTACCTGGGAGACAACTCTACTACCAACAGTGAGTAGTCACAGTGAGGATGGGTTGGGGGAGCTGGGCATTGGGGAGCACACGCCATGGTTTCATCTCCTACTCTCACATCCTAGCTCCAGCCCCCACCTTCCTCATAAAATTTTTTAACTTATTTTTTGGTACAGGGTCCCATGAAGTCCAGGTGGACTTCAAATTAGAAAGCTAAAGATGACTTTTAACTTCTGACCCTCCTGCCTCCACCTCTCTAGGATTACAGGTGTGTGGCACATGACCAGATTATGTGGTGTTGAGGATTGAACCTGTAACCATGTGCAAACTAAGCAAGTATTCTATCAAATGAGCTTTATCCCCAAACCCCAAACTGTTCTGTTTTTAAGCACAGTTATTTTGAGGCCCAGTAGATGTAAATGTTGGGCACAGATTTAAAGCACACAATCTGATAAATTCTGATGAAGGGCATGTTGAGGGAAGGTCTAATATTGTTTCTGATACATTGAATTCAATGCTGAGATCTGGTTACCGCCCCTTCTGAGGCATTCTCTTGATTGGTTAATAAAAGTCGCTTATGGCCAATTAGCTGGGCAGAAAGAGTATAGGAAGGCGGGACTTCCTCAGATCAACAGGAATTCCGCACACACAGAGACTCTCTCTCTTTTCCGCCAGGAGACACAGAAGGAGACAGACGTCTGGAGAAGTCTGGAAGGTACTCACAGGCACATGTTGGTTTGGGATTAACTTAGAGCAGCTAATTGAGAGTCTGCCCAGCTAAGGGCTAAGTGATAAAATATTAAAATAAAAAAAATTAAAAAAAACACTCCTGAGTTGGTGGAACAGTTTGAGAAGGATTAGGAGGTGTGGCTTGTGGGAGGAGGTGTGTCACTGGATCTTTCTCCACCTCCTGCCTTAGGTCAGAACTCTACCAGTGAGCTCTCAGCTGCTGCTCCAGAACTGTGCCTGCCTGCCCTCTGCCGTACTTTTGGCCACGATTGCCCTAGAGTTACTCTCTGAAACTGTAATATTAGGCCAGCAGAGTAGCCGGCGGCTTGGCAGAGGAGCAGGCAGCCTGGCCTGAGTGCCTTAACCAGTTGCCTAACTTATCCTGGAGAAAGAGCCCCGGGACCAAAGGTGGCCTACACCACCTATAACCTAAACTCTGTTAATTAATATAAGTTGTTATATTAGGCCAGTAGAATTACCGGTGGCTTGGCAGGAGATTCACCTGGACTCAAGGGGAGTCTGGGAATCCGACAGCCCGGGACTGCTTGGACTGAGGGCCTATAAGCCGCTGCAGTCTTTTCCCCAATAATTAAACACACCAAGACCTTTTAATATTTTAACGCTTAGCCCTTAGCTGGGCAGACTCTCAATTAGCTACTCTAAGTTAACCCCAAACCAACATGTGCCTGTGAGTACCTTCCAGACTTCTCCAGACGTCTGTCTCCTTCTGTGTCTCCCGGCGGAAAAGAGAGTCTCTGTGTGTGCAGAATTCCTGCTGATCTGAGGAAGTCCCGCCTTCCTATATTCTTTCTGCCCAGCTAATTGGCCATAAGCGACTTTTATTAACCAATCAAGAGAATGCCACAGAAGGGGCGGTAACCAGATCTCAGCATTGAATTCAATGTATCAAACAATATTAGACCTTCCCTCAACAAGGGCATATGTTCCTGAAACCATCTCTAGTCAGGCGAGGAGCTGATTCACCATCCCAGAGTTTACTTGCAGCCCTTGGTGGTCCCCCACCCATTCTCTCCTGACTTCAACCTCAGGTAGCTACTGCTTGTCACGACTAAAGAGCAGATAACTTATAGAGTTTAATATAAAAAGGGATCAAAATATCATGTTCTCTTTTCATCCTTTTTAAGTCATGTGATCTGAGAAAAATATTCTCTGTAGTGCTGGGAATTGAACCCAGGCCAGAGCTTCTGTTTTTCCCACTCCTTCGCATGTGTGCTGCAGGCAGCTAGGTCTTCATGCACCTTGTTTTCAGGCCTGCATTCTTGGGTGGTCTAATCAGAGTTTACGAAGCTAAGGGATGATCTGGCTGCCCTAGGATCACTCAGAACAGCTGTGTGTGGAGGTTTCTGTAATGTATTACACTGCTGCAACAAATACCTCACAAAAGCAGCTTAAGGAAGAATTGATCTTGGCTCACAGTTTGAAGGCACAGTTCATCATGGCTGGAAGGCAGGAAGCAGGCTCCAGGTGACAGATCACATTGGCAGTCAGGAAGCAGAGATCTGTGACACTGGTGCTCAGCTTTATTGTTAGAAGAGAAAGAGCCATTTGTTGGACTGAAAGGGGGAGCTGTTGGAGGGAAAATGATATACCTTAAACTTAAAAAAGAAAGGAGGGGGATGGGTGGGCTGAGGGGGAAGAGGGTGGGAGAGTGGGACTGGAGGGGGGAGTCGAGAGGGGATTGCGATTGAGATGTAACTTGAAGAAATAAAAAATAAATTTAAAAAATATAAATAAGCTTTTAGTAATAAATTTTTCCTTTTTATAAAGTGATCTCCGGCCCTTGGGGTGATGAAGCCCACATTCAGGGTGGATATTTCTAGTTCAGGTTGAACCTCTCTGGAAACTATCTTATAGATACACTCAGAGGTTTGTCTTCTGGGTAATTCTAGATCCTCTCGGGTTGGCAGTATTAACTATCACACCCAGAAATATTAAGGAACATTCTGATTTACCACCTGAACTTCCCTACATAATGAACCTCTATAGGTACCCCCTGTTTCATTTTTTCAGATCATTCCCACTTTGACAGGGAAGACATGAAAGAGACTATCCAGAGGTTTAGGAGCTGTGTGGAGAACTCTAACAGCTGGAACAAGGAGATACAGATGCTGAAGCACCAAATGGACAATGTTAGTTCTCAGGTCCAGTCGCTTGGGGGCCATGTGGAGGATGTCAGTACTGACGTCCAGCAGACCAAAGGTGAGCTCAACAGCTCTGGGGCCTTGGCTTTGGAGACCCAGGCACTGAGAAAGTCCTTGGAGTTGGCCAGTGCTGATATCCATAGTCTGAGAGGAGATTTGGAAAAGGCAAATGTTATGACTTCCCAGACTCAAGGTCTCTTAAAGAGCAGCACAGAAAACACCAGTGCTGAGCTCCTCGTGCTGGGCAGGGGCCTGGAGGAAGCCCAGTCTGAGATCCAGGCATTGAGGGGAAGTCTGCAGAGTTCACATGACCTCAGCCCCCAGAGCTGGAGCTTTCTCCAGCACAGCATGGGCAACACTAGTGCTGAGATCCAGGCCATTAGAGATCATCTGGAAAGGGCTGCTGATGAGATGAACTCATTAAAGAAAGATCTGGAAACAGTCACTGCCCAGACTCAGAAGGCAAACAGCCACCTGGAGCAGACAGATGCCCAGATCCAGCTGTTAAAAGCTGAGCTGAAAAGCACCAGTTCCTTAAATTCACAGGTTGAGGAGGTCAGTGGTCAGCTAAAGGACACCAAATGAGAGTTACAGACTCTAAAGGGAGACATGCATGATGTCTCAGCTTTGAAGTCAAAGGTCCAGACGCTACAGAGCAATCTGCAGAAGGCCAAGGCAGAGATGCAGAGTTTGAAAAAAGACATGGAGGCTACCAGAACTCTCACTGACAAGATTCAGGAGGAACAGAGTCGGCTGGGAGCCCTGCAGGAAGCTGTGGCTGCACAAGAGCAGATGCAGAGGACTCAGAGTAAGTGACAGACATGCATGTGAGTGTGAGTATGTGTGTGTATTTATGTGTGTGAGTGTGTATATATGTGTGTATGTATGTGTGAGTGTGTGTATGTATGTGTGAATGTGTGTACATGTTTGTGAGTGTGTATGTGTGTGTATGTGTATGTGTATGTGTATATATATGAGTATGTGTGTGTGTGTGTGTGTGTGTGTGTGTGTGTGTATGTATCTGGGGAGGTACAGCCTCTGGGGAAGGTATCATCTCTGACTCTTTAGTCTCTTTGCTTACCTAAACATCTGGAGAGAAGGATGGTGCTGGAGATGGGATCAGATCCAGATAAGTCAGCTGGAGTGGCCTGGGACAGCCTGTAATCTAGCCAGTGTCAAAACAGCCATACACAAGAAAGATATGAAGGGAGGAGCTCTGACTGGGGAGCAGGGCTCGGGTTCTGACCTGACGCTGTCAGAAGCCACAAGACTTTGAACAAGCTCCTCCTTGAGCTGTTTGTAATCTCAGCACTCAGGAGGTAGAGGCAGGAGGAGATCTGTGAGTTCCTGGCCAGCCTGGGCTAGGCTACATGGTAAGTTTGGACTATATAGCTAGACTCTGTGTCAAAAACAGACAAACAAACAACAAAGACTGGAGAGACGGTTAGGTAGTTGGGGACACTGGTTGCTCTTTGAATGTTCAATTCCCAGCACTCATATGGTGGCACCTGCAACTTTAGCTCCAGGACATCCGAGGGCACCAGGCATTCATTTGATGGACAGACAGATATTCAACAAAATACCTAAACACGTAAAGTTAAAGAACAGAACAAAACAAAACTGAATGAATTTTTAAAAAGTGGTTGACAAGTGTGGTGACACATATGTATGTTCCCAGCACTCAGGAGGTGGAGGCAGGAGGATCAGGAGTTTAAGGCCAGCCTCAGCTACACAGTGAGTTTGAGGATGACCTGGAATACATAAGATCCTATATCCAAATCAAGGATAACAGGACTGTTTCATGGCCAGATCAAGCAGGTTAACATATGTGAAGACTTGACAGTGCACGGGCAACCTCGCATGAAGCTGAGACTTGCTGAGACCTTCAAGGTACAGAGGCAGAGAAAACACGTTCCTACCCTCACAACCTGTTGGGCTATGAGGGTGGGATTGAACAAATGACACATAGACAAGTGAGAGAGAAGAGAGGGGAGAAGGAAGGACTGGGGACTGGGATGAAGAAGGAGTCAAAGGAAGGGAGGACACACTTCCTAACACGTGAAGTGTGGAGAGAAGAGATTGAAAAGGTGGTATCTGGTCAGAAGACTGACAGCTGCATGGCCAGCACACAGAGCAAGAGAATAAGTTTATAGGCATGGAGACATGAATCTGAGGTTCTGGAAACTCCCAGCAGATGAGGAGCCTGAGGAAAAGGGGGCGACTTCATCAACTGTGGGCTCAAAGGGCAGTAGCAGGGGACTCTCCAATGGCTATTCAGTGGCTATCCAGCCGCTTCCTATGCAAGTGTAGCATTGACTCCACCTTACACAGTACCAGGACAAATTAAACACACACTCTGTAAAAGCGCTCTGACCTGTTGTACCTATTCTCCATAAAAAGCTATTTACAACCCAGAAAGGCTTGAGAGGTTGCTTTGAGAACAGTGCACCAGGGGCCAAGGGCCGCCTGGGAGACACACAGTGGACAGAGAAGCACTCTGAGCTTGCAACTCCTCCTGCAGAAGCTGGCAACGGCTGGAGGGTTGCAAGGAGGAGGCTCCCTCAAAGACTTAGCTTCCTGTTCTCCATCTGAGATGAGGAATAGAAAAGAGCAGATCTCACCCACTGAATCTGGAATGTTTTGTGGACATTTGAGGCTGTCACTCACAGGCTGTGTGGATTAGAACAGAGGCTTGAGCAGTTGGCTCTTGGATGTTGGTTCTGGGCTGTGGACACAGACTTTGTCTTGGGATGGATGCTGGTCCTGATTACAGTAATGGGGTGGTGGAGTCTGTATGCACACAGCAAGGTGCACCGTGAGAAGAGGGCTGAGGGTGGAGAAAGGAAGCCAGCTTTCATGGGGTAAGAAGGGAGAGAAGTGTTCCTGAAGAAGACAGCATATGAAATATTGATCAATGTGGAGAGGCAGATATGAGAAGACAGTCACAGAGCTTGTAACGTATTGCTGTGTTCTGTGCAAATTCACCACTAATGTTTTGGTGAACTCCCTTGAGGCTGATTTTCTAGATTCTGACAGACCTGGTTTTAGGGTGAGAGAAACTGAAAATGGAGAGGGAGAGTGGTGGAGAGAGAAAGGAGAGGGAGAGGCAGAGAGAGCAAGTGAGAGAGAGAGAGAGAGAGAGAGAGAGAGAGAGAGAGAGAGAGAGAGAGAGAGCGCAGGTGGAGTAGGTAGCTTGTCAGTGAGGTTGGGCATTGGGAGGCTGGTCATGTGGAACAGGGGGCTGGAACTTGGTGCTGCCTCCTCTGGGTGGAGAGGGAGGCTACTCATGAGGGGAAAGAGGCTGTAGCAACTGGAGGGAAGTGTTTTCTGGAGTAGCTGCTGCAGAGGTGACAAGTGGGACTTGGTGGGCAGTACGCAGGGCCTGCCCTGTTGTCTGTGTCCTGGGAGTGACCCAGGTGGCCGGAAGCCTTCCCTTGCCATGTTCATGCATCTGCCAGTGCTATTCTGTTTTCTCACACTCTCTTTGGGCTTTCTGCCGTGGCATCAGGGACTACTGCTTCTCCACTTAGGGGTACACTGTGGAGAGTCTCCCCAATATATAAAAGTTCAGGTCGGGAACTGAGACCTTTTGGCCTGAGATACAGCCTGGCCTCAGGACTTTAGGAAAAGCTTCTAGGTGATTCAAATATTAGTCATGCTTTGAAATTTCCTTCTCCCCCTCCTCTTCAGTGTGTGTAGGGTGTGTACATGATACATATGAGTGCACATGTGTACAGAGGCTAGATTGTCTTCCTCAGTCTCTCTCCACTTGATCTGTCCAACATCTAGCTACTATCTATCTATCTATCTATCTATCTATCTATCTATCTATCTATCTATCTGCCTGTCTATCTTTGAGACAATCTCTTATACCTAAGGCTGTCTTTTTTTTTTTTAAAGATTTATTTTATTTATTTTATGCATATGTGTGCTCTATCTGCATGTACACCTGCATTCCAGAAGAGGGCACCAGATCACATTGTGGATGGTTGTGTGCCACCATGTGGTTGCTGGGAACTGAACTCAGGACCTTTGGAAGAGCACTAGGCAGTGCTCTTAACCGCTGAGCCATCTCTCCAGCCCCTAAGGCTGTCTTTAAGCTTGCTGTCTAACCAAAGATGACCTTTGAACTTCTTATCCTCCTGCCTCCACCTCCATGAGTTCTGGAACTACAGAAGTGCCCTACTATTCCTGGTTTATGCTCTACTGTGGCTAGAACTCAGTGCTCTTTGTACAACAGGCAAGCTCTCTACCCACTGTGTTAGGTCCACAGGCCCCCCCCCACCTTATTTTTGGAGTCAGGATTTCTCGTTCTATTCCATTAAGATGACTGGTCAGCAAGTTTAAAAGATCTGCTGTCTTCACTACAAACACTGAGATTATAGGCACACCATGCAGCACACTGGGCTTTTATATGTGTGCTGGGAGTTGAACTAGATGCTCAGGCTTGCGCAGCAGGGGCATCATTAACTGAGTCATCCCTGGAGCCCTTGAACTTTTTCTTTTAAGGGCAAAGTGGAGAGTATTTTAGGCTTCTGTGTTGTAGGGTCTCTGTCAGGGCTGCTTCTTCCAGCTACATTATTGAGGGAGCAGCCATGAATATCACAGGGCTGTGCTCCGGTAAGACTCTCTGAGAAGAGGTGGCTGGGGTGCAGGTTGTCCATTCCTGTTTCAACCTCAGATAGTGCCAGAATCACCACAGGCCTGACAGAAGCATGGTGCATTAAAGGGCACTTGGGGGGTGAGCGGAGAGGGAACACTCATCTCAGACAGTTTCCTGTCTGGGTTGGGACCACATGCTGAGAATCCTCTTTCACTGAGACCTCAGTCCTGGTGGTGTCCTTGATGTTTCTGGCTTACTCGAAAGTGCCTTCTTCCTGGGTGGACCAGATGGCTCAGCAGGTAAAGCACTTGTCACCAAGTCTGACAACCTGAGTTTGATCCTCGGAACTCACACAGTGGGAAGAGAGAACCGATCCCGCAAGTGGTCCTCTGACTTCCACATGCACACTTGTGGCACATGTATGTGACGCCTTTCGAATAAATAAATTAAAAGATGTACAAGGCGCCTTCATCCTGTTATGTCTTCTCCAATTTGAACATTCTTACACAGAACGTGGGTGTGTGTTGGAGTCTCTGGATGGAGATGAGGTCAGGAAGTGAAAGAGGTTAACAAGTTACAGGACTGGAAGCAGAGCAGAAATGCCTGGTGACAGTCGAGAGCAAGCGTTGTAACCAGAAAGCAGGCACCTGCAGAGAGTGTTGATGGGTGACAAAGCTGAGACTCCCCATGAGTGGCTGAGACACTTAGGAGTCCTGGAAGACTACCTCTATAAAGGGCCATGGGACTGGGGTGTGGGGTCCCAGCCCTACTCCCGGAGCACTGAGCATCAGGAATTGCCGGGGCTGTGATCTGCCAAGGTCAGACCTGGTACGGTAGAGGTTTGCTTTGGGACAACACGGTCTGCCCCTGACTCTTCCCTGGGACCTTTTTTCTAGGTCAGCTTCTCCAGCTGATCCTGCAGGACTGGAAGGTCTTCCGGGGAAGCTTTTATTACTTTTCTCATGACAAGAAGTCGTGGCATGAGGCTGAGAAGTTCTGTGTGTCCCAGGGAGCGCACCTGGCATCAGTGACCTCTCAGGAGGAGCAGGTCAGAGCTGTGGGCCTGGGGCAGGCTGAGGGGTGGTGTATGGTTAGAGACATACCAACTTAGGCTTTTGTTCTCCTAATGGGTGGTGGAGCCCCTCATGTCCCCAGCAGGCCAGGAACAAATATTGACTGAGTTCCCAAGAGTACTCTGTACTGAGGTAGGAGTGTGGCCAGCTACTGTCACCTGCTCAGGGAAGGAGGAAGACCTCCCAGGCAGGACCAGGGCCAGCAGATATCAGCAGGAAGGGAAGGAAAAGACACCTGTCCTACTCTTCAATGTAGGGGATGTTTCTTTCTTACTTTCCTTCAGCTCCTGGCAGCCTTCCTTTCTGGGCATCAGACTGCTGAAAAGGAGACCCTGGCCCTCTGGGAGCTAGACTCACTCCTAAACATCTGAGGCCTTTCAAAGGAAACACTGTTTTTGGAAGGCCTTCCCCCAAGAGGCCTGGAAGAACTCACCAGGCTAACAGAGGACTATGCTAGCTTTGGTTCAGTTTGGTTCGGTTCAACCTGTGGAACTGTCCATTCCTAATGGCTTTCACAGGACTAATTACAATGCTGCTAAGAATAAGCTAGGATGAGGACTTCTTTCCCAGGAAAGCCATGCCCCTTCTCAAGGGTGAGGGCTACTAAAGACAGTATGGGGGAAGCTGGGCTTCCCCAAAGGGACCTACCTGCTGCTCTAGATGATGGGTAAGCCATGGAAGGTTATAGAAGCTCCTGGACTGAGATGGGCTTCCTGTTCAGGGGCCAAGAAAGGGATGGTCCAGAGACTCAGCTCCTCACAGCCCTGCCTCCTTTGCACAGGCATTTCTGGTAAAGTTCACAGGTACTGCATACCATTGGATCGGGCTCACTGATAAGGGCATGGAGAGCAACTGGAGCTGGGTAGATGGGACACCATTCAATCATGCCCAGAGCAATGGGTGAGTTTAACCTCTGTCTAACATTATCCAGGCACTGACTGTCTTGGGCAGGCTTTACTATCCTTTGTGTATGATCCTGTCCAGTGAGTGTTAGTTTGTGTGTGTGTGTGTGTGTGTGTGTGTGTGTGTGTGTGTGTGTGTGTGATGTAGACTGTATATGTAATGTATGCATATGGTGTATATGTGTGTTTATACATGTGATTTATGTGATGTGATGAGTGTAACATGTATGGTGTGTGATGTACAATGTTTGTGGTGTGTGATATGTCATGTAGTATGTGGATCTATGAGGGCAACAGAACAGCATCAAGAAAGGACAGGCTCTGGAGCTGGCAGGGCAGTTGTCATCTTGTTTTTATCATTTGATCATTTGTTTCCTGCCTACTTGGCTCTTGCCCTTCGAGTGATGAATTCTATGGAGGATGCCCTGCAGATCCTGGCTCACCAGTAAAAGAGGGAGGACAGCCTCAGCAGGGCCACTCTGGGAGCTCCTCTGTCCAAGTCCTGTCCCCATCCTGAGGTCTCTTTATGTATGAGGAAGGAATCCTGTTTTGTCTAGCAGAGTAATGCTATGTTCTTCCAGATTTTGGGGAAAAAATCAGCCCGACAACTGGAGACATGAGAATGGAGAGTTTGAAGATTGTGTCCACATGCAGCAAGTGTGGAATGACATGGCCTGTGGGGCCACCTACCACTGGGTGTGCAAGACGCCCATAGGTCAGGCTGTGGCCAGAATGGGCCAGAGCTGAGTCTTTCCTCCTGAGACTCCCAGAGCCTTGAACTTCAGCTTCTTGTATCCTGTGCTGCCCCTTTGTTTAACCATGCTCGCCTCATTCTTAAAGATTAGCCCTTCATGCTGGTGTCCCCTGAGCACCCCAACACGCCTGCCCAGCCAGGTTCTCAATAAACACTCATTGAATGGACGGAAACTTGGTGCTTGATTGTCCCTGCGGCTGCCTTCACACACACACCTCCCTGGTTGGTCCTCCTTCCCTCAGGTCTTTCTGTTCCTATAGGCACACTTGTCTGCAGGCTTTGAAATGACTATGCAGACAGTAGCAGGGGTTTCACATGAACTATAGGCCTTTCACAAGTCACCCCACATGTTCCACGGGTTTCTTTGGGTGCAGATGGGGTCCTGTTTATCTCCCTTGTCCTTTGGGTTGGTAGGGTCTCTGCTCCACCCTCCTATTCATCACACTAATCTTTGCAGGGACTCTGTTTTCTGTTTACCTTAGGATGAGAACCTAAGTAGCTCTCTGTTGGTGTCTGTGGTACACTTTATCCATGCACAAGGAACCCCATGCAAGTTTCTGGATCTCTCTCTCTCTCTCGACCTCTCGACCTCTTCATAGTCTTTCCTCAAATTGCAATGAACTCTCTCTTCTCAACCTGGGTGGAATGCCATACCTTGGTAAATACTATCTTCCCTGCTCTGTGGAATAACCTTCAGAAAGAAAGCCAGGGAGGTCACAGGCTCCCCATCTGCTTCTTAGCTCCCTAACTTGGCCCGAAGTTTTAGTCTACTTGTTGTCCAGTATCTGGAAATAGTAGTTTCCTGTGTGTTAGTGTGATGAGTTTTCTAGTTGTGTATAGCAAAAGGGCTCTTCCAGCTATGACAATGTCCAGAAGTGGAAATCTGGGGGCTAAAGAAATGGCTCAGTAGTTAAGAGTGAGTATTGTTCTTGTAGAGGTCACAAGTTCAGCTCCCAGTGTTCTTGTCAGGAAGTTAGCAGCTGCCTGTAACTTCAGCTCCAGAGGGTCTGAGGCCCTCTTTTGTCCTCTGTGGGCACTGCACTGCACTCATGTGCACACACTCTTACACAGATGCATGCACACCCACATCATCAAAATAAATTAAATATCACTAAAGAAGTGCAACCTGTTTTAGGGCTTCTTGTGTAAAAACTGCACTGGAGGGAAATGAGAGTAGGTTGTGGCCACATGTAGAACTCTTCTGCAACAGGTTAGGTTAGTTCTGTAGAGGGATGTCGGATATAAAACAAAAGGCTTAGTGAACTCTGGGAAGGGGAGGAGAGATTTGTAGGAAGTAAAGGGCTCACCAGCACCTGTGAGTTACTTCGTAAAACTATCTGGGGACAATGGAAGAGTAAACTACCTCCAATGACACCTCTACCTCCAAAGTCCTAGAGGTGACTGAACATCTCCAACTGGTCCCTAGGGCATGGTGTCTCAATTAAATTGCATTGGGCACCATTTATAGAAAGAATTAATTAATTACCAGTATTTATATTATATTTAATTGGTTTGGCGGCTAATCCTGATCCAGACATTATAAATGAGCACACAGATACTACGTGGATTTTACCAAGCCTTGGCCTGAGTTGTGCAATCCTGGCCCATCTAAGCTAGCTCTTAATTCTATTACCCAAATATGACCCCATATATACATACATCCCCTTGGTCTGCCATTCTCCACGATATGCCGATGTTCCTGGCCATGTGGAATGAGGTTCTTTTTCCTAACCCATGGTGTGTGTCCTCCTTCCTGCTGCTCCTGGCTGGAATGCTTTCTTCTTCCTGCTGCTGGGTGGAATCTTTTAATCCTCTGTCTAAAGCACAGGCTAGTGCTCTAGTCTCAGGAAGTCCCACCTTCTCTGTCTTTTCTATTATATTTTTGGCTGAACAGAATTTTAGCTCATTTATACCCATTTTAAACATCTTTTTTTTGTTTAATTTCTTCTTCTTCTTCTTCTTCTTCTTCTTCTTCTTC
>CAJQZJ010033960.1:593453-615081 GCA_907164525.1 Lophiomys imhausi | reverse complement strand
AGACCTTTCAAAATTCTTTAAAAGGCCTGGAGAGATGGCTTATCAGCTAAGAAAATTTCCTGCTCTTCCAGAGGACCCAACTTCAGTAATCAGCACCCACATGGCAGCTCGCTACTATGCAACTCCAGTTCCAGGGGATCATTCCTCTCCTCTGACCTCCTTAGACACCAAGCACACATGGTGCACATATATATGGCCACAGGCAGAACACTCACACACAAAAGTTATTTATTTATTTATTTTCAAGACAGGTTTCTTTGTGTAGCCCTGGCTGTCCTGGAACACACTCTGCACACCAGGCTGACTTTGAACTCTCAGAGATCATCTGCCTCTGCCTCCCAAGTGCTGGGATTAAAGGCATGAACCTCCAGGCCTGGCATAATTTTTTAAATAATGAAAATAAATTTTATTTGTTTTTAAATTTATATTTATTTTCTGTGAATGGATGTTTTTGCCTGTATGTATGTTTGTGACTATGGAAGTCAGAAAAGGGCATGGAATCCCCTGGAACTGGCGTTACAGTTCATGTGGGTGCTGGGAAACAAAGTCAGGGCCTCTGGGAGAACAGTCAGAGCTCTTAACTACTGAGCCAACTCACCACCTCCAAAAATAAATTCTAAGAAGCACTGCCTCCAGCCGGGCGGTGGTGGCGCACGCCTTTAATCCCAGCACTCGGGAGGCAGAGGCAGGCGGATCTCTGCGAGTTCAAGGCCAGCCTGGTCTACAGAGTGAGTCCAGGACAGGTCTACACAGAGAAACCCTGACTTGAAAAACAAAAGAAAAGAAAAAAGAAGATGCAGAGGAAAGGCTAATGTACCTCAGGCTGACTTGGAACTTAATATGTAGCTGAGGCTGGCTACACAATCTGATCCGTGAATCTGATCTTCCTGCCTCAGGTTCCAAAGTACTGGAATAACAAGCAGCAGTACTAAGCCCTGCCATTTTGTTACATCATTTAAAAGTAAACGGGTCTGGAGAGGCGTGGGAGCAGGTAAGAGTACCTGGCTGTTCCTCCAGGAGACAGGAGTTCAATTCCCAGCACCCACACGGCAGCTCACAACTGTCTGTGTCTGCAGTCCCAGGGGATCCGATGTGCTCTTCTGGCCTCCATTGTGCATTGCACACATGTAGTGCACAGACATACAAGCAGGCAAAACACCCATCCACATAAAAATAAATAAAACCTTAAAAAGAGATTTAAAAAGAGAGACATAAATGGGTCTCCATATGTTTACTTTCTTTTAAGAAATGTTTCCTTCCTTTTCCTGATATTCTTCCTCTGTATGTGGGTGTCTGTGCCTATCCTGTGTGAGTGTGGTTATGGGGCAATGGTTGGTAATGGGGGTGGAGGCCAGAGGACAATGTGCATAGTTCTTTTTTTGTGAATTTCACATCATGAACCCTGTTCCTTCTCATCTTCAACCTCCCCTCAAACCCACCCTCCACCCTTGAAACACCTCCCAACATAAAAAAAAAAATCTCATTGTGGAATCTGTAGTGTGTCTCAGTGTGTCTTACAATATGTGTGTCCCTTTTGTCCACACATTTTTCCTTGCAAATGTTCATTTTAATGACTCCTTGGTCTGGTACAAGGCCTCTGGCTTCTGCTACTTTGTCAATACTGGAACCTCACTGGGACTCCTCTCAGATATGCTGTTGTTGCCCTGGTCATGGAGCTCTTGGTCTGTGGAATTGGCCTCTTCATGCACTCCAGCAGTTCATCCATGGGGTAGATGTTGGGGTGGGCCAACTCAAAGCCCTGGTTCTGGGCCTTTAACTCCCATATCCAGGACCATTTCTACTGTGCTACCCAGGTAAAGTGTAGGGCCTATTCTCCCGACTGCTGCAGCAGATAAGGGGCTGGACCAGCTCTCCTCCTCTTATGAGCCCATCAGGACCAACTTTCCCACCTGCTAGCTGTGTCAAGGGTATCAGAGAGTGGTGGGGATCTCTCCCTCAACAACACCATTGCAAAGCAGACAGAAGGCAGGGCTGGCTCTCCCATGCTCACACCCTCAGGGCTGGCTCACCCACAACCCCCACATCCAGGGCCAGCTGCTGTAATGTGCTACCCAGGCAAAGTGCAGGGTCTGCTCTCCTGAGTGCTGCAGCATGTGAGGGGCAGAGACACCTCTCCTGTTCCTATGACCCCCATCAAGGCCAGATCTTCTGTCCCCCACTAGTGGTGAGGGCAAAAGGGAGGGGAGGGGATCTCTTCCTCAAGAGCATTACCATAAAGCAGACAGAAGGCAGGGCTGCTGCATCTCCCACACTCACACCCTCAGGGCCGGCTACCCACAATCCCCACATCCAAGGCAAGGCAGGATTCTTCCAGCCTCTGGCTTGCTTCCTGTCCTGGGACCCCATCTGGTGCTTGCCTGTTGCTGGACTGATGGTCATCACAGGCTAGCTCCTTGTCTGGGCCCCATGGTACAGAACTGGTGTTGGTCCCCAGCTTACTTTTTTCCCAGGAATGTTAGGCTACTATTCATTCTGATGTTCATAGATCAGAACACTGAATGCAGACTTAGCCTCTCTCTTCTCTGTCACCTACTGATGCACATGTGACACAGCAGCCATATCTGCAATGCCTCTAGGGGCAGTGTGTACAGTTCTTTATGTGTGTCCACCTTTTTAAAAGTTTGATTTGGTTCCAGTTTTTGTCTTGTTTTGTTGGGTTCTTTTTGGTTTTGTTTTGTTTTTGAGAGAGGGGGTTTCTCTGTGCAGCCCTGGCTGTCCTGGAAGTCAATCAGTAGACCATGCTGGCCTTGAACTCACAGAGATCCATCTGCCTCTGCCTCCTGAGTGCTGGGATTAAAGGTGAGCACCACCATTGCCCAACCACACCTAGTGTTTCTAGTGTGGGTTCTGGGTTTCAAACTCAGCAAGGCAAGCAAGTCACTGAGCTCACTATGTCCTCACCCCCACCTTTTTTTTTTTTCCTATATTGTGTTTTCTTTTGAGACAAGGTCTCATTTAGCCCAGCTGGCCTTGAGCTCATTATGTCTGGAAGGTCCTTCAACTACTTTTGGAAATAAGATAATAATAAATTTAAGAGAATAGTGATAACTAAGTAGTTTTAAATGTACATTTCTGCAGAAAGGGGATTCTGGCATAGAGGAAAGGCCTAAATGGCCAAGGTGCTGATTTAGCACAAATCTGGTTTTTAAAAACCTATCGAGACATTCCTGTTCTCTTGTCCTATAGGTGTACAGGGCTTGCATCCCTCTAAGTCCCCTATCTCATTGGCCTAGGACAAAAGTCTCATCCAATTAAGACTCTCCCTTCTGATTGCTGGCTTCCCTATTCTGACCTGGCAAAGTGACCAGGCATACACTTGTAACTTTCTGAAACAAAGACCAGCTAGCTGCTAGCAAGGGGAGAGAGAGGCCTTGCACCACCTGCTTGTTTGTAACTCCGATGACCTCTAGCTCACCTCATACTGAAAATGGACCATAACAATTCCTTACACACCTTATCCTCCTCCGACATCTCCCAAGTGCTGGGCACACACCCTTCTAGGGAATTTTTGTTACCATTTGAGATAATCAAGTGGTTTTTGAGGTGCATGATGCAGGTTTGTAGGCTAAGGTTGAGGTACACAGGCCCTAGGTGTGAATCAAGGTGTGTTTTTACTGTAAGGTGGGTCATTATCTTGTTTGTGAGACTGTTGTGATTCTCAGCCTTTCTCTTCCTGTGTGTGTCCTCTTCATTTTCTCCTTCTGTCTGTCCAGCATCTCCTGGGGAAGCTGCTGTGCTCTTCCGGAGAAGGCTTCTGTCACCCAGAGTGCAAGGGGACCCCAAGTTCTATATAGGCAAGGCCACTGTTGTCACTGGTCGCTTCCTAGTGCGCCATGTATGGATGAAGACAAACCAATGCTGGTGGAGGAAGCTGATTCTATAACAGGGTGGAAATTGAGAATATGCGTCCCAGGAAGGGGCTGAGTTTGTGAAAGTGGCGCAAGGGAAACCAGGCGAACTGGGAAGGGGGACTGGGATTTCCTGCCCTGTCAGGCCTCCCTGACTATTGGTCACTCTCTTCACCCAAACACTGGTGGATGCTTGCCCAAACTTCCGCTAACCAAGGCCAAGGGTAGGCCCCGCCCCGTACCGGTTTAGTCGCTGCTCGTGCGGCTTAGTTCCGGCATGGAGGAAGGAGGGCTGGGCTGTGCTGTGTGCGTGCTGACCGGAGCCTCCCGGGGCTTTGGCCGCGCCCTGGCTCCGCTGCTGGCCCGGCTGCTGTCGCCCAGCTCCGTGCTGCTTCTAAGCGCACGCAGCGACTCGGCGCTGCGGCAGCTGGAGGAAGAGCTGGGCGCGCAGCAGCCCGGCCTGCGAGTGCTGAGGGCAGCCGCCGATCTGGGCACCGAGGCCGGCGTGCAGCAGTTGCTGTGCGCGGTGCGCGAGCTTCCCAGGCCCGAGGGACTGCAGCGCCTGCTCCTCATCAACAACGCAGGTGAGACTCCCCACTAGACCCGGGCTGCAAGCCCTCAACTCATGGCCTTTTGGGTAGGTGGATTGTGAGTCCCCAAAAGGCCAGAGTCCAAGGGGAGAGTGGATGTTCCAGTGTCCCTGCAGGGCTAGCACAACCGAGTTGTTCAAGCAGTGCCTCCAGCAGTGCCACCTGGTGGGAGTGTGAGTCAAGATGTCAAGTCTTTCAACAAATCCCTTTGCTTTGCTTTGCTTTGCTTTGCTTTGCTTTGCTTTGCCTTTCTTTCTTTCTTTCTTTCTTTCTTTCTTTCTTTCTCTCTCTCTCTTTCTTTTTCTTTCTTTCTTCCTTCCTTCCTTCCTTCCTTCTTTCTTTCTTTCTGTCTTTCTTTCTTTCTTTCTTTCTTTCTTTCTTTCTTTCTTTCTTTTTCTTTGCTTTTTTTTGGGGGGGTTGTTTTTTTTGAGACAAGGTTTCTCTGTGTAGCCCTGGCCGTCCTGGACTCACTTTGTAGACCAGACTGGCCTTGAACTCACAGAGATCTGCCTGCCTCTGCCTCCCTCCCGAGTTGTGGGATTAAAGGCGTGTGCCACCACGCCCGGGTCCCTTTGCTTTTCTAAAGAGCACTCTTAGCTTGCATTAGGGGTGTCTGCAGAGCTGGGGCAGAGGGATAGCAAATGGATGTGAGGGGGAACCATGAAAGGCTGAAGGAGAAGAGCGCCCCAGTTGCTGTGTCATTTCTTCGGTCCTGCTTTTTCAGGCACTCTTGGGGATGTTTCCAGAGGCTTCCTGAACATCAATGACCCAGCTGAAGTGAACAACTACTGGGCTGTGAACCTGACTTCCATGCTCTGCTTGACCTCAGGCACCCTGAATGCCTTCCGCGATAGCCCTGGCCTCAGCAAGACCGTGGTTAACATCTCCTCTCTATGTGCCCTTCAGCCCTTCAAGGGCTGGGGACTTTACTGCGCAGGAAAGGCTGCCCGAGACATGTTGTACCAGGTCCTGGCTGCTGAGGAACCCAGCATGAGGGTGCTGAGCTATGCCCCAGGTAGGTGGGTGGTACTGGCATTGCTATCCTCAGACCTAGCTGGCACCTAGGGGCTGGGACAGCGGGTAGCCTGGTCTATAGTCTCAGGAAAGAATCCAAACACTATATTGTGCCCCCACTCCAGTCATGACCCCTCACTTTGCAAGAAAAATACAGACTGTAAGAAGTTGGAGCAGTCAGGGGCAGAGGTACTCAGCAATAAGAGTTGCCTGATTAGCAGGCAAGACAAAAAAACCCACACACATAAAAATGAATTAAAATTAAAAATAAAAACCAGCCGGGCATGGTGACATACACCTTTAATCCCAACACTCAGGAGGCAGAGGCGGATCTCTGTGATTTCTAGGGCAGCCTCGTCTACAAATCGAGTCCAGTACAGTCAGAGCTGTTACACAGAGAAACCCTGTCTCGAAAAACCAAAGCACAAAACAAACAAAAAACCCAAAAGACTGTATCACTTTTGTATGTTTAGCTGTCTGCTTTTCTCCCTCAAGAAACACATACTATTCATCTATGTATCCCCAGCACCTAGCAAAGCTCCAGGGAGGCTGGCCACAATAAATGTTCAAAGACTAGCAAATGGACCTTGTAAAGTGGTGAGCCTCCCAGGCTGGGCCATGCTGGAACACTGAATGGAGTGGAAAAAGGGTGCTAGGATGAATAAGATAGGCTCCTGTTCTTAGGAAGATTAAAGGGTCTGTGCTCTTGTCTGACCAGCCTATTAAGGTGTGACCATGCCGGGGCCTTTCTTCTAAACTTGGGATTTCTGTGGTTGGAAGGTAGCAATGTGTGGTGGAATGTGCGAGCAACTTGGGTAAGATCCAGTTGTCTATACCCCTTTGGACTAGGTTGGGATCCTGGAGACACAGAGGAGAAACCTAATGCCTGAGCAAGGCAGGACCAGGATCCAAACTTGCTTCTGACTTCTTGATCTGTGCTAGGTCTCCTCATATTACCTATCACCTTCCCTAAACACACATACATGATGATATTTCTTGTTCCAGCATCCAGCTCACCTAGGCTCATTCAGGTAACAGTGATCACATGTAAACCACAGCCAGGAGGGGCGCCAGTTCCAAATGGGCCCAGAGCAAAGTTAGCTCTCTGGAGGCTGCTCCAGGTATCATGGAGGAACTGAGAGGTTTAGGAATTCCCCCAGAGCCTGAAGACAAGCAGGAGCCAGCCTAGTCTTCATTTCAGTCTCAGGAGGACCGTTCTCACAGGTTTCCAAAGACAGAAAAGTCTGTTTGGAAAGATAGCAAGCCTTGCCCCAGAAGTGCTCAAGGCGATAAAACTGGGCGTGGTAGAGCACTTGATAGGTGGAAGCAGGAGTTTGAAGTGAGCCCTGGCTACACAGCAAGTTAGAGGCCAGCATGGGCTACAGGAGACTGTCTCAAAACACAAGAGAGAGCAAGAGTGAATGAGACACAGAGAGGGAGGGGCAAGCCAGAGGACATTCAAATGTTAACAAAGTGATTATTCTAGCCCCTGGGTTCCATGATTTTTCTGCCCCTAAACACTATTAAAACTGGGGAGGCTACACAATTCCATTAGCAGGCAGGAGATATTTTCCAGAAATGGAAGTAAGACTGATAAAGCTTGTTAGAAAGTGACAGATCTTTGTGTGTGTGTGTGTGTTTGTGTGTTGTGTTGTGTTTTGCCTGAACAAATGTTCATCACATGTATACAGTGCCTGCATAGGCCACAAGAGGGCATCATATACCCTGTAATGAGTCACAAATGATTGGGAGCTGCCATATTGGTACTGGGAATCAAATCTGGGTTCTCTGCAGGAACAGCAAGTGCTCTTAACAGGGAGCCAGCTACCTCTCCAATCCCCTACACTGAGCTTTTTGCTGGATCTGAATTCAGGTCCTCATGTTTGTACAGCAAGCACTTTACCAACTGAGCCTCCCATCTGGGGGTTTTGAGGAGCTGCCTGAGCCTGGCAAAGTGCCGCCAGATGAGTTTATCAGAGAGATAAGAGGAGGTGTTGAAAAAAAGAGAAAAGCAAGGCTGTGGCATGGACCTGCGTCTCAAGGTTTGTAGATACCAAAGGTCTCACCTGGTCCCTAGTTGGGTGTAGGTGGAGTAGGGAACCTGCAGAGTTTAAGAATCTGTTAATATAAGTGGAAAAATCAGGAAGTGGTGTTACATGGACAAGAGATGATGACTTTGATTTTTTTTTTTTTTATTGGTTTTTCGAGACAGGGTTTCTCTGAATATCTCTGGCTGTCCTGGACTTGCTTTGTAGACCAGGCTGGCCTCGAACTCACAAAGATCCGCCTGCCTCTGCCTCCCAAGTGGATGACTTTGATTTTAAGCCATGCTAAATAGACCTTAGCTTTGAATCCAAAACTCAGTAGTAGTGTGAGTTGGGCATGGTGACCCTTACCTGCAATCTCAGCACTGGAGGGCTACAGTAAGAGGATGCTGACTTTCAAGAATACATAGAGAAAACATAACTGAAAAAAAAGAAAAAAGTTTAAGAGGCAAGATAACTCGTGCTACACCTGACTCCACTCTACCGTCCACACACAGCAGGGACCTACGACCTCTGTCCCTATCTTGTGCTTTCCATCCACTAGGTCCCTTGGACACAGACATGCAGCAATTGGCTCGGGAAACATCCATGGACCCAGAGTTAAGGAACAGACTACAGAAGTTGAAGTCGGAGGGGAAGCTGGTGGATTGTGGGACATCAGCCCAGAAACTGCTGAGCTTGCTACAAAAGGACACCTTCCAGTCTGGAGCCCACGTGGACTTCTATGACAATTAAGCCCATGTCCTGTCACAGTGCCCTCCCCCCAGCCCCACCTAAAACAAGTATAAACCCTCAGACACAGCCAGCAGAGAGCCCCTGGCATTACCAGTCATGAGAAGGCTTCTGCAGGGGTTTGAGAGAGAACTGATAGGCACTGGAGTTCTTTATCCCCAGGAAGAGAACTTCAGAGCTGGGGAGAGCAGGAGAAGCTGAAGCAGTGGAGAGATGAGGTGGAGTCTCGTGTCTGTGGTCAGCCTGTGGGGTGAGGGAGGAGCGTGATGTGATGCTGAGGGAGGACAGAGGGTACCACTTGCAGATGCTCCTAGAACTTCATATCTTTGTTCCACTGCCTTTTTCCTCTGGTATTCATTGGTCCTCCCTTGACACTAGTCCAAATACATAGTTATAAGGCAGATGCAGTAAAGTATGAGTTGTCCTTCATGAGTGCCTGATTACTTCTAGAGGGCCCAGGAGTGACACCCTTGTTCATTAGACAGGGTGTCCCTAAGAACTTTACTGTTCTTATTTCCCAGAGTGTTGCCCGAGAGCTGTCTTCTGCCTTCCTTCATTGAGGTCCACACAGTGGTGAGCATAGGTCCAAAGTCATCAAGATGGATATGCTAGGATGCCTGTGACTTTGTCCATCCTGACCCACCTTTACTGCCATTTTCTTGAGGGTCCTAGGGCTAGTCAATGACTATCCATCCTCAGGGCCCAACACACAGTAGACAGCCTACACCAGTGATTGGTTCGATTTCCGGTTCTACCCCTTGCCAACCTAGCAGTGCTATAAATAGGTCCCAGCTCCTGTGGCAAGCCCTCTTGACACTGTCTCTGTGGCCCTTGGTCTCCTGTGGTACCAGCTCAGGACCAACATGCCCTTGGGGAAGATGAGCAAGGATCCAAGAAGAAAGAGGTGAGAGATCCGGTGCTTGTGCAGTCCATAGTCATGGGTTGGAAGCTCCACAGTGGGACTGGTCTGCAGCCAACCTCTTGGCCCACCCTTGACAAGGAGCTCACAGTACCCAGCCATCCAAAAAATAAGTAAATAAATAAAAAATAAACCTACTCAGTCCTGCATCTGCTTGTGTTAGAAAAACCCACTGATCCTCCTTGTGCCCAGCAGAGGGCACACTAGGGCCGTGCATCATGGAAAAGTAGGGCCTGCCCTTCTTGCAGGGTATGCTGAAATGGTCAGGATCCTGCAGGATTCTCCAAGGTGGAAGTGGGTAGGTAACTTCTATCACCTTTCCTAGTGGGGTCCTTACCCTCTCTGGAATGGGAATGGCTGAGTTCAGACCCCCTGTTCTGCCCACAGCAAGTTGTTCTGTGCCTCCGAAAAGACTGTATATTACAGTGCACTTAAATAAGTCATTGCACCCATCCCAAAGGGTCATCATGAGTGCTGAGTGGCCTAGTGTTTGTACGTATTTGGCACTAAATGCCCCACGGTTGATAAAACTCTTTGCCTCTTTTATTTTTGACAAGGCTGGCCTCAAAATGACCTTCTGGGGTTACATCTGGATAGCTTGTCTCAGACCAGTAGGAGAACATATAAAGTTCCAAAGTCCAGAACTTCCATACTGGTCTTGGGCAAGTCCTCATCTCCTCGCTGAGCAAACCTCTCTCAAGAATGGCCAGGATGTGCAGGGGACTGGCATTGCTGTCTGCAAGTGGGTGGGCCAGCCTAGGGTGCCCTTCTGCCCTGGAGTCACATGGGTTCCTCCCAGGCCTCTTGCTTTACCTGTGGGTGTGGAGAGCAGTCAGCAGCACTCCAAACCCTGATTGGGGTTACCCTGCCTCTTCATGACAGATGAAGAGTTCAGGGAGAAATACCACATGTCTCCACAAGGTGGCAAGACTGTCTCATCTTCTGAGTACAGTCTTCAGCATGTTCTAAGCTCTTTAGTTCTGTCCTGGGGGCAACGAATTGAAGGAGGTCAGAAAGGGATAGGCCCTTGGTAGGCCCCAAGGCGGCCCTGGTGACCTGCAACCATCTCTGCCCACAGGGATTTCCTGGTATCAATTCCAGCCCTGGACTCAGTGTCCCCAGAACCCTCAGCACTGGGGATTTTGTGCTGGCCTCCAAGGACTTAACCATCTGTCTGCCACAGTGCATAGCCTGGCCTCAGGCAACTGACATATGAACACATGCAAAACATACATAAATACATGCCTGCACATGCACAGAGTCCAGCTGCAGGAGTGAGCTGGGCTGCAGATAAGCCATAAGGCAAACAAGGTTTCTCTTTGTCTTTGTCGTCATCACTGAACTGGGTAGTTTTTTGTTTCTGTGTTTATAGTCTGAGCTGGGGGCCATCAGATGCCTCCCTAGGAGCTGAGGAAGGAAGAGTATTTCAGGCTTACCCCCCATGGAACGTGGCATCTCCCCCCATGAATGGAACCAGCCGGGGTTAGGCTGGTCAGGAACTTCCCCCGTGAATATGCCCATATGCCCCACACCAAAGCTGGTGTGAGTCAGCAAAGCCAGGAGGCATCAGCTGCTCCTAAACACCTGACTCTGGTTCACTTTCCTAGGACATGCCTCATTCCCCTGAGTCCTATGTCTCATCTGAAGGAGTAGGGCCTCAAGGACACTACCTTCTGGCTTCCACCCACATCCTTCCCTGAAGAACATGGTCTTATATGCTAATGTGTGTGGCTTGTGGGCACACTCCTGTGTGAACATGCCAGGAGGGCCCAGATGAGGGAGGTAAGCAATGAGCCTTTCTAGTCACCAGAGAGGAGGCACCACAGGGTGATACCTCTCCAATATGGATTATATCTCAGTGACCTGGTGTGCAAGGAAGATGGTCATGGGACTGGAAGCCCCGGGACAGCATGCTGGAAAATGAGGTGGAGAATCCCTCCAAGCCTTTGTCTGGGGTCACCTGGAGAGAAGGGTTAAATGAGGGAGATGCTGAAGAGAGGAGAGGAACTTGTCCTTGCACTGTTCACCTGTCTTCTTTCTGTAGTTTGGAGGCAGGGACAGGCACTGGGCATCTCTGATACATAGCAAAGCCACCCTCGTAGGGCTGAGTCGCTGTCCTTCCAGATATTCTCACTGCTGTCTCTTTTGCCCCTTAGGAAACAGCACCTTCAGACCTAGCAGTCTTAGCTGGAGTTAGGAGGCTGGACTTAATTTTTAGTGAAGTGCTGAGAAGAGAATTTCCTTTATTTTGGGGCAAACCACATGATAAAACATCCCCACATATGGCCCAGAGGCTCTGTGATACTCAGCTAAGAAACCTGAAAGCAGTCTAAAGGTCCCTTACTACCTAGATGTGCTTCCCTTAAAGCAAAGGAAAAGAGGTGCCTGGCTTCCACTTTCTCCCAGACCTGGAAGCTCTCAAGAGCTTCAGAGATCTCTGGACCACACTCTGGCTGCTAAGGCCTGTCTAGCTCAGGCTGTACTGGCAGCTAAGATTGGTATTTTCCAAACTCAGCCTGAAGAAGCTAAGTACCATGACCTTTAACTAGACTCAGCCCAGCAAAGCCATTTGCTGAGGTTTGCTGAAAGGTGAGAGAGTGAATGGCTACCAGAATGAATCCCGTTAAAGTGACAGGACAGAAGCACTATTTTCTAGAAGAAACTTGGCTGTTTCTCATGTGCGTGCATACATATATGTATATGTGTGTATATACATATATGCCTGTATACATACATGTACACCATATACATATACATCACATACATATATACACACATATACATATACATACACATGGAGGCCAGAGATCAAAGTCAGGTATCTTCCTTTCACTTATTTTTTTGAGATAGGGTCTCCCACTGAACCTAAGGCTCACCAATTCCGCTAGAATGGCCGGCCAGCGAGCTCCTGGAATCCTCCTGTCTCTTCCTCCCCACCATGGACATTATAGACTTGTACCGCTGCACACAGCTTTCTACAAGGCTAGTAGAGAACTGAACTTGGGTCATAATGTTTGAGCAACAAACATTTTACCCACTGAGCCATCTCCCGGGCCCCCGAGACTTGCTAGAGACCCAAAAGGGACCGTGGACAAAGTTAGGAAGAGGAAATACCTCTTTGCTCTCTGGAGCATTCAGATACAGAAAAACTACTAGACACAGTGAGAATCAAAGACTGGGACAGGTGAGCAAAACCATGATGGAGAAAGCCAGAAACAGGAAACGCAGAGAGAAAAGTAGTAGAATCCTGAGGTACAGTAAGACAGATTTTGATGATGGAAGAAGCCACACACTCATACTCTCACATACACACACACACACACACACACACACACACACACACACACACACACACCAGGCATACACTCATGCAGCCACCCTGAGCCTTGCTGGAAATAATCCCTTTTCATTCGAGACACTGGGGCCTCAGCTGCGTAGATGGTGCTGAGCTGCTACCTTGCACATCTGTCAGTTCCAAATGTAGAAGCTGTCAGAGGGGTGTGTGTGTGTGAGAGAGAGAGAGAGAGTGTGTGTGTGTGTGAATTGGGGGTTTGCAGGGGGGGACTGGTCCTCCAGGGGATTGAGAAGCCTCACTCAGAAGGCAGATGGGACATCCTAAGGCCCCCTCAGAAGGCTCCCCAGAAATCCATGCCCTAGGATTCCGGTCTAGTCCCTCCCAGCCAGAGGCCCAGGGGTTCTCCAGAATTGGGAACCAACTCACATAGTCTGGTTAAGTCCCTTACAGCCAGGTGATCCTGGTAAATCACCTGTTGTTCTAATTCATGGCATGTGTACGTGTGTGTGTGTGTGTGTGTGTGTGTGTGTGTGTGTGTGTGTGTCGTCAGGTAGGATGTAAAGCCTCTGCCTCCTGTCCTTCTTTCTGTACTTTTAATATTTACTATTATTGTATGATGGGGGTGTATGGAGGTCAAAGAGTTAGATCTCTCCACCTTCCTGGGGGTTCTGAGGACAGAACAGGTCACCAGGCTCACAGGGTTGGTGCCTTTACCCAGAGTCATCTCACTGCCCCCCCCCACACCCTTTTTTGGGCTTGTCTTCAGTCTGCTTCCTAGGAGTCCCTTTCTGTGTCCTCTGACTTCTGGGATGTGTCCAGGCCCATCTGGGACACATTGTTCTCTGACTTGTCATCTTGGCTGCTTTTCTTTCTTTCTTCCTTCCTTCCTTCCTTCCTTCCTTCCTTCCTTCCTTCCTTTCTTTCTTTCTTTCTTTCGTTTGTTTTTGTTTTTCAAGACAGGGTTTCTCTGTGTAACCCTGGCTGTCCTGGACTCACTTTGTAGACCAGGCTAGCCTTGAACTCACATAGATCCGCCTGCCTCTGCCTCCCAAGTGCTGGGACTAAAGGCGTGTGCCACCACACCTGGCTTGGCTGCTTTTCTTGCGAGGCCTGATGATGATCTCGGCCCTCAAATCTGGACTGCAGGAAATGTGGGGACCTCAGACTGTGAGCCTGTAGGAACACAAAGGGCTGGCACAGAATCCCTTATGTGTAGCCCTGTGTCTTTCTCTGCAGATACCCTTTCTAGGTATTCACTCCCAAATACCACAATCTCCTTCTGTCTACCCTCTCTCCAAGCTCTTTAGAAAATGCTTTTACAGCAACGAAGCTCCCCCGCGAGGAAGCCATCTTTATCCCTGGATGGTGAAATTGGGGATGTAGGTCAAAAGTCCCTATTCCTGAGCTGGGGAATATGTCAGTGGTAACATATCTGCTGTGCAAACATAAGGGTCTGAGTTCATAGTCTCAACACCCATGGAAAAGCCAAGCATGGCAGCAAATACATATAACTCCAGAGGAGGGGAGGCAGGAGAGAAAGATGGATCCTTTAAGCTTTGGCCAAGCAGTCTAGCAGAACTGGTAAGCTCTCAGTTCAGGGAGAGAACCGGATAAAAAAAAAAAAAAAAAAAAGAATCATGGATTGTGATAGAGGAAGGGACCTGACATTACCCTCCGGCGTCTACATGGTCTAACCTTTTGGCAAAAATTAATGTAGGCTATGAGGAGAGCACGAGGGATGGCTGGGGGGTTAAGATGGGTTCCGCTGAGGTTGGATCTTTGTGCTCACTTCTGGAAAGGACCAGCTCTATTCTATGGGTAATGGGGAGCTTATATGGGAGGATAGGGTATGCCATTGTGAGAAGAGTGCTGAGTGTGTGTGTGTGTGTGTGTGTGTGTGTGTGTGTGTGTGTGTGTTAGGGGAACTTGTGGGTAAGTATTGGGATATAGACTGTTCCAGCTGACAGTATGTACATGCAGACATGGGTTCAGGCACCTGTGAGGCTAGTTAGTGCATCTGGGTATAACAAGCTACTTGAGTGTGCATCAATATCTATATTTTAATAACTTCCGGTTTGTGTCTTTAAACTATATGTTACATGCAACAGTGTGTATACATGAGGTTATGGGCGATTATGTCTGACCACATATTGTGTCCCTGGGTTGCCCTCAGTTCACAAACGGGTGTGCATGTGGAAGAGAGACTTACCTTTTCAGAGTCTGCAAAGCTGTGCATGTGTACATATGTACAATTTTTATCCAGGGCAGGTGTTCCTAGAGAAGTAAGTGTGTTCAGACCTATGACTGGAGACAACTATGTGTTGACAAACTCTACTCTCCCCTTCAGCCATGTCCAGCAAGAAGAAAATGTGCAAATGTGTTCATTAAACACCAAACAGAACAGTGACAAAATGGCAGGCCCTGCAATGGCTGTGGCAAGTCCAGGAGGCTTTTCCCTCCTGTCTCCATGTCTCTTCTCCCCCTCTCCGTCGTCTTGGCCCCTCTCTGGCGTCGTTCCCTCACACCTAAGCCCAATGGTGTTTTGCAGTCTTTCAGCTGTTACCTCAGTCCCGCCTCGCCTCATTCCCGATTCACTCCGTTGCTATAGGTATGTTTAAACCCCAGCGTGGTAGATTTTAATTAGTCTTCCTACAGATGGCCAATTAACATTCATTACTTTTGCCTTGAGCAATTAATTATGAGTTTGGATAGAAAAGGAGAGAAGAGGAGAGGAAGATGGGCAGGTGAATGAAAGGAGAAAGGAGAAGGGGGTTTGATTGGGAGTTTGGAATTTTTACACAGAGCAGGCTGGTGGGGGAGAGGGTGGGAAAGAGCCGCTTGAATCCCCTCACTCCTCAGCCCACAGCTGCTCCGGGGCCCCTAATCGGCTTGGCTGGCCCAGCCCTCCAGGAAAATAGAACTCATACCCTCATTTGGGGGTCCTTAAGCCTTTGGTGTGCCCTGACCCTAGCCCTTTCATATTCCCAGCCTCTTGTTTCTTGTGCCAGAGCTGGGTGGGAACTGTGTCAGGAACCGTCCCAAATGCTGAAGATAACCCAGAAATGACACTCCAGTTCCATCTATTCTGCCTTAGAAATGCACCTGCTCACTGAATAGATGGGGAAACTGAGGCCAGGTTGAAAGTGACTTCCTCCAGTTTGAGCATCTCAGGAATAGAGTCCAGCTTTGCTGGCCACTGGGTCCAATTCTCTCTCTCTCTCTCTCTCTCTCTCTCTCTCTCTCTCTCTCTCTCTCTCTCTCTCTCTCTCTCTCCCCTATAGCCAGAATAGTTTATAACAACTTTGTGCACAGGGCTGGGGGGTAGGACTCTGAGGTAGTGCACTTGCCTAGCATGTATAAGGCCTGGGTTTAACCCCTCCCACCACAAAAAATTAAAACAAAATTATCGAAAAGGATGTTTTGCAGCGGTGAACATCAGTGCTCTTGTTCCAAACGCATTCATGTGCTCCAGTGTTCACAGGCCTCAGAGTGGACCTAACTCCACAAGCTCCAGCAGCTCCAGCTTGTGGAAGTCTCCTGGGGTGATTGTGCTGGGTTCAGAACTGCATCTGTGTTCTTAGTCCAACATCCACAACAGCAGTGTAGGTGATAACTCAATGTCTGTGTTGGTCTTGGTGGCAGGATTACTAGGAATTCGCTTTCTCTAAACTTACCTCTTTTTTGGTTTTCAGCATGAATATTTTCTTTGAGGGCCTGAAGAGATGGCTCAGAGGTCAAAATACTTGCCATAAAAGCCTGACAGCCTGAGTTCTGTCCCTGGAACCCACATATAGGTGGAAGGAAAGAACTGATGTCTCAAAGCTGACCTTTGATATCCACACATGCACCATGGCATGTTCAATCCCCACACACACTCATAATTTAAAAAAAAATAGTAATTGAAAATATACATCTTACTTAAGCAATACATAGTTCATAAAGTGTGACTGTATCTTACTTGAAGTTCTTTCAAAATATGTTTTTGTAAAAATGGACAGAGGGGCTAGTGAGACAGGTCAGTGTGTAAAGACAGTTGTCACCAAGTCTGATGCCCTGATTTCATACATGAGAACCCTTAGGGTAGAAAAAGAGAGCTGACACCAGAAGTTATCATCTGGCCTTCACATGTGCTCCACAGTGTGTACACCCACACACACACACTCACATGTGCTCCACAGTGTGCACACCCACACATACATATACTCACAAGTAAATGAATAAATAAATGCATTTTAAAACTAAAATAAATGAAAATAAGTTCATGTAAGTTTATGTTTTTTTTTTTTTTTGAGACAGGTTTTCTCTGTGTAACAGTCCTAGCTGTCCTGGACTCTCTTTGGGCTGGAGAGATGGTTCAGCCGTTAAGAGCGCTAACTGCTCTTCCAGAGGTCCTGAGTTCAATTCCCAGTAACCACATGGTGGCTCACAACCATCTACAATGAGATCTTGTACCCTCTTCTGGCCTGGACTCTCTTTGTAGCCAAGACTGGCCTCAAACTCAGAGAGATTCGCCTGCCTCTACTTCCTGAATGCTGGGATTAAATGCATGTGCCACCAGCACCTGGCAATGATCATTTTTTTAAAAGTTACCAGTATGTACATCATTTTAACCCTTGAGTCAGCCTACCTGGAACCAGGCTTCAGCTTTTCCAGCTGTGTAAGGACTTCATCTGTTGGGTTAGATAAGAATATTTATCTTATAGGGTTGCGAAGAGGTGGTAGAATAATCACAGAAAGTCCATGGACGGTGTCTTGTATCTAGAAAGGGCTCAAAAAATGTTAGCTAGTATTGGTAACAGCAAGTTATAAAATAATAGTATCTGGGCAGTAGGGTTTTAGAAGAAGTTTTAGTTAGCTCTTTTTGGATTTATACATCTTGAAACTTTTTTCCCATAGTGAGCATGGGATTACTTGGTACTACAAGATAATATAATTAGGAAGAGGAGTAGGAGGGATATGAGAAAAGGGGAAGAGAGGGAGGAAAGCAAGAAAGGGAGAGAGAGAGGGAGAAAGGAAGGAAGGAATAGAAGGAAAGGAGGAAGAGAGGGAAAGAGAGAAGGGAAAGAGGAAGGAGGAAGGGAGGGAAAGAAGGAAGGGAAAGAAGAAGGAGGAAGGGAGGGAAGATGTAATAGTCCTTCTCAAGAACATAGTTTTGCTGGATTTTCTTGTTTTGATTTTTGTTTGTTTGCTTGTTGTTGAGACAGTGATTCCCTGTGTAACTCTGGCTAGCCTAGCACTTGATATGTACGTCAAGCTGGCTTTGAACTCACACTCATCCTCCTGCCTCAGCCTCCTGAGGGCTGGTATTTTAAGTGTGGGCTACTACACCAGGCTCTATGCCATGCAGGGGCTGGAACCCAGAACGTCAACCACACTAGGCAAGCACTCTACCAACTGAGACGCATCCCAACCCTATCAGATCTCCTTTCTGAAAGTGAGACTCTGATTGGCCCAGGCCTCTTTGGGGATGCCTTTGTAGGTCCCTGGTCAGGCTATGCCTTGGCTTCCATGGATCGAGGCATCCATGTTTAACCTGTTAAATTGTGGAGTGGTTGGGTGTTGGTGCTGGGTTCACATGGTTCTGGATACAACTGTCTGGGCTGGGGTTTTCTCAGATGGGGATCTGGTGGAAGATAAAAAATGACTGTCATCTTTGATATTGTGCTCCTACCATGTGCCCCCAAACACCTGCTGCCCTCACTGTACCTGTAACACTGTATTGCTATCATCCTTCTTCTTTTATTCCAGCCAACTAGCTTCAATGCTAAATTCTGTGAGAGAGGCAGCCATGTTCTTTCTGTCATGCTCATGGCTCTGTTCCCATGCCCAAACACAATGGCTGGCACAGATTAGATGTTAGGCAAGTGTCTACGGACCTCTGAGAAGGGCACCCTGTAGTGACACTACTCCATGTACTTACCAACGTTTCATAGGGATGCACAAGGCAAGCCCATGTGACAGAGTCATTTGGGGGCTGCAGACTTTTCTGTCTAGAACTGGATAGCCTGGCTAAATTTGACTTAGCACAGCTATGGAAAGCATCCTGAAGGAAAAACAAGTGCAACAGAAGGAAGAGAGCAAAGCTTCCATGGCAGCAGGAGAGAGCTTGGCTGGCTTGTGCTGTGGCTCTTGTTTCAGTAGCCCCATTGTTAGGATGGAAGACATGGTGGCAGGTGGGGGGGATCCAGGAAACAAGAGGCTGGAGCAGCAACACTGAGGCTAGCATTGCAAGTGACAGCCGAGCAGGAAGAGCAGGGTGGAGCCACGTGGTGCATGATAGGACAGAATCGATTATCTGTGAAGAAGGAAGGGTCTCCACGGGCGTGGTGGCACATGTCTTTAATTCTAGCACTCAGGAGGCAGAGGCTGGTGGATCTGTGAGTTCAAGGCCAGTCTTGTCTACAGAGTGAAGTCCAGGACAGTCAGGGCTACACAGAGAAACCCTGTCTTGAAAAACCTATGATAGATAGATAGATAGATAGATAGATAGATAGATAGATAGATAGATGGATGGATGGATGGATGGATGGATGGATGGATGGATGGATGGATGGATGGATGGATACATACATACATACATACATACATACATACATACATACATACATACACAGATAAGAAGGGTCTCCAGGAGGGCTTCCAGCCAGTGTGTTAGGATGAGGCTAGGTCACTCTGGCTTGCTGAGATTCCTGCTCTTCCTGCTGGAGCAGGCATGTGCTAGATAAGGTGAGATTGGTAGGTAGCAAGGTCCTGGGGATGGAGCCTGGCTCACACTGCAGAGAGGTGAGACAGACACAGGGTGGAGTAGGCTTGGGATGGAGTTGGGTGTATCCTTATGCCTCCATGGGGGCAGATGGGGAAAGAATGACTTTTGGGGAGAATTGGGGGAACTAGAACCTAGATATAGGGGAAAGAATCCCCTTGGGCCCCTGTTCTGTTGAATGAGACAGAAAAAGGAAGAGGCTTATACTTTCTTCTTCCTCCCAGCCTCCTACCCCACCCCATTTTCTGCTTTTTGAGAGAGACTTATAACTCTAACTAGCTTCAAATTCACATGTAGCCAGGGATGACTCTGAACTCCTTGTCTTCCTGGTGCCACCCTCAACCACTCAACATCCACCCAGTGATAAGATTGGAGTCCTTCAGAACCACGTCCACCTACAATTCTGTCCTTTTCTTGCTGTGTTTCCAGGAGTCCTGCATCCTTGCCACACATCTTTCTCAACTTACACTAATGGCAACCATGAGTTGTGGTCTATGGACTCCAAACAGTGCTAGCTAGGGGAGCATTGGATTATGGAAGTGACACAGACAGGCCCTGGTTGATCAAGGTTGGCATTCTAGGGAGAAGGAGGCTGCCATAGGTTCCTGGAGCCAGCCCCCAGTGCTTCAGCCACTGCCCTGACTCCCTGGTTGGTGGCACTCATTCTCAGATCTCTTGCCTATTATGGATGCCATTTCTAGTGTCACTTATTTCAGAGACCTATGAGAGAAACTCATTGTTTGAGCCTTGCCCAAAATCATAAGTAAACCCTGCAGAGATCTTTCCAACAAGTCAGTTGTGGTCAGAAGGAAGGCCATAGGGTCCACCAAAGACCATGACAGATGTGGGGAATAGCTGGTAAAGACACTGAAAGTTTTCAAATGTTTATATTTATTTTCATCTACTATACAATATCACAGTCCCTGAAGTTCCTTTCATTTTGCTGTTTCTGTTTGTTTCATGTGGGTGTTCATGTGCAAGTGGAAGTCAGAGGTTGGCATTGGATGGCACCCTCAAGCTCTCTCTATTTGCCTTTTTTTTTTTTTGACATGGTTTTTCACTGCGCCTGGACCTTGACCTCTGGGATAGACTGGCTGACAAGCAAGTCCCAGAAAACCACCTGTCTCCACCTCCCCAAGAATACAAGCATGCACCATTGGACCTGGCTGTTTATGGGGGTGCTGAGAACCCACACTTAAGCCCTCATTCTTGCACAGCCATCTGAGTTATCTCCCAAGCCTGTATGGTTTTTTGTTTTGTTTTGTTTTAAGACCAAATCGTATTATGCATCCCAGGCTGGCCTCGAGCTTGCTACATAACCAAGGCTGCCTTCAAACTCATGATCCCCTTGCCTTAGTGTCTTGAATGTGGCATTAAAGGTGTGAGCTACCACCAGCTATTACTGTTTTTTGGAAAGCACTAGGTTAGTAATTGTGGCCAGTATTTAATGGAAATAAACATTTATTCTAAACTGTTTTTCTGAGGAAAGTGTACTACCTGAATTAACACGAACGTTTTCTTCTTTGAAAAAAAAATTCCCCACTTTGAGCCCCTGGGGGATTACTTGTTG
Organism: Lophiomys imhausi; assembly: GCA_907164525.1. Lineage (NCBI taxonomy): Eukaryota > Metazoa > Chordata > Mammalia > Rodentia > Muridae > Lophiomys > Lophiomys imhausi. The sequence continues at coordinate 594,284 of CAJQZJ010033960.1, read as the reverse complement.
GCATGATTTCTCTGTTCTGTCCCAACTGGTTTTGAAATATTTATCGCTTCTCTCAGATGACAAGCCATGCAATTTTGTTTCAGCCTTTGACAGCAGAGAGAAAATTTCAATTAGGAGCTCTTTAGGAAAAAAAAACAATGGCTCCCATGCTTAGCCCATTGCTTTGGATTTTTGTAAACAATGGGTGAAGATAGTTTTAGAAACCAGAGTCAGTCAAGCCCTCTCTGCCCCAGCCACCTGTGCATGTCAAGAATAGCCTGATCCAACTTCCCTGAGTTTGAACAATCTGCAGAAGGCCCTCAGTCTCAAACGCTAATCCAACATATTTCCAGCAACCCCTGAGCTTTCTGTGTGTTGCATCTTCGCTCCTCTCACAAATGTTTTGAAAAATTGCCAGCTTTTCAGAGATGTATGAACAGTGTCATGCAGAGAACTGACAGTATTGCAGTTGCTTTGGAGTTCTTCCTTACCCTGACAAACTCAATGCCATTAAATCCCTACTATGTGCATGACAATGTGTGCCCGAAGCTCTTGGCCTCACCTCTGTGGATGCAGAAACACCATTAAACCTTCCAGGGGTGAGGATGGCTCCAATGTAGATTGAGCTGTGCATCTTGTAAAAACCATTCCCACAAGAATCAAGTAGAAGAGCCTCCCTGGTGATCTTATCCACACTGGGGGAACACACAAGTACTGGCATACTTAAAGAGTGGCAGTGTTCCCCTGGGGTTCCAGTACTTGGGAGACAGAAAGAGGAGGGAGGGTCAAAAGTGCAAGGCTGTCTTCAGCTGTCTAGTGTAGTTGAGAGCTAGGCCTCAGCACACCATCCGC
>CAJQZJ010033960.1:574029-586322 GCA_907164525.1 Lophiomys imhausi | reverse complement strand
TAATTCAATCATCTCCCACTGGAGATTCTTCGATGCTCATCTTCTACTTGGAGGAGAATAGGGGGTGCTGTCAGGAGTTGATATGTCTTGATATAAAAAAATCTAAAGTTACAAAAACATCTTTGAATGCCATATTCTGCAGATCTCTTGAGGTTTTTGAAGAGGCCCTATCTATCTCTTATATTAGGGTAAGCAGATGTTGCTTGTCTCTTAGCAGGTTTATTTGTGATTAGCTTAGCAAGTAACTAAAATAGGCTGTCATAGTACCTAACAGAATGACTGGCTTGCATAACCATTAGTTTGCATTTCTTAATTATCCTAAACAGTTTATAACAGTTAGTAGTAAAAGGCCGAAACATCACATTTCATTTTTTTTTTCTTTACCTCCTAACCCTTCCATCCCATTTCTCTGGGGTGGGGTGTCCTTATATAACAGTCCCTCATCTCAGTTGAGAGGTCGTATGAGTTCCAAGAGCCTCTTCATTCATTGGGGATCTACGAAGCAGTACCATCAGTGAAAAGTGTCTCGTTGCCTGGGAGAGAGAACTACTAAACAAACAAATCAATAAGCATACAATAGATAAAAAAGACTAAAAAATAGAAAAAAATATAACTAATATATAAAAAATAAATAAAAATTAAAAATAAGAAGTCTGTGTCCAAGTTCCCTTTGGTGTGTTAGTTGTAGTATTGATACCTTCTAATATATAGCTAAAATCCTACTATAAGTGAATAGATGCCATATGTGTCCTTCTGAGTCTGGGTTAGTTCACTCAGGATGAGCTTTTCTAGTTCCATCCATTTGGCTGCAAATTGCATAATTTCATTGTTTCTGATAGCTGAATAATATTCCATTGTGTAGAGGTACCACAGTTTTTTAACCCATTCTCCGGTTGAGGGACATCTGGGTTGTTTCCAGTTTCTAGCTATTACAAATAAGGCTGCTATAAACATAGATGAGGAAACTTCCTTATGATTCCATGAAGAGGCATTTGGGTGTATACCCAGAAGTGGTATGGCTGGGTCCTGAGGCAGAGCTATTCCAAGTTTTCTAAGATATCGCCAGACTGACCTCCATAGTGGTTGCACAAGCCTGCATTCCCACCAGCAATGGAGTAGGGTACCCCTTTCTCCACACCCTCGCCAGCATGTGCTCTCATTTGAGTTTTTGATCCTAGCCATTCTGACAGTGTGAGATGGAATCTCAGAGTCGTCTTGAGTTGCATTTCTCTGATGATTAAGGATGTTGAACATTTCTTCAAGTGTCTCTCAGCCATTAGGGATTCCTCCTTTGTGAATTCTCTATTTAGCTCTGTCCCCCATTTTTTGATTGGATTATTTGGTTTCTTGGCATTTAATTTCTTGAGTTCTTTGTAGATTTTGGATATTAGCCCTCTGTCAGATGTGGGGTTGGTGAAGATTTTCTCCCAGTCTGTAGGCTGCCGTTTTGTTCGAATGACAGTGTCCTTTGCCTTACAGAAGCTTTTCAGTTTCATGAGGTCCCATTTATTGATTGTTGATCTCAAGTCCTGAGCTGTTGGTGTTCTGTTCAGGAAGTTGTTGCCTGTGCCAATTAGTTCGAGGGTTTCTCCCACTTTATCTTCTAGTAGATTTAGTGTGACCGGCCTTTGATCCACTTGGACTTAAGTTTTGTACAAGGTGATAAGTACGGGTCTAACTTCATTCTTTTACAAATGGACATCCAGTTGGACCAGCACCATTTGTTGAAGATGCTGTCCTTCTTCCATTGTGCCGTTTTGGCTTCTTTGTCAAAAATTAGGTGGCCATAAGTGTGTGGGTCTATTTCTGGATCTTCAATTCGATTCCATTGATCTACTGGTCTGCTTCTATACCAATACCATGCTGTTTTTACAACTATTGCTCTGTAGTACAGCTTGAAATCTGGGATGGTAATACCTCCAGATGTTTTTTTATTGTACAGGATTGATTTAGCTATTCTGGGCTTTTTGTTGTTCCATATGAAATTGAGAATAGCTCTTTCCAAGTCTATAAAAAATTGTGTTGGTATTTTGATAGGAATTGCATTGAATCTATATATTGCTTTTGGTAGGATGGCCATTTTTATTATGTTGATCCTACCTATCCATGAGCATGGGAGATCTTTCCATCTTCTAAAGGCCTCTTCCATTTCTTTCTTCAAGGGCTTGAAATCCTTGTTGTACAGGTCCTTTACTTGCTTGGTTAGAGTTACCCCCAGGTATTTTATGTTGTTTGTGGCTATTGTGAAGGGGGTTGTTTCCCTTATTTCTTTCTCAGCCCATTTGTTTGTTGTATAAAGAAGGGCTTCTGATTTTTTTGAATTAATTTTGTATCCAGCCACTTTGCTGAAGGTGTTTATCAGCTGTAAGAGTTCTCTGGTGGAATTTTTGGGGTCGCTTATGTATACTATCATATCATCTGCAAATAGGGATAATTTGACTTCTTTGTTTCCGATGTTTATCCCCTTGATGTCCTTTAGTTGTCTTATTGCTCTAGCAAGAACTTCAAGTACTATATTGAAGAGATATGGTGAAAGTGGACATCCTTGTCTTGTCCCTGAGTTTAGAGGAAATGCTTCAAGTTTCTCTCCATTTATTTTGATGTTGGCCACTGGCCTGATGTATATTGCCTTTATTATTTCTAGGTACGGCCCTTGTATGCCTGTTCTCTCCAGAACTTTTAGCATGAAGGGGTGTTGGATTTTGTCAAATGCTTTTTCTGCATCTAGCGAGATTATCATGTGGTTTTTTTCTTTCATCTTGTTTATATGGTGAATGACGTTGATAGATTTTCGTATGTTGAACCATCCCTGCATCCCTGGGATGAAGCCTACTTGATCATGGTGTATGATACTTTTGATGTGTTCTTGAATTCGGTTTGCTAGTATTTTATTAAGTATTTTTGCATCTATGTTCATGAGGGAGATTGTTCTGAAGTTCTCTTTCTTTGTTGGGTCTTTGTGTGGTTTAGGAATCAGGGTGATTGTGGCCTCGTAGAATGAGTTTGGCAATTTTCTTTCAGATTCTATTTGGTGAAAGAGTTTGAAAAGTATTGGTGTTAGCTCCTCTTTCAAGGTCCGGTAGAATTCTGTACTAAAGCCATCTGGCCCTGGGCTTTTTTTGGTTGGGAGATTTTTAATGACTGTTTCTATTTCCTTAGGGGTTATAGGGCTGTTTAATCTGTTTATCTGATCTTGATTTAGCTTCGGTAGGTGGAATCTATCAAGAAAATTGTCCATTTCACTTAAGTTTTCAAATTTGGTGGAGTATAGATTTTTAAAGTAGGATCCAAATATTCTCTGGATTTCCTCAATGTCTGTTGTTATTTCTCCCTTTTCATTTCTGATTTTGTTGATTTGTGTTTTCTCCCTCTGTCTTTTAGTTAATTTGGCTAAGGGTCTGTCTATTTTGTTGATTTTCTCGAAGAACCAACTCTTGGTTTCATTGATTCTTTGTATCATTCTTTTTGTTTCTAAGTTGTTGATTTCAGCCCTAAGTTTGATGATCTCCTGCCTTCTGCTCTGTCAGAAGCCAAGACCCTCGCCTCTCACCCTCACCCCCTACCTCTCCCCACCTGCACAATGTCCCCTGCAGCTTCATACTGCCTGGCAACCGCAAAGTTCCAGGTTGGCAGTTACAGATTGATTCAAAGCAGTGTACCGTGTCTTCTGAAGAAAAATGGGTTGGCAGTTACAGATTGATTCAAAGCAGTGTACCATGTCTTCTGAGAAAAATGGGTAGATCATACAATGTCCAGGGCACAGGCCAAGAAGATTCTGTACTTTCCCACCACCTGGCCCCTCTCACCTCCTCCCCTTGTAAAACATATTATAAAAAGGCGCTTTGCGCTCAAATACATGGCTCTTGACAAGCAATTGCTTCCTTGAGTCCTTTCCCTCTCTCGCCCGTTCTTTTTTCAGGTTGCGGTCCTCCTCGCCCCCACGAATTACTAGGACCCCCAGGTCAGGTCACTGCTCCTCTTGGGAGTGTTTGCTTCTTTTTTTTCCAATTTACCCAGTTTAGCTGTTAATTCGCTAATATGAGCTGTCACAATTTTCTTTTTGAAGGCACTTAGTGCTATGAACTTTCCTCGTAGCACAGCTTTCATTGTGTCCCATAGGTTTGGGTATGTTGTGTCTTCATTTTCATTGGATTTTAAGAAGTCTTTGATTTCCTTCTTTATTTCTTCCCTCACCCAGTGGTCCTCTAGTAAAGAGTTGTTCAATTTCCATGTGAGTGTAGACTTTCTGTTGATTCTTTTGCTATTGAAGTCCAGCTTTATTCCATGGTGGTCTGATAAGATACAAGGGGTTATTTCAATTTTCTTGTATCTGTTGAGGCTATCTTTGTGTCCAACTATATGGTCGATTTTGGAGAAGGTTCCATGAGGTGCTGAGAAGAAGGTGTATTCTTTTGTGTTTGGGTGAAACGTTCTGTAGATATCTGTTAGGTCCATTTGGTTCATGATCTCTGTTAGACTCATTATTTATCTGTTTGGCTTCTGTCTTGATGATCTGTCTATAGTTGTGAGTGGGGTGTTGAAGTTTCCCACTATTAAAGTGTTTGGATCAATGTGCACTTTAAGTTTTAGAAGCGTTTCTTTTATAGATGTAGGTGCCTTTGTATTTGGGGCATAGATGTTCAATATTGAGATGTCCTCTTGGTGGATATTTCCTTTAACGAGTATGTAATGCCCTTCTCTGTCTTTTTTTATTAACTTCAATTGGAAGTCTATTTTGTTTGATATTAGGGTGGCTACTCCAACTTGTTCCCTGGGTCCATTTGCTTGGAAAACCTTTTCCCAGCCCTTTACTCTGAGATAGTGTTTATCTTCAATACTGAGGTGTGTTTCTTGTATACAGCAAAAAGATGGGTCTTGTTTACGGATCCAGTCTGTAAGTCTGTGTCTTTTTATTGGCGAGTTGAGTCCATTGATGTTGATGGATATTAGTGACCAGGAGTTGTTATTTCCCATTATTTTGGTATAGCTGGCTGTCTTGTGTTTCTCTTTTGTTTAGTTGCTGTGGAGGTTTCTATTTCCTCTGTTTTCTTGGGTGTAGTTATCTTCTCTGTGTTGGAATTTTCCTTCTAGGATCTTCTGTAGGGCTGGGTTTGTAAGGAGATATTGTTTGAATTTGATTTTGTCATGGAATATCTTGTTTTCTCCTTCTATGTTGATAGAGAGTTTTGCTGGGTATAGTAGTCTGGCTGGGCACCTCTGTTCTCTCAGGGCTTGTAGGACATCCGTCCAGGCCCTTCTAGCTTTTAAAGTTTCTGAGGAGAAGTCAGGTGTGATTCTGATGGGTCTGCCATTGTATGTGACTTGGCCCTTTTCTCTTACAGCTTTTAATATCCTTTCTTTGTTCTCTACATTTGAAGTTTCTATTATTATGTGGCGAGAGGAGTTTCTGTTCCGATCTAATCTGTTTGGTGTTCTGTAAGCCTCTTGGATTTTTACTGGCATCTCTTTCTTTAGGTTTCAGAAGTTTTCTTCTATGATTTTGTTGAAGATATTTCCTGGACCATGGAGTCGGGAGTCTTCTCTTTCCTCTATGCCTATAATTCTTAGTTTCCGTCTTTTCATTGAGTCCTTGATTTCTTGGATGTTGTGGGTGAGAGATTTTTTAGCTTTCTCATTTTCTTTGGATGTTGTACTGATTTCTTCCATCGAATCTTCCATGCCTGAGATCCTGTCTTCCATCTCTTGCATCCTATTTTTCATACTCACATCCGTAGTTCCTGTTCTCTTCTCTTGATTCTCCATTTCCTCTTTTAACTCTGACTGTGTTTTCTTTATTGTTTCCATTTCTATTTTCATGTCTTGAATGGTAGTGTTCGTTTTGTACATTTCCTTCTCTAGTTTGCTCGTTTTTGCCTGGAGATCTTTCATTGCTTTATCCTTTTCCTGTTCAAGCTGGGTCACCTTGGCTTGGAGCTCTTTAATGGTGTTATTTGTTGTTTTGACTTGTAAAATTGTGGCTTCTTTGAATTCCTTGATAGTTTTAAGTTCTTCTTGAAGGGACTCTATCACTTTCCATAATGTAGAATTGTCATCGTTTTCGTGTGTTTCAGTTGTGGTGAGGTGGTTCGGGCTGGACGGAATAGCATAGCGTTGCTTTCTTTTGTTGGAGACATTTCGCTCTGGTTTTTTTTTTTTTTTTTTTTTTGATCTGGGGCCTCTGGCCATGTGGAATTTTTTTGCTGTCTTCTGGACTTGGGTCCAAAGGGGGCGCTTTGGTGTAGGAGTAGCGTTGCCTTACTCCACCCCTATAAGGTGAGTCATTCAGTCCCGCCTCCCAGGTGGGGACCTAACTAATCCAGGTGGCAGAGCTGTGTACAAGTAAGCTCTGGTTTCCTGCTGGAAGGGCCCTTACTAGTACAAAAGTCCAATATAAGACAGTTTCATATATCTCGCAGTTTGCCCGGGGTTGGTTCCTGTAGCGGGTAAATCTGCAGTTCAGCTCCAATAGCCTTGCCCTCCCGCGGCTTGGAAACTGGCCGGTGACGTCACAGACTGCGATCTGCGGTCTGAAGGCACTTTGCAGTGGAGCTGCGCTAACTTCCAAGGGTCGCAGTCTTTCACCAGATAATTCGTCTGTGTGAGACCTGGGAGTGCCCAGCAGGGTGGGGATTATCTCTGCGTGGGTTCTGAATCTGCCATCTGCCAGCTGGGTATTAGGTTGGAACTTACTGGGGTCTCTCCTGTTGAGGGATGGGTGATCCCGATTCCCGGGTCCAGTGGCTTCCTAGCATGTCCGAGAGTGGGAAGGAGCGTCCTGCCCAGGGATCTTCCGTGGTCCCTGTGTAGCTGGGTGAGATTTAGAAGGGGTCGTGCCCTTTGTACAGAGTCCTGCAACAATTGCCGCCTTGTGACTGTTTACCCTGAAATCAAAATACGTCCGCGCAGGCCACCGCCATCTTGGATCCCCCTAGAACTCAGGCTTGGCAGCAGCTGCCTCTTTACTCATTGAGCCATTTTGCTGGCCCCTAACATCCTCAGACGTGTAGCTTATCAGCTCCTTGGCCTCCCTTCAGAAGAATGTGCAATACAGAGAGCTTTAATCTTGGCCACCACCACTCCAGCTGTGTGTTACTGTGGTCTGTAAATTCTACGAGAACATCGTCCTCTGCCACCAATTATCACCATTCACCTTTTACCTTGGATGTTTCTTTTCTTCTGCAGCTATTTTCCTCCTGCCTGAAATTTCTTCAGCAAGATTCAGTTAGCGGAGATTTTCAGTTTTGATATGTCTGAAATGTCTTTCTTTCATTCTTGTTCTTGAAAGACAGTGTTTGCTAAAAATACAAGTCTAGCTTGTAAGTAGTTTTCTCTCAGTGATTTGATGATGTATCTGCTCTCTTCCTGCATGCACAGTGGAGAGTTAGTTTGTATTTACTCTCTAAGAACCTGCCCTTTCTCTCTAGTGCTTTTAAGGCTTCTTTTGCTTTGGTATTCATTGTTTATGTATAGATTGCTTCTTGTTGTTTGTAGACAGGCTTTCATGTAGCCAAAACTGACCTTGAACTTCTGGCCCTCCTGCCTCCACCTTCCTGGTGCTGGGATTACTGGTGTGCACCACCAAGTCTGGTTTATGCAGTTCTGAGGATTGGGCCGAAGACTTCCTCTTGTTTTAGGCAGGCCCTCTACTAAACTGAGGTCAAGGAACAACTTCCGGGAGTTGGTTCTCTACTTCCACCATGGGTTCAAGGGATTGGACTCCCACAAGTGCCCTCACTCATTAAGACCTCTTGTTGGTCCTTTAAGTTTCTGCTGACTATCATTTTGGGGCTTTTTTTTTAGCAAATAAAATAGGATATCCAATATTCTCTGTTCCTTGTTTCCTCTCCCTTACTCTAGCTGCTGAAATCCAAGGCCCTTTGAATGCTGGACACACACTCTACCACTGAGCTAAAGCACCTGGCTTCTAAATTATAATTTATATGGGTTTTTTCAAATCTGATTCTATAGTTTCTGGATTTGGCCAACTCTTATAATTTTTTTCTCTGTGTATTTTGTGCACCACTTCTCACATTTAACCTTTCTTAGAACTTTATCTGTGGGAATTTTTTGACTTTTCAATGTCTTCGTCTATTATGAGTTCAGCTGGAAGTACTACATTTTCAGCTTCCAAATCCTTTAGGTTAGGTTCTTAATACTTTTTGTCCTGAATTCAGGACAGAGTGAGGTTGTGGTTAGAAACTCCCATGCCATCAGAGACAGGTAGGTACATATGCTCATTACCCCTATTTGTGGGCTTGATTTTCTTCTGATCCTTGGGGTGTCACTTTTCAGGAATCTAGATCTGACTTCCTGCCATGGCCACTCCAGAGCTTTCTCTGGAGCAAGAGACTCTTGTTCTTTGAAGGCCCAAGCTCTGGTCTACCCGACTTTCGTCCCAGCCAAACCCCAGCTTTGCAGCCTATTTGTCTCAATTCAAGCTTCCTGCAATCCCTGGACACTGAAGATTGTTTCCATACCTTTTCCTACTTCAGCTGTCCTTAAAAAAGAATGTCATTTTAAGAACAGAAGATAGTTGTTGTTGAATAGTAAAAAGGTGGGATTTATTATACCTTTGTCTCTACAAAGGATGACTGAAATTTCCTGTGAGGAAAAGGTCAATCTGGGGATGGAGTGAGGCTGGAGAAATGTCTCACCTGTAAAGAGCACTTGCTGTTCTTTCAGAGGACAGTTCAATTCCCAGCAGCAAAATCAGGTAGCTCATAACTGCCTGTAACCTCATGTTCAGGATATCTGATGTTCCCCTCTGGACTCCTTACACATACTTATATACACATACACACACACACACACACACACACACACACACACCTGTGCATGCAGGATAGATCTTTTTTTTTTTTTTTTTTTTTTGGTTTTTCGAGACAGGGTTTCTCTGAATATCTCTGGCTGTCCTGGACTCGCTTTGTAGACCAGGCTGGCCTTGAACTCACAAAGATCCGCCTGCCTCTGCCTCCCAAGTGCTGGGATTAAAGGCGTGCGCCACCACCGCCCGGCAAGGATAGATCTTTTAAAAAGAAAATAAAAGGGACACTTAAAAAAGTATCCAGGTGGTGGTGGGCCACGCCTTTAAATCCCAGCACTCAACGGGGGAAGGGGGGGATTGTCAGGAACAGAAGCAGGTGAATCTCTAAGTTCGAGGCCAGCCTGGTCTACAGAGTGAGTTCCAAGATAGCCAGGGCTACACAGAGAAGCCCTGTCTTGGAAAACAAAAAACAAACAAAAAATTCCTTCTAGAAATTCATGGAGAAATATATAAAGATAAAACATGATGGAATGCAGAAAAATGCAAAATGTTAATAACTGTGAAACCTGTTTCACAGGGTTTATGAGTGTTCTTTATATTGTTTTGTCTATGTTTATATACATTTGGAAGCACTTGTTACAAAAAGTTAAATAAAGTAGAATAGATTCTTCCACGTTCTGCAGCCGAAGGATCTCCTCATATATGGTTTACCATATCTTTAGAAGCAAAGTCAACACCCTATTGAAACCATCAGATTTCAGAAGAAAGAAACTACCGATGATGATCCAGGTTAGACCACTCAACCAATGAAAAAGAGCAAGAAAGATGTGTGTTGCATAATGCAAAGCTATTCAGCCCTAAACACAAGTTAGCAGGTTTGCGTGAATGGGCAGCAGGTCAGTGAGCCTTGAATAGTCGGGAAGAACCCCAAACTAGGTAGGGACAAGCCTGTTGACATACCTTGAAACTGAGATCCACTGAAGGGCTTTGCCCACACATCTGTTCCTCTTGACTTCCTCTGTTTCAGGGTTCAAACCTTTGTAGATTGAAGGAAGAGATATTGTCTTCCAGCTTCTGCTCATTTTCACCTGCTAAATCTTCCTACTCCAGCCTTTTTTTTTTTTTAGTAATCACACCATGTCCATTCTACAACTCCAAGGAGGTGGATTTGCAAGGTCCTTGCTGAACCAACTCACTGCCAATGCCCTAGTTTGCTTTTCTATTACTACAATAAACACTATGACTGAAAGCAACTTAGAGAGAAAACTGTTTATTAGGATTGGGTCTACACTTCCATATCACAGTCCATCGATAAGGGAAGCCAAGGCACAAGCTTAAGTCAGGAACATAGAGACAGGAACTGAAACAGAGACATTGGGGGAACACTGCTTACTGGCTTGCTCAGCTACCTTTCTCATACAACCCAAGAACCTGTGGTGACTTACCCTCCCACATCAATTATCAATCAAGAAAAATGCCCCCACAGACTTACCTATAAGCCAGCCTGATACAGGCAATTTCTCAATGAGATTCCCTCTTCCTAGACGGTTTTAACTTGTATCAGGTTGACAAAACTAACCAGGATATCAACTAAGAGTTTGTCCATTTGTGAGCAGGCTCCAAGTTCAAGATGTTTGAGTTTTCATCCAAAGTTGTACAGAATTCTGTAGGAGTTTCCTTCCTAGATGTCCTAGAAGGCAAGCCCACACTGGGGGGCAGTAGATCATACCTCTTCTTTAATAGCAAGCGTCCCAGGGCAGGGAAGTTGCGTGTTCACATTGTCTCAGAACAAACATAACCTTGAAATGTGTTTCTCAAATTAATACAGTCATTCAAAAAAATCTTTAATGAGTATTGATTGTGTGTCAGGCAACCGTGGGCTGAGTGTTGGGTCACAGCAGTGAACAGGATAGAAAATTTCTCATGGCGCTGACATTCCACATCCTTCATAAAACTCATTTGTAACCATTTCCCTCCTCTCTGAAGTTAAATTGGTACCTGCAGCTGATGTACTGTTTTGGTCAAGGCTTAAAGGAGAAAAATGTTAGATATACACAGAGAGACCCCTGGGTGAATGTTCTGGCTGGTGGTAGTCTCATTCTAGTGTACGCTGCCCACAGGAGAGCAGGAAAGCAGAGGCTAGGAGAAAGTACCTGCTTGCTTCCGGGGGGGGGGGGGGTTACGGACAAGCTGGAGAGTTTAAACTGTGTTGAGAATAGTCAGGGCTGGAGAGATGGCTCTGGGATAAAGAACAAACACTGCTATTGCAGAAGATGGGTGTTTGGTTCCTCGTGTTTACATCAGGCAGCTCACAACTTCCCTATAACTCCAGGTCCTGGAGATTTCATGCCCTCTTCTGCCCTCTGAAAACATCTGCACTACCATTCACATACACATATAGACACATACAAAATACTAAAAATACGTACACATACATATTAAAAATAAAAACAGATTTTTAAAAAAAGAAAAAAAGGGGGCTGGAGAGATGGGTCAGAAGTTAAGAATACTTGTTGCTGTTGCAGAAGACTTAGTCCCCAGCACCCACATGGTGGCTCACAGCCATCTAGAACTCCAGTTGCAGGGGATCTAACACCCCTTTCTGACATCCATGGGCACCATGCATGCAGGCGCAACACTTAATGCTGGGCGTGGTGGCGCACTTCCTTAATGACAGCACGAGGGAGGCAGAGACAGGCAGATCTCTGTGAGTTTAAGGCCAGCCTGGGTTACACAGTGAAACCCTGTCTCAAAGTAAACACAAAAAAGAGGTTAGATACTAAAATTTCTATGGCTGGGTATGGTGGCACATGTCTTTAAGACTAGCACTTGGTGTGTAAAAACAGGAGGATCTCTGTGAGTTTGAGGTAGGACAGACCCTGTCCCACCATGAAAAAAAAAGAAAAAGAAAAAAAAGTCATACTAACAGTTAATATTTATTAAGTGCATACTGTATACTAAGAGTAATATAAGAGGGGGTATCAATTGCCTCATTCTAGCTCAGTTCCCTCCAGAGAAGGCATTTATTATTATTTCCATAGTGCAGATAAAAAATGGAGTCACAGTTTATTTATGAAATTGTCCTACCACTGTGTGAATTTTTTTTTTGAGACAAGGTTTCTCTGCATCCCTGGCTGTCCTGGAACTCCCTTTGTAGACCAGGCTGGCCTTGAACTCACAGAGATCCACCTACCTCTGCCTCCTGAGTGCTGGGATTAAAGGTACACCACCACACCTGACAATTGCAGACAACTGTGGACTGCCATGTGGGTGCTGGGATTTGAACCCACATCCTTTGGAAGAACAACCAGTGCTCTTAACCACTGAGCCGTCTCTCCAGCCCCGTGTGAAAAAAAAAAATTTAACAATGTAGAATTGTGATGTTGGAGTCTAGTAGTCACATATGAAATGAATGTCCTAGCTTTGGACGTGCATACATGTAATGTGTTTGTGTGGAGGCCAGAGGCCAGCCTTGGATACTTTTCTCCATCACTCCTCTTTCCTTCCTTCCTTCCTTCCTTCCTTCCTT
>CAJQZJ010033960.1:540711-569029 GCA_907164525.1 Lophiomys imhausi | reverse complement strand
AAGGAAGGAAGGAAGGAAGGAAGGAAGGAAAGAGGAGTGATGGAGAAGAGTATCCAAGGCTGGCCTCTGGCCTCCACACAAACACATTACATGTATGCACGTCCAAAGCTAGGTAGACTAGAAGATAAACAGATTAGATGATAATAGAATAATTAAATGGGATAAAAAGAGAATTAAACTAAGGACAAGGACACTGTGATGGACATCCACTATGATGTCTATCTACTGTGGTGGACATCTATTGTGATGGACACCATGAAGAAGCAACACTCAGAGACAGTGGACACAGATAAGTGCCCTTTTGGAAAATGAGGGAAGGGAATTTCCGAAAGGCAAAGCAGTTGGACGTGTTTGATGCTGCAGAATTATGACTGAAAAGATACTTTATATACAAATTTATATAGAAAACAAAGATGGACATGCAATAAGATACAGCTAGGGGCATGATTAAGAGGTGGCAATATAGCTCAGTGGCAGAATACTTAACCTAGCATTCATAGGGCTTGGACAACAGCCCCAGCACACACGCACACACCAGTTTAATCCAGTGAAACTTTATAAAGAATAAAAGATGTCCAACAGTGAAAATTTAATGAGAGGCAAATATGCTTTCATTTGATAGAGAAGTATAACAAGGTATGTTATTAAACTGTACGAGTGAGTCCCCTCTCCCTTTGAGACTGGGCTTGAATTTGAGATTATTTGGCTCTTGCCTCGGGATCCTGAGTGCTGAAATTACACGGGTGAGTCACCAAGATCCTCCCTCCTCTTCCTTCATTTTCTTCTTCTTCTTTTTCTTCTTATTCTCCTCCTCCTTCTTCCTCTTTTCCTTCTCCTCCTCCTCCTCCTAATTTTTTAGAGGAGCTATATAATGAATTGCAGGGATCTACAGATCTACTCTAAGGCTTTCCTGATGAGGGCTAGCAACACAGCTCAGTGATAGAGTGCAGTTCAAAGCTGTCTTTTACTACATAGTAAAGCCAGTTTGGAGCACATAAGAATCTGTCTCAAAATAATAATAAAATAAATAAATACTTTAAATCCATTTTTTCTTCTCCCAAATTTCTTTACTTTTTATTTTAAATCTATTTTCTGTAGCAACTCTGTTCAACAGAAATGTAGTATGAGACACAGGTTTTTTTTTTTTTTTGTTGTTGTTGTTTTGTTTTTCCAGACAGGGTTTCTCTGTGTAACAGAGCCTTGGCTGTCCTGGACTCTCTTTATAGACCAGGCTAGCCTTGAACTCATAGAAATTTGCCTGCCTTTGCCTTCCAAGTGCTGGGATTAAAGGTGTGTGCCACTATGCCTGTCGAGATGAAGAATTTTAAGTGTTATAGAAGCCATATTGAATAGTTAAAAAGAAAACAGTGGTAGCAGAGGCAGATGGGCCTCTGTCAGTTCCAGACTAACCAGAGGTACAGAGATCCTATCTCAACAACAACAACAAGAAGCTAAAAAGAAAACAGAAAAATCTTAGTAAATTTTATTTAACCTGATATGTTCATTACAATGTACAACTAATACAGAAAATATTAATAAGGTATTTTACATTTAAAAAAATACTGTCTATCTAATACCCAATTACTCAACATGATGTATATTTTTTCATATTGATGGTCTTCTAACTTGTGTGTTAAGCATTGTATATCTTTACATTTTCAGAACATTTCAATTTGGGCCACCAACATTTTATCCACCTAAGTAGTATATGTGTCTCTTGGCTTCCAAATTGGAAAGATAGTTCTAAAAGCAACTGGCACTTACTGAGGGTTTGCTATGTGCTGGGCATTGCCCCAAGTCCACCATGTGGGGATTGTAACTCATTTAGTCTCACAATAACTCCAAGAGGCTATCCCTGTCATCACCCTAAGCATGTATTGCTCTTGCAAGGACATAGTCATTAAAGTTTGGGAGTTTGCAAACCACTTTCCTACTATGATTGGGTAGCAACCTGACTGCAAGGACTTGAGTAGAGAGGAAGTAAGAGAACTGGCCAGAGGCTACCATTGCTCAGAAAGTTGGCTGGTCAGCTGGGCTTGGTGACACCTGCTTAAAATCCCAGTTCTCGGGAGACAGAGACAGGAGAATCATTTTTAGTTTAAAGGCAGACTGATTTACATGGTAAGTTCCAGGTCAGAGAAATTTTTTTTTTCTCATTAGGAAGAAAATAGAGAGGGAAACATGACAGAAAAATCTTTTGAAGGGCAGGAGACAATGAAAGGGAGGTAGGCTGAAGGGGATGGGGAGATGAAAACTAGAAGGGTTATAGATGAAGACATCACGTTGGATGGAGTTTCCCACCTAGCCCGGCCTCTGATGGAGAAATTGCCTTGCCTAGCTGGATGTTGCTTCACAACCTTGAAGCTAAAGGGATGTCTTCAAGATGTTTGTTTAGTTTATCATAACAAACAGGGTAGCAACAGTAACTTTTACCCAAGGCTTCTATGGAGATGGGTACTGGCCCTGGGCACCATGTGTTACCTCATTTAATATTTGCAGACTTCCCATTGAACGCTTGTCACTTAAAAGGAATACAACCAAGGCAAGGTTCTTGGTCAAAGTCTCATGGTCCAGTACACAGAGTCTGGATTTGGGTCCATGCCATTTCAGAGACTGAGGAAAGAGAAAGAGATCAAACAGATAAAGAGACCAAACAGATAGTTCAGGCTGGATCAGCCGAGTAGGAGCCAGGCTTCTCTGAAGAAATCAAGGCAATAGGTTGGACAGATGTGGAGTGCCATGAAAACAGTCTGGCAGATGAGCGAGCTGAAAGTGGGAACTCTAGTGTGTGTGGCCTCCATCTCCGGCAGAGCTCACCGTTTGGATGGAAAGGCAGGCTGAAGGTTTGGATAAAGCGGGCAGCAGTCTGAAAGTGAGAGGAAGGGGTATTTTGGTAAGGGAAGGTGAAGAGAGAACTGGTGAAGGTCAGAACTTGGATGCAAAATCCAGAAAGGGATGGAAGCCTTAGCGACTTCTTTGGCTGCTGCAGGGGAGTAGCTGGGAAAAAGAGACTCGAAGGAAAACAGAAATGAGGAAACCAGGTAGGGGATTAATGCCTGCACACCGACAGAAGGGGAATGGGGATTACAGTAGGAGCAGGGAGGAAGGGTGCATGAATACTGCATAGGACCAGAGCTGGTACTTCTACAAGACTGGGGTGGTGAAGACACTCCAGCTTGCCGATCTGATTTGCCTCCTTTTAGCCAGTTCTTAACTACTGCCCAGCCGCGACAATGAGGCCATGAGGCGGAAAGGTAAAGGACGGGAACCTAAGGATGGACCGGTGAGGTTCAGAGACCAGCAAGGGTATAGGTTTTGCCATCTCCCTCATTGAGCCCAGAACTTGGTTGTGGTCCCAGAGCACAGGCCTAGACCATTTTATTCAATGGAACTTGCATCTCTGCCCAGACCTTGCTCCAATAAGATCATCTACCAGATCTCACCTCAGCCACTTAAATGATCCAGCCCCCACCACCCAGAATGCAGCAAAGGAAAACAGGGAGGGATTCGTCCTTATGTGGACAGAGAAGTGAGAGGTGAAAGGGGACACAGTCCAAGACAGGTACGAGGAGGGGGAAAGGCATCATAGGAAGCAGCAGAGATCCCGAGAAGCTAGTGAGAGACGGCTTTCAGCGCGGATCTGGTTACGAGTGGGTCCTCAGGGAAGCCCGAGTGTCCGGGACAGGGTCGTCCGTCCAAGACGGGCACTAAGGTCTGCAAGGTGCTATCCCCTTTCAGCCTCCTCCCCACCTCGCCCGGGGAGGGGGGCGGAATGGCACCGACTTGCGGGGGCTTTTCGGAGCAGTCGAGTGGAAAATAGACTTTAACCCGCTTTGTAGCTGCGAGGGCGCCCCGAGCGCTCTACCGGACCCGGGCTCCCGGCATTCCGGCAGGCCGCTGCCAAGACCTGGCCTGGAGTCCCCACCGAGTTGCAGAGCACCTAGACACCACTGCCCTTCGGGTTTCAGGAGGCCCAACTCGGATGTGAACTCTCGCTCGGGCGGCGCTCTGGTCAGTCGGACTCACCCGGGCAGCCACAAGAAAGCAGAATTCTCTACCGTTTCCTCCCTCCATACGCGATCGAGAACTGGGTCCCGACCCCCTAACCAAGAGCCCTCTTAGGCCACCGCGCTCCGGAAGACTGGGGTGGAAAGTTTACAGAGTACAGATTCTAATGGTCAACCGCCCTCTCGCCCTCGGGACTTAGTGCACGTAATGGAAACTAGCCTGAGCAGATTGGCGCACTGCCTTGCGGTTGCAGGTGGAAGGTGAATGTCTAAGATGCCGGCTTGTCACTGCCACCCAAGGACCACTGGCCTGTCCAAGAGAGCAACAAGGCCAGCTCCAATTTAGGAAACAGTGACCCAGCAGACCCCATTTTGTCCTAGTCATCGAATACTGGAGCCCGAGGAAAGGAAATCGCTCTGCGCTTGAGGCCCGTGGTCCAGTGGGAGACAGTCGCAGCGCGGGACCTGGCAAAACAGCTGCATTGAAGCGACGTGAACTGCTGCGGGAGAGCTGCCCGAGCGATGGTTCTGCAGCTTCTACCCGGACAGTGCGAACCTGGCCCCTGTGAAAAGAATTCATGACCCATTTGAAGTTCTGTCCTCCTAAATATCCAGAAAACGCGAAATTTCAGGAACACGACCGCAGCTTCCGAACAGGGCTCCAGAGGCCGGTGGTGGGTGAACGCTCCCTTAGGCTAGACGAACGCGTAGCAGTTTCTCCGGAGAATCTAAGCTGGACCCCAAACGCCATGCTATGCTGGGATGCAAGTTCTCTAAGAAATGAAATGACATCCCAGCAGAAGGGGAGGCTGTTCAACTGCGATGCTTCTTAGAAAAGAGGTTGGTGTTTTTCGAGCCCAGGCTCTGAAGACGTCCACTTCAGAACAGGCTGCCACCGCAGCTAAAGGGCCAAGCCAGAATCAGGATGCAGAGTGAAGGGTGGGGGGTAGGACACTAGATCAAGCCCCAATGTTCCAGTCCTGTTTTTGCCTCCGACTGGGGACCGCGTCCCCACCCGCCATCAATCGCCCCGCCCCGCCCCGCCCCCCACCTTGGGGCAGGTGAGCGGCGGCCAATGGGCGAGCGCGGGGCAGGTGCCCGCTAACTCACTCCTAGCTGAGCTGCCTCCGAGGCCTGGGCCCGCAGTCCTGGGAGGATCGCGGGCAGGGGTCGGTCACAGCGCGACTTGTAAGGGAGAGAGCCAGAAGGACCGCAGAAGCGACTCGCAATAGCACACGCAGCCCTCGCCCGAGCGGTTGCCGGGAGCTGCCCGTGGGGCCGCGGGACCACGCTCCAGGCGGTGCGCAGTGGCCCACCTCCGTGCTAGGGCTCTCACACGCCCCTCGCCGCTCCGCGCCCGGCTCGCCCGCAAGGACCGGGCGCGGGTGGGCGGGCGGGCGGGGGAGGTGAGGGGTGCGGGCGTGAGTGCATGTGCCTGGCTCGGTGCACACCCCACAAGGCGGCAGCGCCAGGGCACCGAGTGCTCCCCAGAGCCCCGCGACCTCACTCCGCTTCGGCGGCCGCGACCATGTTCCAGCCTGCGGCCAAGCGGGGTTTCACCATAGAGTCCTTGGTGGCCAAGGACGGTGGCACCGGCGGGAGTCCCGGCAGCGGGGGCGCGGGCTCCCATCCACTGGCTGTGGCCACCTCCGAGGAACCGCTCAGGCCCACAGCCCTCAACTACCCTCACCCCAGTGCGGCCGAGACGGCCTTCGTGAGTGGCTTTCCCGCCGCTGCAGCCGCCGGCGCAGGCCGCTCGCTCTATGGAGGGCCGGAGCTAGTGTTCCCCGAGGCCATGAACCACCCGGCGCTGACCGTGCACCCGGCTCACCAGCTGGGCGCCTCCTCGCTGCAACCCCCTCACTCTTTCTTCGGCGCCCAGCATCGGGACCCTCTCCACTTCTACCCCTGGGTGCTCAGGAATCGTTTCTTCGGCCACCGCTTCCAGGGTGAGTGTCCACACTGTGTCCGCGACCCGGGGGTGTGGGGGAGGCTCGGTGCGGCGGCTGGGCTGTTCAGAAGTTGTTGCGGACAAGGCTCCAGGATCAGCTTTGACTGCGCGCAGGCGATTAATTAGCCTGTGGTCTGTGGTGTTGGTCTCCCACCCGGGAAGTGAGGTTGGGACCGCCACGCTTTCCAAGGAATAAGGCCGGTTGGGACCCAAGTCGAGGAGCATCCTAGGAGGTTTTCAGACTCTCCTTTGGCCAACCTTGATCTTCTTTTCGATTAAACCGGCCCCATCCCTGAAAGTGCAGGGCCCTCCGCCCTTCCCGCGCCAAAGCTTTGAGCTGTGACGGTACTTCGCTCCCGTGGTCATCACAACTCTTGGAACGTCAGGGTAGGGGAAAGTCCACCTGCAGGCCCTGACTCTGTAGGAAGCAGGACAACGTGTTGTGTTCATTCAGCTGTCTGGGATGTTTCTCAGCAACCTTGGTCAGACTTCTCCCACTCACATTTAGCCTTTCCGACCCAAAGTGGGGAAGGCTTGCAATAAGCAAACTGAGTTTCTTCACCACCTTCTCTTCCGGGAGACCACCTGGCTGTGAGAAGCTCAAGACTGTCCTCTTGAGTTGGGGGTGGTGGAGGAGGGCTTTTAAGGTCATAAGTAGTCTTACCCACCCCACCCCCATGTGCAACCGCAATTGGTTTACTAATTAAGACCCATCCAAAAGCCTTAAACACACACACACACACAAACGATATCTGACTTTCCTAAAGAAAAGAGAGTTGTGTTTATTGCAGATCATTTTCTTCCTTGGATGTGTCGTTTTCCTTTCTTTCTTTCATTCATATATATATATATTATATATATAATATATATATATATGATTGGCCTTGGTTCTTAGCAATTGTTTTAGTTCCCACTTTGAAATAGACTGGCCCTCAGCCTTCTGAGTTTCCATAGGTAAATTCAGCGTTTCGTGAAACAGCAACAAAAATTAGAAAAGGTTGGCACTTTGGCTCCAGGAGTTACTTTGACAGTAAGCCGGAGCTACACGGCCAAAATGAATTTGATATTTAACACAATTTTTATACGATAAAAGAAAACATTTCTTGAAGTTTTCGCTATAGTTGCTTGACTAACTCGGAGAAAGCTGTTTGGAGAGGATCGCGATTTGTCAGACAATGACCCCAGTCTCACCTGACCGCTACATACTAACTGAGAAAATCTCCGTGGATCCAATAGTGTGATTACTTCAGCGAGTATTTTTTGTGGGCAGATTTTTTTTTTCTCCTCAAAGATTTGCACAGGCGGGAGGGGAAAAGCCTACGGTATTAGCTGAATTAGGTAACGTTTCCCCTCCCTTAACATCAGTGCTGACTACTAAAATGAGATTTTATTCAAATTTAGCTAACTACACGCGTCCCCCGGTGGGCTCTATCTTCAGCTTCACGCCCACTGACGGAGTTTTGAGTCTTCCAGGTTGTGAGCCCAGGGCTGGAGGGACCTGGGTTGGTGAAAGATCAGGGACCCTGGAAGAGGGGGCGCTGTGGGCCCCCAGCCTAGTCCCGAGGCTCAGCATACTCCAGACGCCTCCTGGATGGGGCTTTTCCACCCTTAGTCCATATTCTCACGTTCTTCTCTCCACCTTTCGCACCTCTGGCCTCGCGCGCTGATCCCGCTCGCACAAGGCTGGTGGTGCCTTTTGAGAGAGATTTGCTCTCACGCTCGGAGCACCTCCAGCCAGGCGAGGCCAACACATCCTCCGCAAAATCCTCTCTCGGAAATTTCCGCTGCTCTCTGAGCCATCGGTCCCAGTGGATACGTTGTGGACTTGCACAAACAGTGGGATTTTTCTCTCCAGAACCGCGTCCCGACGCGGAGAAGGATCCGAATGTGGCAGCGCTTGCGAACTCGCAAGTCCGGTGGGTGCTGGCTGGCCGACCTTTTCAACTCCGAGACTCGGCGGCCCTGCAGCCCGCGTCCCGGCGACGCTGCCTCCTCCAGTTCCCGCCGGGCCTCGGAGCTAAGAACTCAGCCATCCCAGGCCCTCCGGCGCCGTGTTTTCTAGAGAACCGGGTCTCGGCGATGCTCATTTCAGTCCCGTTTTGATGCAAGAAATGAAACCCTACAAGAATGAAAAGGAACCCTGTCGGTGTTCTGTTCTCAGCGCTCTAGGGCAGCGGAGCCGGTCACGCCTGGAAGCCGCTTCTCCCCTAAGCAAAGAGGAAAAGCCGGGTTGCACGATTTGGGACCTTTGAGCTGGGGGTCAAACGGGAGGAACCCGCGAAGATTAAACGAGGCTGGCGTCGATTCGGTGATGTTTCCCAGAGATGAGGAACTTTCTGAATTGGAGAACTACATCTGAAGGAGACTTAAAGAGACCCAGCCCTCCCAACCCCGCTGCGGTTGTGGGCACTAGCTTCAAAGGCTGCCTTTGTTCGGCAGCAAGAGGAGGGAAGAGGTTATCTCCACTTTACTGTTAACCTCTCCCGGTTCTAGGTCCCGGCCATTCTGCTGGGCACCGGACTTCAAGTCTGTAGCTTGTGTGGCCTCTCCAGCTAGGACTGAAGCTCCAGCCCAAGGCGCTTCGGATTCTTGCTTCTGCTTCCCGCAGCTTGGTTCATAGTACCTCTATTGCTAGCTCCCAGCCATCGCCTTGCAGCAGCGGCCTGCAGAGAGAGGATGTGGGAATTTTTACATCCTAACTCCTAATTCCAGAGAAGGATGGGTTCATGTTTCTTTCTGATGGGTGTCTGAAACTGACCCCTTTTCTCACTGCCTGAAATTACTGCGTCCAAACAGGATGCACCCCAGCTTTAAGCTTGTTCTATCCGGTGGCCCAGTCAAAATCGACTGTGTGGGCTCCCTTGGAGGTGGTAGGGAGGGTGGACCTTTTCCCACAGGTCAAAGAGAGAAGTGTTCAGGTACACAGACACATTGACACCCATGTTCTTACAGAAACATGTACCCATTGATTAATATCCTCGGATGTTTAATTTTGTACTAACCATCATCTTTCTCACTGGAAAGCTTTGGTGTTTTGTTTTGTTTTAATCAAATAACTTCTCATCATTTCTCAGTGTTTTGAGTAATTCTATAGCTTCCTGCTTCTTTTTTAGTTGGGTCAGGAGACACTATGTTTCAGCGCATGCATATGGACACATACTGATGCACATGCTAACCACTACAACAGGACATTTCTTTTCCCTGAACCAAACAAGATTGAGAGCTGAAGGCAAGGAAACTTTGGGTCAGGAAACAGCTCGATTTGCCTATCCTCATCCTATGGGGTTTAAAAAACAAAAACACACAGCACTTCCTCCACCATACAGGTGACCAACCCACTCCCCAACTCAATATAGCCATCACAGAACCTTGCAGCAGAACTCAGTCTTCTTTCTCAGCGCCATGGTTTCCTGCACAGCTCTGTGTTCCACTTACTCAGACCCATGTGGCCTTCTATGCTGCAACCTCATTTCTGAATAGGTTAGGCCAGACAGCAACTGAGACCAAACCCTCTGAATGCTGAGATAGACAGGCCTGTTCCCACAACCTCCTCTCTGGCTCATTTGTTTGGAGGAAACTCCAGGTGGAGCTTTACCTGGACTCTAAACAATGTGGGCTTTCGAAGGAAGCAATTTATTCAATAGAATTCTCACCCACTTCTCTCACCTTTCCCTGGACTTCCAGACTGGTCCTCACCCAAGACTTTGGGTCTTCTTATTCACTCTAGGAGTTGGCTTTTCATTTTCCACCCTCTTACTCTCTGGCAGAACACCTCCTCTAACTGACCCTCTGGTCCCCAACTGAATCTCCTCCTTCAATCAGGCCTGAGAATCCTGGGTCTACTTTTACCACCAACGGCTTAGTGGGTAGATCCATCTTTATCCCTCAGTGGCCTCGTCTCAATTGTTGTGTAGTAGTGCAGACCCAAGCACCGAAATGGGTAGGTGACAGGAGGTCAGTCCTAGACAACTGTGTTTCAAAGATTCCAGCAACCCCAGTTGGCACAGGCTTCCAAAGCCCAGGGACAGTTGGCCAGTCGCAACCCTTACAGGGATACAGTTAGTCTACTGGGTGAATTTTAATAAGGGCACCTCATGATGTGACTGTTTCACTTACAAGAAATGGGGGATCACATCTGAATTGTCCAGATTACTGTCTTCAGGGTAAAACAGTAGGTCCAATTGAGTTAACCCAGTAGCCATCTCTGAAGAAATTAATTGGATCAGTCAGTTTCAACAGCAAGCTCTGTCAAAACATCCCTTCTAGGGCTCTGTGTTGTTGGGTCAGGGGAACTGATACAGGCCACTGTGTGAGGACCAGTGTGTGATGGTCTCAGGGCTTTTTTTTTTTTTTTTTCAGTTCCTGAGAATATGCAGCTGTGTGAGGAGGGCCCAATGGGGGGGGGGGGGTTCACTAAGCCAGGGGCTGTAAGTAGAAGCCTGCTCTGGCTTTTATACTCCCTGACCACCACCCCAACCTTATTCAGTCCTCTTCAGTGTAGGAGCAGAATGTGGGAGCTTTGCCAAGGGACAGTCACACTCTGAAATCTTGTACAGTAATGGGAGGAAAAGATGAAGGGGAAGCTGGAGTGTATATTTACACACACACATAGGGAAATGAATATATCTATATCTATCTATATATATAGATATAGATATATTAGGAGGACAGCTTCTAGATATTTACTTCCATGTTGTTTCAGCTCAGGACTACTCAGGGAGGAAGCAGGAGCCTTTCTCATGAGAACGGCTTCCAGTCTCCCAGCCTTCCATTATGAGCCGGCCTTCAGGTATTTAAGGCCAGAGGAGAGAAGAGGGAGGGGGCAGAGAGAAGTAGAATTGAGAACTCCAGGGTCTGCCCGCTTGCCTAACCTGGCCTGCTTATGCCTCCTGGGTGGAGAGCCTAGGCCTGCTAGCAGGAATTGTCAGCAGGCTAGTAGTAGCCAGAGCACTTAACTGCAGGAGTACTTTTAAGCATATGTTAGAGTCTTTAGATGACTTCTAGATAGTTGTCCTATTAGCCTTGCTCTTCCCCCATCACCTTCTGACCCCCAGCCCTGTCCTCTTTATAGTTGGTCTGGGAGGGGGATGTTTCAGAACCAGAGAATTAAATCTAATCAAGCGTTGCCCCCACCCTCCAGGTGGAGGCAGCGTTGCAAGGCCTAAGGAACAGACCTAAGGGATTTCTGCCATCCCTTGGCCTTTCTGCTGCCCCTGGCAACGTTGGATTTGGGCCTGTTGGGCCCTCATCAGGCCTGGGCTCGCCTCTTGGCTCAAGCTTGGATTCTGTTTGTCATCCCCTGAGGGTAGCTGCGGAGTGTGGTTTCAGGGTAGCGGCAAGGGAAGGGGGAGGGTGGAGGAGGTATCAGGATTGCAGAGGTGACAGGGCACTCCCGGCAGAGGCCTGCGACTCACCTCGCCCCTTCTCTCTGTCTGTACCTGCGTGTGCTGCTGTCGCCTCTGGGCTGCAGCAAGCGACGTTCCCCAGGACGGGCTACTTTTGCATGGGCCCTTCGCACGCAAGCCCAAGCGGATCCGCACGGCCTTCTCGCCCTCTCAGCTGCTGCGTCTTGAGCGAGCCTTCGAGAAGAATCACTACGTGGTAGGCGCCGAGCGAAAGCAGCTGGCTGGCAGCCTCAGCCTCTCTGAGACGCAGGTAAGCATTCTCCTGCCTCAGACTCAGAGTGTTTGATGTGGGCGGTTGGGTGCAGGTCTCTCTATCCATGGCGTTCCAAAAGCCACCTGCGGCGTCGCATTGCTGGAAACCCTACCCTTTCCCCAGGCTTGCCCTGCTAAGTCTCAGGAGTGTTGTTTTGTAATGAGACAGGAGCTCACTATGTAGCCCAGGCTGGCCTCGAACTCGCACCAGTCCTCCTGTCTCTGTCTCCTGTGTGTTGAGATTCCATACATAACTCAACATTCCCAGCTTTCCCATCTTATAATCAGATAGTACCAGAAGCATTGTAGACCGATTTTGGTCCTCCGTGCGCCCAGGCCGCAAAGATTCCTAGCCACTCCGGTCTAGATGACACAGTACCCACACGTCTATGGGGATGTTCCCGTCTTCTGTCTTCTCTGCCCTGGCAAAGCCGGGAAACCTCAGTTGACCTCCAGCACCTGTAGTGTCTGGACAAAGAAAGCCAGTGTCAGAGCTCCACAACAGAAGGAATGAGTCGAGGAGATGTCAGCTTCTAACTGAAGTCTGAGAGCGACCCGATCCCGCCCCCACCCTCACCCACCCCCACCCCCGCACAGGCCAGCCGCTAGGGCTCTGAGAATTTTGGCTCAGTTCGCTGTTCACCTTAACGCCATAAGCCTCCATAAGTGTCTTGGGAGCTAAAACAGTAGAATTGGGCAGGCAGGGGCTGCGCAGTGATTGAGGGAGTGAACTCTGTTGATGTTGGGTGTTTGAATGGGTGACACTGCAATTCCCAAGTAGGGTTTAGTAATTGATTACTTAACGAAAAATGTAAAGACGTCTAGGGAAGAGGCAAATGTGGGTTTGTTGTTGTTGTTGTAAGGACCTTACCATACACGAACACCAAGTGGAAGTACCATTAAATGCTTGGTCCATTCCTGTGTATGAGGACTGAAGCAGCTGAGGGACTCTCAGCCTAGCCTGGCTGCTGCTCTGGACTGCCTTCCAATTTAGGTCATCTGACCCTCCTGCTCTCAAATGCCCACTTCTTTCTTTCTCTGCTGGTGCTGAATCTTCAGCTGCTCTTTCTCCCTATTTTACC
The DNA here is from genome assembly GCA_907164525.1 of Lophiomys imhausi. Classification (NCBI taxonomy): domain Eukaryota; kingdom Metazoa; phylum Chordata; class Mammalia; order Rodentia; family Muridae; genus Lophiomys; species Lophiomys imhausi. The sequence continues at coordinate 556,332 of CAJQZJ010033960.1, read as the reverse complement.
CTGCTGTAGGATTCCATACCACCCCTCTGCAGGTAGGGGGTCTGCCTGTGCTCTCCCATTCACTGCTGGGGTAACAAGGGCCACTAGTCTGGTAGACAGCCCCTAGCTGCACCCCAGTTCCCTGTACTGATCTCACCCACTGGTCCTGGCATTTTGGCTACAATATCTGGTACCCCATATAACAGTTGAGTGATGGCCTCTTTCCAGGTTACCACAGGACTGCAGAACCTGTAGGTTTTCAGAGTTGCCGGTTGAGGGCTCTAACTGAAAAAAAAAAAATGTTACAAAACAACAGAATGAGTTTTAAAAATGGGTTTAAAGAAAGCAATATTTAAAAAAAATAAGCTAATAAAATAACACCTCTTCTCCCTCCTGGCAAACAGTACTTTACAATTATTGTTTAAAACAAGGTGTCAACTTAAGAATGGTGTTTATAATTAACTTCATGTAAAAGTAATATTTATTAAATGTTAATTGCAGTAATGTAAGAAAACAAAACAGTTTATAATTCTACCACCCACAGATTAGCACTTGTTGAAATCATGTCATTGTTTTTAAACTTTCCATTTTTTAGCTCAGTGAGAGCATGTTTAATTAATTCTCTTTGAAACTGAATCTAACTTCCTGTCAATTTTAGCTTCTAACAATGCCAGTTCATAGTTCATAGGCTGGTTATTGCTTTCATTTTTATTATGTGACATTTCAAACATGCCTTTAGAACAAAACCAAAGAGAATAATACAATGTGTCTGTCTAGCTCTGCTAACCATCAGAAAGGACTCTTAGTTAATCCCTGCAGAAGTAGGATTCTTTTTATATACAGAACAACACCCGTCTCCCCCAATAGAACTACCTGAAGGGGCTGAGAACTTCCTTGAAGCCCTGAATCTCCAGGTAAAGAACGTGAAGTGGAGAGATGGGCTAAGCAGAGAGCCCAAATCAGGCAGATATGACTTTGAATGCCTTATTTGCCCGCTGTGCACAGTGGGCAAGTTGTTTAACCTCTCTCAGTTATTTCGTAGTCCAGAAAATACATTGTTGAGGAATAGAGGTATCTAAAAGACTCAGGTAACATTCATTCCAGTTCCTTGTCAGGTCTATTCCCTTTGTTTAAAATTATACATCAAATTAGTAGCATAATAAAGACCCTGCCTAGGTGTCCCCTAGGCCAGTATTCTTCCTGCCATATTCAATATCCATCATCAGAGTTACCTTTCTGTTGTCCTTGTAACTTACTGTTTGGACTTACACTGTATAATTAGCTAACCATTCACCTCCCAGTATTTGCCATGCAAGCTTACCTGTCATTTTCAGTTACCTATATGTGTCAAGTATGTGTTACTCCAATCAGTACCCAACTATGTGTTTCTAACATTATACCTACATTTGTCAACCAGGCCTCACACATGTAACTATGTTTTATCTAGCAACCTATATCTGTTCATGCTCATTAAACTCTCTCCCCAAATTGGTAAATTTATGTTTTCTCCAAATTACATGCTTTTCTTCTTAACAATAACTTCCATGTACCCATCTGTTGAATTTTTACCCATCTCATCCATTTTGTCTTCTGTGTGTCCACCATCCATCTGTGGAGAGCTATTGGCAACTAACAATATCTCCATACACCTGATGATGATTAACCATCATCTTGTCAACTCAGCTCTGGCTCAGATTTCTCCCCAGGCTGTGGTTGAATTAATAAACACCAGGATCCTTTCCAGCCCTGAATTTGTGAGACTCATCCATCCACTTTCTGCTTTTGACTTTTCTGTAGTGTGTGTGTGTGTGTGTGTGTGTGTGTGTGTGTGTGTGTATGTTTGTGTTAGAGAGAGAGAGATTCCTCCTCCATGTTCCCAGAACTCACAGTGTCTCCCTTGCCTTTTGTAATATGCATCACATTTGCTGTTATGACTTAATTATCTGTCATGTCCATATGTCAATCTGTAGATCAGCTGCATGCATCTCTCAGGGAGATCTCAAAATACAGGGATACCCAGGAGATACTCTTAGGACATTCATGATGCAGTCTAAGGGAGGAGCATTTTCCCACAGCTCACCGAGTAGTTATGATGAAAAATAAATAATTGTATCTTGTTGTGGGAAGCAGAGGTCAAGTTTATTTCCTCAGAGGATCCAGCACAGTAACCAGCATGGAACAGATATTCAGTGAATGTATACAGAATAAGAGCCAGGTGTGGGGCTAGAGAGATGGCTCAGTGGTTAAGAGTACTAGCTGTGCTTCCAGAGGACTAGGGTTCAATTCCCAGCACTCACATGGCAACTCACAACCATCTATAACTCCAAGTCCAGTGGATCTAACACCCTCTTCTGGCTTCTGTTGGCAATGTATGTTTGTGATACACACACACACACACACACACACACACACACACACACACACACATGCACGCACGTACGTGCGCGCAGAACATTCATACACATAAAAGAAAATTTTTTTAAAATTCAGTCAGGCAGGCTGACATACAGCTCTAATCCCAGCACTTGAGAGGTAGAGGCAGGTGGCTCAGAAGCTTGAGGTCATCCTGAACTATACTGAAGCCAGCTTTGTCTGTGTGAGACCCTTGTACTGAATGAGCAGGTACGTTTGTTTTGATCCCTTCCACAGCCAGCCTTTATCAGTTACTCCTTTGCTCTCTGCATTGGCTCTTCCCTCACTGTTTTGCCCCTTCAGCTGTCCAGTCATACTGTCATAACTGATTGTTGGTTTTGATGGTGTACAGGCAGTCTATAGATAAGTCTGAGAGGAAAGCTCTGTGCTGACACAGCTCCAGCTTGTCATGCTGAGAGGTGGGTAGCCTGAACTACCTGGTACTGAGCTGCATAGCTTATCTGGGAGTGGTGTTCATGCTGGGTATTCAGCCCAAGAGGTGGGAGGATGGGCCCTACACCACAGCCAGTTCTCCCTTTTGATTGTATTCATTTGCTTCTCACCACTGTGGTGCAGTCCTGGGTATGACGAGGAAGCCACCATCTAAGCTTGCATCCATTTGGCTGCTTGGCAAACCTAGACCTGGGTCAGATCAGCACCTCTAGCATCATGAGGGCGTGTGGCCACCATGTGAGAAACCTGCAGGCTAACTTCCATGGACACTGAAAAGTCAGGCAATACCTCTGGTACCCATCAGATGCCAGTGGGCAGTCACAGGACACATGGGAGTGAGTGCTGTCCCTGGCTAATTAAGTGTTCTAGTGACCCCTGGTAGACCAGCAGTGTCTCTTGACCTTGTCTGCCTTTTACTTTTTGCTGAGTTGTTAGAAAGGAAGGAAATGTAGTCTTGGGCCTTGGAGAGTCGTCACATAACAGCGGAGGCTAAATGCAAAGTGTGCATGCCTGAAAGGCAAGCACAGGGTGAGCAACTGGAACCTTCTGGAAGTCACAGCTCAGGCTGAGGGCATCAGAGGAGACCTGATAGGTGGAAGACTCCCAGCAAGTTTGGAGGAATGTGTAGGATTATAGGTTTGAGGGGAGGAAGACAAGGATTCAAAGGGGGCAAATTAAAATGGAGATGGAGGTGTCACCGATGGCATTTTGGGACTTGAAGCAGGGAGGGGGGTCTTGAGAGGCTCAGGTATTTCTTTACTTACCTATGTGTTTTCCTCACAGACATTTGGGGTAGGTGCTTCCTGCCATGGGATGTTCTACCCTTGGAGGGATGGGTAAGTGGGAGATAGTCAAGTGATGTGAATTTTAGGGAAAAGTCAAAACAACTTTGACAGTAACTCATCGTGGCCCTGAGATGACATGTGCCTTCTTCAAAGTCCTGGTACTAAGGAAGCAAGAGGTGGGAGGATGGGTAGTTCAGGCTACCCACCTCTCAGCTTGCTTCCTTCAGCAAGCGTTTTCATATTCCTGATAGTCTACAAGTCCTATGCGGAGGGGTTAGGAGGAGCTAAGCAAGAAGAAAAAGGTTCTCTGAGGTGCTGGGGCAGGGCCACAGGTTTAGTAGAGTGAGGGAGAGGATGGAGGATGCATGGAGGGAGCAGGACACAAGATGGCTCTGGAGGAGTCAGGGCTACAGCTAGTGAGGGAGTCAGAGGTGACCTCAGCTTGAGACAGTGACCCTGAGAGAAGGAAGACTGACATGATCAAACAATAGGGAATGGATCCCCCAAGATAAGGCAGGGAAGAGAGCAGGCTGATGTCTCCAAGCTGCTGTCTATTCTAAGGACTTTCTCTGTGTCTGAGACCGACAGACTAAGATGCATGCTTAAATTAAAGCAGAAGAGAGCTCAGTGGAATTACGGAGGGACCTCCCATGTCAGAGTTACATGATCTTGACAGGGATGTTTGGACTTCTTGGAGATGGAACGGGTCTTCCCTGGAAAGTGTACAGGCACCTGGAGCCGACATTGGTGGAGTCATGATGGAGCCGAGAGGCCAAGATTGGTGGAGTCATAAGAAAGGTGGAATGAGCCCCCCTTTGTTCAAAACAGCAGATTAGTCGAAAGTTAAGTGCTATGAACTCCAGAATACTATCAGGAGTTGTTTTCCACTTATTTGTAAACTCACTGTCCATCCATTCATGTATTCATGCGTGCATGTCTCCACCATAACATATAGTGACTTGTTCTCTGAGGAAGTGGTATGTTGGTCCACCCAGAACAGTTTCTTGTTCTTCATCTTGCCTGACACAAGGTGAGCACTGTCTCTCTCTACAATGGGTCTCTCTCTCCACCAGCTTCCTTCAGCAAGTGGTTAATCCACTCTCACTTCCTTGTGCTCATTTTGATTTCAAATTCCTGTGTACAAATCTCCTAGCTAGTCTAGTTTTATTTCCGTTGCTGCTACTAAAATATCCTGACGAAAAACAACTTAAGGGAGGAAAGAGTTTATTTGGTTATAAGTCCATCACTGAGGGAAGTCAAGACAGAAGTCAAAACAAATACTTGCAGGTAGTAGGCCTGCTGGCTATTCCACACAAGGAACTCACTTCACGGCCAAAGAAATGCATCAGGAACCATTGAGGATGCTGGTTTCTAGATGGCAGACAGGTTTATGCTCAGCTAGCTTTCTTATATAGTTCAAGACCACCTGTACAGGGAATGGTGCTGTCCACAATGGACTGGGCCTTTGTGGGTGTGAGTTTCCCCTAGACATGTCCATAGGCCAATCTGATTAAGGCAAGTCCTCGATTGGGATTATCATCTCAAAAATTTCTAGGATGTGTTAAATTGGCAGTTAAAGCCAACCAAGACAGCTTGGTTTCTCCCAAGTCAACCAATGCAGAGTTGAGAACTGATGATCAGGCCAGCTTGGTCTAGATAGAAAGTTCCAGGCCAGCCAGAAATACATAGTAAGACCCTGTCTCAAAAAAGCCAAAACCAAACTAAATCAAAACAACCCCCAACACAAACAAAACAACAACAACACAACCTCTTGCAAAAGCATGTCCACTAAAGGACTATGGATTTTAGCACTTAGTGCTTCCCCAGCCCCTTTTCTGATTCCCTCTAGTTCCTCGTCTGTTAATTCCTCCTATTTACCAGATCTGTCCCTAGTACAGTCCCTGCTTGCAGTAAAGTGTTGTGTTACTCCACCTCTGTCCAGTGGATGGCCATATCTGGACAGGCCTTCTGGGCCTTGGGACTTGACTCCAAAGCAAGAGAGGACACTGTTTTGTTTCCCTGGCATCCAAGAATGCCTGAAGTAGGCTTGTGAAGGCCAAGTGGGGGTTCCAGGTTACATAACCCAAGCCAAAATGGGGAGTCTAAGAAGGGTCTATCTGGCTTCACCAAGAAATTGGGAGATACTCAGTGAAGTGGGAATTCAGATCACAGGAACTTCTCCCACAAACCACAGGGGTCAAGTTGGGGAGGGGGTGAGGCCTCCAGCCAATATTTCAGACATGCTTTGGGGGCTGAGAGAGGTGAATACATATTGATGTTGGGATGGGGAGAGTGTATAGTCAGGCATGCCCTCCTAAAACTGGCTCCTATGGAGCTGGTAACCCCACTACATCATCTGCCTTCCTTCCAGGGCCTCTGCCATCTAGCAAAGGGGCTGACCCCAGAGTTGCCTGGCTGGACTGATTACAGGGTGTCACTACCATCTCTAATTAACCTGAAAAGTCAATTCCTTTATTTTTAATCCAAGGAAAAAAAGGGCTCTTGATATCAACAATAGGCTAAAGAAAATTCAGAAAAGTTAAGGGAACAAAGAAAGGTTGTGGTTGGGGTCCATTCCCTTCTGTTCTGTCATCCATGAATAGATTTTTGTCTCTCATGGTTGTGACTATCCTGAACCAACACTGTTCATCCTGGATTTTGTATTACTATGAAGTCACAAGTGTCCCTGTTATTACAAGGTTTCTAAACAGCATCTGGATACCCAGCCCAGGGCTGTTCTGCAGAAGACTGCCAGGCTTGCCTAAGAAGAGGGCTGCACCCTGGTTTTGAAAAAGAGGAGAGAAACAGAGACAGAGAGAGACAGAGGAAGACAGAGAAATGAGAGAGAGAGAGAGGCTTTCTTGCCCCTGTGTTGTTTTTTAAATAGGGTCTCATGTAGCCAAGGCTGGCCTCGAAGTCACTATAAAGTTGAGGAAGACCTTAAACTTCTGATCCTTCTGCCCCTCCCTTCCAAGCTGGGACTATAGACATGCACTATCACCTCTAGTTTGCGTGGTGTCGAGGCTAGATCACAAGGCTTGGTGCATGCTAGGCAAGTACTCTACCAACTGAGCAACAGCTAAAGCCTATTGACTAGTTCTCTTATGGAAAAACAAACATAAGTTGGGATTCTCTTTCACGCAGTGTAGCAGGATGCTGTCCAGGCCTGAAGCCATGTCCTGGGTTTCTACTCTGCCACTGGTAGTTTCCATTTTGGGGAGAGAGTTGTCAGACAAGGGTAGCATGCTGGGTCTGACCCATTGGAGGACACTGTAAACATCAGTCTCCAGAAGGAGACTTGAGGATGGGCTGAGGTGCAGAAAGTGACCCGCTAGAGGTCTCCAGGGGTTGTCCACTGCCACCTGAAACTGCTTGCATCCAGCCCACTTGCACTTGTCATATATGGCTCCCTGTACACAGCTCTGAGTCACACTCAGGAAACAGGGTAAGCTCATCCGCCCATTGGCTGGCTCTAAGTGGAGGGTAAGAGCTGGGGTGGCTGCCGGTGGTGTGCTGAGAACCATCCAGGGCCTAGGTAGCCATGGAATCCAGAAGTCCTGAGCTCAGAGCATCCAATATCCTTCCCTGTGTACCTGAGGAGAGGCACACAGGCTACAAGTTTGAACCCTGCACTGGAGAGGAAGGAAAGAGTTCCTTGTCCTAACTTCATCCACCAAGGCTGGGTGCCAGGATGCTCCTTGACCAGCTTTGCCTTGAGCTGGTGGCATTTGGAGCCCTGAGGACCAGCATTCCCACCTCCAACCTAGTGGGAGAACAGATGGTTCAGTGGAAGTCTTTGTGAGCAGGGATTGTAAGAAGAACCTGCGAGGACTTCCATGATGGAGAGGAAGGGTGTGTGAGGTTGGAACATCGTTGGCATGAAACCATCCTACAACCAGATACCAGGCCCACTTCTGGCTTCTACTGCCTACCTTTGCAGATATATGTGCCTGTCTCCAACGGCTGCCTTCAGCCCTGCTCAGGGTTCTAGAACCCCCTTTAGCAGTCACTGCAGTTGCCAGAATTGAAATGTTAACCACCACGGTACACTGCCTTACCAATGCTGTCTCCACAGCCACAGCAGGCAGCCCCCACCTGCTTTCAGCTGTGCCTATATTCCCAGGAAAACATTAGGACTTGCAACTCCATTGCTCCACATCCCCTAACCAAGGAATCCACTGACACAGGAGTCCAGGAGGTGCCTTGGAGCAGCAAGGGTTCCCAAAAGCATCTCTCCTGTGGATGAGGAATGCAAGTCCAGAGAAGAGACTAAGCTCAGGAGGGTACCCAAATTCCTCCTGCCAGCACCAAGGAGGATCTGGGCCTGGCTGATCTATAAGGCCAAGTAAAGAGATGTACAGTCATAGCAGGTAGATGCATGCTTCTTCCATGGTGTGGAAGCGCTAAGGGTACATAAGGAGCCACCCATGGGAGGATGTGAGAGCTGTGTCATGGGCACCCAGCAATGCTGGGTAAGGAGGAGGAAGGAAGGATGGTTGGAGCTAGGAGAGGAGGAAGGAAGGAAGGATGGTAGAGTCAGAACTAAACGTGGCTTCCTGGAGATGCCTAGAACCACAGGTCTGTTCCTGTTATCACACAGGATGCTTGTCTAGCTTGTGTAGGTCCCACCTTTCTTCTTACAGGGACTCCCAGTGCCTGGCACAGAAGTGAGAACTCCCTATGTTCAAACAGGCACTCAGTTCTGTCCTCCAATATCTCTTCTGTTTCTTATGTGACCTGTGACATCTAGATGGGCCACGGGGGAGCCAGTGTTATTGGACCAGGAGGTGCAGAGCTGACCATGTGTGTAGGGTAAGCCCTCAGACAGAACTCTCCCCATGCTTGTCTGTCCAAGGAGGTCAGAGGATCATGGGTGGACTTTAGACTGCCCTGAGGAGCCAGCGCCTAAGGGGCTTAGGTTTCCCACCACACAGCTCTGGCTGCACGGTTTTACTTCTGAAGCGATTATGAAAATTTCACACAGTACCACTAAGACAGGGTTCCAGGATGAAAAAGGATGACAGCATGTGAGTTTACAGTATCTAGTAGTGGTTCTGGAATATTAGATGTAGTCTGGCTGTCATGTTCTTGGCATAGACACCAACTCCAGGTTATGAAGCATTGTCTGTCTCTGTGTGGCAGTGTGGGGCCAGCACAGGAGATGGCATGTGCTTTGGGCCCTCTGGGGATGACTACATCTTTTCTGCACACTGGCAGAACCCAGGCCCGTCACACTCTCTTCTGTCTGCTCACTGCAACTTCAGGGACCAGGAGGCTCAGTAGCCATAACCCCTCCTTCATCTTTGAGAAAGCCTGGAAAACTGTCCTTATATCTAACTCAGCCCTTTCCCTGCTCTCCTCACTTACATCTGAAGAGCAATCCACCAGACCTGTCAGGTGGCAGGTGCCTGGAAGAGAGAACCCTGGCCAGTGTAGCCTCAGTTTCCCCATCTGACTCCCAGCTCAGCTGGAGTGTGGAGGCCATCTTGGCTGCTTTGGATGTTTCTTACCTGTGCCCCTCCCTCCTGGCCCAGGTGAAGGTGTGGTTCCAGAATCGGAGGACAAAATACAAACGGCAGAAGCTGGAGGAGGAAGGGCCCGAGTCTGAACAGAAGAAGAAGGGATCACACCATATCAACCGGTGGCGTATCGCCACGAAGCAGGCCAACGGGGAGGACATTGATGTCACCTCTAATGACTAGGGGGACAATCACAAGCCCACAAGGGCAGAGCATTGCTTGCTGCTGGCCAGGGCTCCAGGGGGCCCAAGCTGGACTCTGGCCAGTCCCTAGCCAGGCTGCAGGGAGGCCTCTAGAGTCACGGCCCCACAGGGCTTGGAGCCTGGGGCCATTACTGTCAGAGGGACAAGAAAATGGGCTGGCTGAGGCCTGGGACTGCTCAGCCTTCTGGTGGAGAACCTGCTGCTTGGGTGGGCCGCCCATCATTGCAGCCTCCTGGCTGCTCTCCATGTCTCTTTCTGTCTTTGTTTTGAGACGGTTCTGTTTTAATTTATTTTCCAGGTACCTGCTATAGTTCTTTGTGATCCTCTCATGTCCCCTTCCCTATGGAAATAATAAAAATCTCTCTTAATGACATACCCATCCATCTTCAATTGTCGAGCCTGGGCTGGAGGGTTTCAGTTCTAAGTGCAGAGGGAGCTAGTCAGCGAGGGCGTTCAGGGCCCCGGAGGCTAAAGGGAAGTCTTGGTCAGGTCTTTTCAAACTCATGGAGGGTTTAGGGGGCAAGAGATTCCTTACACCTACAGACTCCAGTGGCTTCCTCCAGCTGAGGAGCATCCAGGGGGAAGGAGTCGTGGGAATGGGCTAATAGGTCCCAAGCCCAGGCCCCACACAGATGTACGCCTGTCCTGAAGAACCTGAGGCAATATTTTGTTTTGGTTTCTTTTTCAGACACAAGGTCTTGTTCTGTTGCCCAAACTGGCTTCCAAGTAGCATCAGTCCTCCTGCCTCAGCCTCCTGTGTGCTGGATTGTAAGTATGAGCCACCACACTTGGTGTGCAAGGGCTTGATGGTGAGCTTGCAGAGGTCATCCGGGCTCAGGGACACCTTGACTCAACAAAGCAAGGCAAGGCAGGTCCAGTGAATTCTTGTCCATCTGCCCTGTGGTTGGTCTATTTGTCCTTCCCCTTGACACATTTTCCTGGTCCTGGAGAAGTTTGATTGTGTTTTCAACAGTCTTTCTCTCCCAACACCTAGGCCTGCCTCTACTTCACCCCGCATGAACTTCTCAATTGACCACTTTAGCGCTCGGTTGACATGAATGACAGTCATCAACCACTGTCCCAAGCTCCCCTTGTGGCCACCTTCATTCTCTTCCTGCCTAGGTTGATCTGTTCCTTCATCTGCTGGAATGGCTTCCTTGTCCCCTAATCCCTATGTCTCCATTTTCTTCCCCTGCTTCATGAACACCTCACGTCTCTCCTATTAGCTCATATATTCCTGACAAGACAGTGGTGTCCAGCCACACTTCCTCAATGCAGTAGCCCCCTCAGCTGTCCCTGCTGCCTGCCTGGCCCTAGCCTGATATCTGGGAAGAGCATGGGCATTAGGTGGCTTCTGTGAATATTAAAGAAGTTCTTTCATGCTATGGTCAGGAAGGTTCTGTTCCTCCTGATCGGGCAGGATAGTGTCTCCCCTTTCTCGGTCCTGCATTGTGTTGACACTTCTCTCCCACTCGTGGCCTCTCCTACGTTGTTCCTAGTGTACCTGAGTGTTCCTGAGTGAGCTGCCATGGATTTTGCTGGCCTGTGCTGTTCTTCCCATCTGGGATGTTGGTGAGTACCCCATGGACACCTGATCCATATTGAAGGTCCCATTCCTGTTGCCTGAGCTGGATGCAGAAATTCAAGCACACAAGGTTCTTTGGCTGAGAAAACAGTCCAGGTCCTAGTGTCCTATGGGTGCCTTTTTCTACTCTGTTTGCTTTGCTGATATCCACTCCAATTTCCAGGAACCAAAAGACTCTGTCCCTCCAGTTCCCTCCCCAACCAAATGAACACATTCCTCAAATCTTAAAAGTCCTAACCTGGCTAAGTCTGAATTAAATCCTCAACAACTCTCACTGTCAAGCAAGTGCAGTAGTGGTGTGTGTGTGTGTGTGTGTGTGTGTGTGTGTGTGTGTGTGTGTGTACGCGTATGCATGCATAAACAGGTAGGATGAGTGGAGAGGTTTCCTTTCAGTGCTAGTGCTGGGGGGACAGAATGGGTGAGCCCTTGCTCTGAAGATCCTACCAAGCTTGGAAGGGGGGATGGGTCCTGGATGATGACAGCAGAATGCCCTGTCAAGAAGATAAAGGACTAGAAGGACCAGAAACCTGCCAATCTTCCTAGGCAGGCCTGCTGGGGCGGGGTGGGGAGGCCCTTCCATCCCCCCCCCCATGTTGTGCCTCTCCCGCAGACGGTAAATATTGGTGTTGTGACTTCATTAATAAAGGCTTCTGTGAGCCTGAAAAACATGGAATCAGGATGAACTATTTTCTGAATTGCGGGCTTGCCAGGTTTGCTAATTTGGGAGTTTTTGGGCCCTCTCCAGGGAACAAACCAAAGTCTCTCCCGAAGAAGAGATGGAGAGACGCAGATGCAGCCCGAGCAGCAAGAAGACAGGACTTGCTGCTCCTTCCCATTCCCTGGTGCCTCCTGCCTGGAAACGGGGGGGGGGGGGGGGGGCTGCAAAAGGCCAGAATTGTGGACACTGGCCTCCTCCCCTGTATCTACATCTGGGTGAGCTGCTGAGCTAGGCCTCTCTAAGCAAGCCTGCTTGGCCACTTCTTATCAGCGGTGCTGACCTCTGGAGCCCTGCGGAATGATGGCCTGGCTCTTCCCAGCACCTGTTAAGACCACAGGTTTGCACAAACCTCAAGTGTAGCAAGCAGGAGTTCTTAAAGCTTCACACCCAATGCTTGTACTTCACCTCAGGGAACAATCCTACTGTTTCCTCTTGTCCACAGAACTTTGCCAGATGGCCTCTGGCCTCTCAACTGCATGGCGCCTGCTCTCTTCACCAATCTTTCCTCACAGGCGCTGTGGGTGCTTCCCTCAGGGCATCAAGCAACCTTTGACTGGAGAGCCAGGCTCTGACCTAGAGGAGCCAGCTAGCCCACAGGCTTCTTTGGGACGCTGCTCCAGGGCAGCCACACGGGGGAGGCAATGGGGGGCAGCAGGCTTAGTGGTGCAGGCCCAGCCAGCTTTCCTGTCAGACGTGCTGCCAAGGCGGAGCCAGACATCGGGAACAGGTTTAACCAATTACCCGAGCGCCCCATCTGCTGTCTGGGGTTCGTGTGAGGGTGAGTGCATGTGAGGGTGTTTATAGAGTGTCTGGGAGGGCTGTGGGCGTGTGCGCGAGAGTGTGACTATGTGGGTGGGTGTGGGCGTGTGGCTGTGCATGTGTGCTGTGCATGTGCATGGAGTGTGGCTGCACATCCTGGCCATGCCCCCTCATTTGTCCAAGACTGAAGCTAGCAGCTTCTTGTCTCCCTGACCCCCAAGACCTTGAGGTCTCGGTGGACAAACCTACATAGCACCTCAGCTCTTGTCACCAGCTCTCCTCACACCTGGGAAGAATACTTTCAAATCACACGTTCAGCCGTCCTTTGCTGTGGTGCTCCTGCTGGCTTGTTCACTCTCCCATCTGCATTAGCATGGGACCTAATAGGGTCCTCCCTGCTCTTCCCCCAATTCTCTCTTTGATATGCCCTTGTCCTGCTGTGCTTGGTTGTACCAAACTAGCAGAGTTACAAGTGTGTTCAGACATTTCTACACCTACTATGTTTAAGCTATTAGGACACCAGGTGATGGCTGTGGCAGTGATACCCTCTGCATCCAAGTCTCAGTCTCAGCACAACCCTTGCTCTCTTTGGTAAATTCATTCTTGCTCCCTACAAGAGCGGCCTTAGACTGCCACCGCTCTCCCCTGGCCACTTCTGTCACAGTCAGCAGAGAGCCCTACTTTCATCTTTCTGTCTTTCCTTCCTTTCTTCCTCCCTTCCTTCTCCCCTCCCTCCCTTTTGAGACAGAGTACCATGTATTCCAGGCTGGCCTCAAATTTAATATAAAATTGAGGATGAATTTGAACTTCTGATCTTCCCTCCCTCACCTGAGTGCTGGGATTCCCCGGATGTACCACCATACCAGACTCAGTTTAAGTGCTGTCAGGACTTAACCCAGGGCTTCATGAATCCTGGGCAAACACTACTAACTCACCTATACCCACAATTTCAGGACTTCCATCTTCAGAGAGAAAAAAATGAGCCCTGGAAGGAATGCCTTCACATGAGTTAGAGAAGGGAACTTTAGACTGGGCAACTGAGGGGAGTTGACAAAAGGAACAATTAACAAATCTGGAAAAGCCAAGAAGAATGTTGGGGTACCTCTTTGTAACATGGGGAGCCCTTAGTAACAATGGGAAGGCTGAAGGGGCAGGAGCAATGACCAGCAGAACCTGAAGAGGACTTCCGGGTAGGGAGATCCCAGACAGGAGAGAAGTCCACAAAAGTTGGAGGGCCAGGAGGGATACAGCACCGAGTCTTAGTCTGCCAATCCAAGTTTTCTGTTCATGACTCCAATGGTAGAAGTTAGACTGCAAGGTCTCCCATGAGCCCACTCAGGCTTGTGAACAAGGGTACTGGTACCTCTGACAGGGCCTCATTCATGGCTCTCCATCCTTCCTGGACACTTCTGTATCCAATTCCTCCTCTCCACCTGCCTCCTGTAACCTCCATGACTCCGCTGGAGGTCTCAAGAGCTCTCTGATGTAGACTCCAGTCTATCTGTTCTTGAAGACATACTCTTTGGTTGTTGGTCTTTTTTCCTGCCTTTAGTCCCTTTCTCAACCCTGCCTCAGTCTCCCTTCTATACCCACTGAGTTCAGTGTCAGACTACCATGATATATAAATGACAACCAAATCTGTGTGAAGAATTACTTCCATTTAGGGCCAGGCACATAGTGAAGTGCTTGCCATGCAAGCATGCAGACCTGCATTTGATCCCCATGTGAAAACAAACAAATCACCATCTCAGTGCTGGGAAGACAGGGGCAGGAGGATTCCTTGAAGCTTGTTAGTCAGTCAGTCTGACCAAATAGGTAATTTCTGAGTTCAGTAAGAGACCATGGCTCAAAAAATAAGACGGACAGCTGGAGAGCGGGAGAGATGAGCTGGCTCAGCAGTTTACAGCGCGAAGACCTGAGTTTACTTCCCAGCACCCGTGTTGGGTGACTCACAACTGCCTGAAACTCTAGGTCTAGAGGATCTTATGCCTCTGGCCTCTGAGGCCACACACACACATGCACACACGCACACACGCATGTAGGCACATCTCCACAGGCTATAAGCCAGAGATTTACTGATTTCCCAGCCCACAAAGCTGACTTTTGCCCTGACCACACTGTGATCATTCAGCTCTCCTTGCCTGAGCTTTCTTGACAGCGCCCCCCTCCTTGGGCCACATAGAGGTGGGCTTCCACAGAACTTTATCCTGGCCTCCTCTTCTTGTTAACGTACTGTACTCCCAGATTCAGTCAATAAATGAATCATGTACAAGTCTTTTCCAGGTCTTTTGTTTCATTTTGTAATTGGGTCTCATGTAGTCCAGTGAGAGTGACTGACCTTGCTGGCACTCCCGATCCTCCATTCTCTACCTCCCAAGGGCTGGGATGAGAGCAGACATGTGACAGCTCAACTGGGTTCCGGTATGCAGGCCTGTATATCCAGCCCTTGCTGGTCTCCTGATATCTACACTCGGCGGTCTTCCAGAAACCTATAAAAACTTCTGAAATGGAATGGCTGCCTCTCCTGCAGATTTGGTCACAATTTTGTCTTTGTAGGCTCAAAAATGTAGCATCCTTTCTCCTCAGTCTCCCTGACAGGGGAGAGGGGGTCGGGGTGGCTCCCTGCTGCCACAGCCCACTCTGCGATCTCACTTTTCTCTGCCCTTGTCTCTACCACATTGGCCCAGGCCCTGACTCCCCACCTCCCATGACCAAGCAGTGTCCCCTCCCTGTCTCTCAGCAGCTGCACTGTGTCTGCTTACCTCTCTGCTGCTTTCAAATGAAGCCACTCTCTCCACAAGGCTTTGGTGGCTCCATCTAAACCTCACTCACCTCTCCAGGGCCTTGCCTCTGTTCTGGAAACACACTGAATTTCTTAAGGCTCAGATTGGTCACAGCCTTCTGTTCTGCCTCTCCCTCTCCCACCTTGCTCAAGAAGAGGAAGAGAACAATGTCAGGTGGCCAAGGACTGATAGCATTTCCTTTGTTCTCACCAGGGGAGAGACTTTGTTGCCTGCCTGTCTGTCCATTATCTCCTTTCCCTGGTCTGTTCTTTTTCTATCTCTTTACCTTTCCTGGGGCTTTGCAGTGGGGCCCAGGGTTTTGTGCTGCTAAAGAGGGGTCATCTAACCTTAGGAAAGGCTGCCAGCAGTTGCCTGGAGGTGTGTGTGTGTGTGTGTGTGTGTGTGTGTGTGTGTGTGTGTGTGTG
>CAJQZJ010033960.1:508886-540701 GCA_907164525.1 Lophiomys imhausi | reverse complement strand
TGTGTGTGTGTGTGTGTGTGTGTGTGTGTGTGTGTGTGTGTGTGTGTAGCTTTTGGCCGTTGCGAGTAGGGATACCTGGTACTACAGGAAAAGGACTTGGGAGGATCAGATAAGAAATTCCCAGTTAACAGCCTAGCTAGTGGTAGGGGGTGGATGGAATGGCATGGCAGGGGCAGCAGCAGCTGGAGGTGGGAGCAGGGGGTGCTGAAGGAGGCCCCATCTTGAGAATAAAGCCAGGATCCTCAGGCCTCAGGAAAGGGTCACTCATCACTGTTCTCACGCCCAACCCCTGCAGCAGCGTTCTGACTCTCCTAGTCTTTGAGTGGGAGGAAGAAGCCTAGATCCAGGCCAGTCCATGGCATGGAGGGAAGAAGAGTGTTAATGATCTCTGAGCTGGGCAGGAGCTCAGTCCCCAATCCAGCTAAAAACAACAAACAGTTCCCAGGAGGGATTTGTGTACGTCCTGAGAGTCAAGGATTTCCGCCCTGGTGGGGGATGTGTGGCCTGTGAGGCTCTTAGCAAAGAAATTCCCCAGAGACCAGCAGCCTCCTGACTTCAGTGTATTGTTTTGAATAGAGACAATACCCCCTCCCTCTGGCCTCTTCCCTCTTCATCCATTCTAAGGAGGCCTGGAGCTTTCACCCACACCCAAGATAATTAGGAGGCATGAGAGAGGGCTCTGGTGCATTCCCCATTGGTCTCTACTCATCCAACAAGCCAGTGAGTGACCCTGTCCTTGGCAACTGGTAGATAAGCACACCACGTCTCAGTTCAGAAGTGCCTACACCAGAGGCTGGGGGTTGGTAAAGTGATGAAGCCCACTTTTTAAAAGCCAGGGGGGCTGGGCATGGTGGTGCATGCCTTTAATCTCAAAGGCAGGTGGGTCTCTGAGTTTGAGGCTAGCCTGGTCTACATAGTGAGTTCCAGGACAACCAGGGCTAGGTAGAGAGACCCTTTCTCAAAAAACCAAGCAAACAACTAAATATGACAACAAAATAAAGCTGGATGTGCTGGGTCATGCTTGTAAATCCCATTACTAGGGAAGTAGAGACAGGCAGACCCTGGGGTTCACTCACTGACCAGTCTAGCCAATTTGGTGAGCTTTAGGACCATGGAAGACTTCGAAGTCAAGGTAGAGGACTCCTGAGGAATGATACCCAAAGCTGACCACCGGCCTCTATATACATATGTGTACCCGATTGCTCACAAACCTGCACATACACAAAAAAGAAGTATCTACATCTGCCACTGGCCATGCTGGGACTGACTGCTACTAAAGGTTTTCTTCCATATCAGCTTCTCTCTGCAGGGCAGGAAGATGCTCAGTGGTCCCAAAGAAGAGGGCAGGCCTGCCCCTGGGGACTTCTAGATGGCAGTTTGGGAGAGAAGCCAGGTTTATCAGGAGGTGATAGTCCTGGTCCTGGGGTGTCTTAGTTAGGGTCACTATTGCTGTGATGAAACACCATGACCAAAAGCAAGTTGGGGAGGAAAGGGTTTACTTGGCTTACACTTCCATATCCTAGGTTCATCACTGAAGGAAGTCAGGGCAAGAACTCAAACAAGGAATGAACTTAGAGCCAGGAGCTGATGCAGAGGCCATGGAGAGGTGCTGCTTACTGGCTTGCTCCCCATGCTTGTTCAAGCTGGGTTTTTTTGTTTTGTTTTGTTTTGTTTTTCGAGACAGGGTTTCTCTGTATAACAGCTCTGGCTGTCCTGGACTCACTTTGTAGACCAGGCTGGCCTTGAACTCACAGAGATCCTCTTGCCTCTGCCTCCCAAGTGCTGGGAATACAAGCATGCCCCACCATGCCTGGCTTTAGCCTGCTTTCTCATAACACCAGCCCAAGAATGGCACAATCCACCATTAATTAGGCCCACCCATATCAATCACCAATTAAGAAAAATAACCTATAACCTTATCTTATGGGAAGTATTTTATCAATTAAGGTTCCCTCCCCTCATATTTAACGTCAAGTTAATATTAAAACTAGCCAACACATGGGGGACTATGAGGGAGTTGGGAGGGGGCAAAATTCCAGGGCTGAAGCTATGCACACAGAAAACATATCTGTATGTGGTTCAGATCCCAGGCCACAGGCAGGCCAGGGTGGTCCCCTCTCCTTCACCCTCCAGCTTTGTGGGTCCACACAGCATGATCGCCTACTGAAATCCTAATGTGTCCCTGTTCCTTGACATGTCTCTTCAGCAGTCACTCAGCCACAGAGATTCTTTTTTTTTTTTTTTTTGGTTTTTTTTTTTTTGGTTTTTCGAGACAGGGTTTCTCTGTGTAACAGCCCTGGCTGTCCTGGACTCGCTTTGTAGACCAGGCTGGCCTCAAACTCACAGAGATCCGCCTGCCTCTGCCTCCCAAGTGCTGGGATTAAAGGCGTGCGCCACCACGCCCGGCTTCAGAGATTCTTTTATGATTCCTTCTTTTTTCTTTATTTTTATTTGCAAGTGTGGGCAGAGGGCTGGGGGCTCACATGCTGTGGCAGACAACAACTTTCAGGAATCTGTTCTCTCCTTCTACCATGGGTTCTGAAGATTGAACTCAGTGGCTCAGCCTTGTGTGGCAATCATTTTCCTTGCTGAGTCATCTAAGCTGGTCCTCTTCTATGGTTTCAATTCACCTTCTTTTTCCAGCTTCCTGCCCTCATGTGGTCTTCCTCTTTTCCTGAGCCCTAGGCCTGTGCCTTCCTTTAGGGGCACTTCCACAAAGTCCCCAGGCTGCCTTTACTTGGTTCCTCTGTGTTTCTTCAATCCTGCCTTCCCACGGCCCTATAATCCACAAAACTACACCTGTGTGTTTTAAATCCATGTTTATTGCCCACAGCTCATTAGTATGACATAAATCACATAAATTGAGAATTTTTCTGAGGTTAAAAAGACAATCTGGAGCCGGGCGGTGGTGGCGCACGCCTTTAATCCCAGCACTTGGGAGGCAGAGGCAGGCGGATCTTTGTGAGTTCGAGGCCAGCCTGGTCTACAAAGTGAGTCCAGGACAGCCAAGGATACACAGAGAAACCCTGTCTCGAAAAAACCAAAAAAAAAAAAAAAAAAGACAATCTGAAGTCCCTAGGTATACTGAAGCACACGTGTTGGGGCCTCACTCGTACCTGCCCAAGGCTGGAAGCTGACCATGGACCTGCCTCCCCTGGCTCTTCTCCCCAGTGCTCCCCTTCCCCAGGCCACAGGCTTCAGAGAGAAGACTGCCACAATCAGGAAATGAGACAGTGTGCAGACACACCTTGGTTTGGTGGCCATCTTGGCATCTTGGACTTACGGTTCCTGTACTCTCAAATTGCTTTCCAGAGATGGGAAGGCATCCTTGGAAAGAATGTTTAAAGTAACCACGGGAGAGTTGACCAAGAATGTCAGGGCTGGAGAGCCTGTTGCAGATATGCCCCAACTGCTGGCAAAACTAGACTGAATGAGAGTTCATCTGTGCGTCCTTCCCTCTGGCCCAGCAGATGGGGGTATTTGAATTCACAGAAAGCTTCCCTTATGGGTTTTATGAAGTCAGGACAGGGTTAGCAGCATGGCTCAAGACCCTCAGTCATCATCACACTGAACTACAAGGACCTTCTGCCCTTAGCTCAAGTGGGCTAGTATTCAGGAGTGTGGCAGAAATCATCCACACACAAAGCATACTGACGAGAGATGCCGAGGCTACAGGGACACCCAGTACAGAGGAAAAGCTGGAAGATCCCATGGTCTGCTGGGCCTCTGGAGGAGGCAGGCCTAGGTGAGGGTGGTTTTGGTCCCAAGATAAAATGCGTAAGGACAAGGCTCCATGACAAGTGGGGACAGGGTGAGCTGGGAATGAACTTTTCAAAAGAGGCTCCAGCCGGGCGGTGGTGGCGCACGCCTTTAATCCCAGCACTTGGGAGGCAGAGGCAGGTGGATCTTTGTGAGTTCGAGGCCAGCCTGGTCTACAAAGTGAGTCCAGGACAGCCAAGGATACACAGAGAAACCCTGTCTCGAAAAACCAAAAAAAAAAAAAGAGGCTCCAGACAGATCTAGTCCCCAGTCAGTGCCATGGAGACCGTGGATCCATCTGCCATGGATCTCATAGCAGACCCACCTCACTGCAGCTATACCTGCCTTAAGATTCTGCCAGGCAACCTGTGGCCTTGTCTTTGTTGCCTTGTGTCAGCCTTCTACTGTAACCATGCATATTTACTCCACCCCGACCCCTCCTGAGTCACCAGGGGGAAGTCCCAGGGTCACAAGCCAGGGCACCCATCCTACTGTGCTCAGATGAGAGCTGTATAAAGACCAGTGTTTCTCCTTTCTGTGGGTCTTTTAGAACAGGAATCACCCTGCTCATCCCCGCTCAGACCCTGCCTTCCTAGGTAGAGCTATCTCTTCCTCTATGGTCTACAAATGATGCAATGGAGTCAGGATCCACCAGCAAGAGGCCCTGAGGCTACAGCAAGGGAACTGGCATGCGAGGTGACCTCATGCTCAGTTCAGATATCCATACTACCTCCTCCACAGCCATGAAGTGTTTGGCACAAGTCGAGGTCTTCAGGGTGTGGGGGACACATACAGAATGGCAAGGTCCTTTTGTAGGCCAAGTGCCAGCCATTTACAGAGGAGACTGACGCATTTTCCAGTCCAGAATCCTCCTTACAGAGATGTTTGGAATGTGCACCTCTGAGTGGGGAAGGCAGAGAAGAGCCAAAGGCTTGGTGGGAACTCCAATTTTGTCCTTCGCTTCCAGGCAGGGAATGGAAGTTCAGAGATGGGAGTGGCTTGTCCAATGCCACAGTCTGCAGATGCCACCTCTCAGGCAGTTGCCAGGGATCTGGCCTTGCACCCTTCCCTATGCAGGAAGGTGTGGGATGTGACAAAGAGCTTCAGTTGCTGCAGACTAGACAGCAGTGGGCTCAGCCCACCTTGGTCCCAGTAGGAAACTCTAGCTACTCTTGGAAAAGAACCTTCCCACAGAGCCCAGACAGGCTCCTCTCCTTGTTTCCACAAAACGATGATCCTTTTTGGGGCTCCCTGACTAGAGCTGGAGTGTTCTCAGGGGCCTAGAATTAAGAAGAGCTCCATGAAAGATGACTCTTGCCTGGGGTCACCAATGTTCACTCAACTATAACGTGGAGAGGAGCTGGCTACAATCAGAACCTGCTGTCCCTGGAACCTTCCAGAGGTCTCTAGTGGTCCTTGATGGAGGGAACCAATTCCTGAGAACCTTGATTGTGAGTAGTTCATCTTGTGGGGTGCAGACCCCCTCCCCACCCTTCCCTTCTTCAACCCAGGGTCCCATCAGGCCTAACCATTACACTTTTCTTCCATCAGTCCACCCTAGTTCCCAGGCTCCTCTGGCTCCCACCACCTGCTCCTTCTGGTCAGCTGCAACCAAGGCCCAGACTTGCTTCTAATAAAAAATTAAAACAAAAAAGCAACATATAAAAGGATCCTAATTCTACCTCAGGAGCACTCTACAGTTCTTCAGATCACACATAATTGTGCTGAGTGGAGTTTAGAAGACCCCATGTAAGGCCCAGAGATGCACTTGATTCTTTTTGTGTAGGAAATGTGTCAAAATTCCTCTTTCCTATGTTAGAATGTGAATGGTTAGGTCTCCCTATGGCTGGAGGTTGACTGTTCCGCAGGCAGCCCCTTCCTGCAGATATAGCTCATGAGACTCCTTCCCTGCCCCAAATGCACAGCCTGTATAGTGCTGTGCTCCCAGGCCGGCTGATCTTCACTCACAGCCCCTTATTGTACACCACTGTCCGGCTGCTTGTCGCCCGGGCTATCTCAGGCTCCAATTGGGAGGTTTCAATCTGAGGAGAGAAAAAGAAGTGTGCAGAGGTGGAGAGGGACAGGAAGAGAGACCTTCCCTGGTACCCACAGTTCTGTATGTCTCCCAGCCAGTGCCCACATGTCCTAGTGAGGGATGTGCATGCCCCTCTTCTATTCCCCTTCCAGCTCAGGACTGGCCTCTTTCTTGTCTAGATTCTGGGTTTTCCTCATTGCAAATGTCCTTGTTCCTCATACTGCAGGCACATTTGAGACTCCACCTTCTAGTCCCCTAATCCCATTCTCCTGGTAGCACCCCACTCATTGCTCTCCTAGATAAATAATACTGTAGGTCTCAGATACTCCATCTCTGTCTACACAAACACACACACACACACACACACACACACACACACACACACACACACACCAACTCAGATCTCATGGACCATTACTTCAGCTTCTTCCCAGTCTCAAGGATCTTTCTAGTCCTGGTTGGTAGAAACCCTGTTTTAGGGATCCCCACCTGTGTATCTATCCTTCAAGTTGACCATCTCATGGAGATCCACAAAATCTACCATTCCTGACTTCAGCTAGACCCTCGGGGCAGCTGGCAGCAGCTTTCTCCAGGCCCACTGCCCAGTCAAGTCCAGCTCCCATCCTTGACAGAGGACCCATTCAATCTTTTCAGTCACCTTAGCAGCTCACCCTCAGCTTTCCAATCCTGAGCTGGCACCAGTGGCACTAGTGGGGAGCTGATCCCAGATTCCCATCATCAAACCCATATCCTACCACACCCTGCCCCTCCCTCTTGCCCCACTCAGTGGCTGTCACTTCCCCTTGGAAGGTAGAAACCCACCTGGCTCCACCTTCCTCTGGCCTCTGCACAGCCCTCTCGTAGACACCCTTCCTCTCAACTCTGCTGTCCATGAACTCCTATTCATGAGTTTCTCCACATGCCACAAGAACTTTGAGTCTGAGGAAACTCCTTTCTACCATGTCAGGGTCGCCTATGGGCTGGTATTTCTTCTCCTCAGCAACCATGCTTCTTTAAATTGTCCATTCTGGTCAAATCCACCTGTGTACCTCCCACTGGGTTCAGCCCATAGCAAATATGGTTTCTGTCCCCATTATTCTACAAAAACTATCTCTTCAAGGTCACTGCTACCCTCACTTCACAACATCTACTGCACACTTCTTGGAGTACTTGGAGCTTGGTCTGGGTTGGCCCCTAGTGTCTGTCATGTCACGGGGGTGTCCAGTTGTAGTTCTCCCTTGAGCCTTAGGCCAACAGCTGACTGCTGGCTAGTCAAAGATGATGGCTGCTTCATGGATACATAAACCATTATGAAATGGAACTAAATCTGCTATTTCCCCCTGCCCAAGCCTGCTCCATGCTATGGGCAACAACACCCTTATCCAATGGCTGTCTGACAAAAGACCCTGGACCCTCTTCTCTTCTCTCTCCTCTTCCCTTCTTTCTCCTCTTCCCTTCCCTTCCTTCTCTTCCCTTCCCTTCCCTTCTCTTCTCTTCCCTTTCCTTCTCTTCCTTTCCCTTCCCTTCCCTTTAGGATCCATCCACTTCAGCCCACTGCCTTCTGAATCTCAGGTCTGATTGCCCGATTCTTACTAAAAAAAATGGTTCAGTGGCCTGTACCCATGCCTTTCGTTTCCACTGCTACACTTCCCATTATCTTGAAGACACAGGGTATAGACACTTCTCTGGGTTCATTATACAAACTGGGCTATTCCCTGCCTCACCTCTAGTCTGCCTGGGTTGCCCTGTCTGTTAGAGGCATCATCCCACCTTCATTCCCTTTCCCACCCCATTTTTCTCTGTTTCCAGTCAGCTTTATAGGCCAAGCTGAAGACCATAGCTCACCTAGGATGGATAGGAAAACCTACGTGGCCCAAGACCCCACATTTCATACATCCAGGTGATGTCACAGTGCTGGGGAGTGGTGCTGACTGCTCGCTCATCCTCAACTTCCACATCAGGTCACAAGCCCCACTGGGCCAGACCTATGGATTTTTTTGTTCACTCCGAGTCCTTAAGCCCTAGCACAGTGCTTGAGTCTCTCTGGTTGAGTTAAGAGATAGAAAATGGGCACCCAGAGAATAGATCCTTCTGGAAACCACAGCAGCACAGATGTTGGCCTTCAGCTCTAGGTTGAATCAGAGGGGGTAGCCTGAGTTGGGCCAGTGAGGGATACACTCTCTTAGTGAGGTTCCCCACACACACACCTTAGCTTGGCATAAGCCCCAGGCAAACCTAGAACTACCAGGCCTTTGTGTTGTAGCTCGACTGAACTTGATCTTAAGTACATGCTATATGTGAAGCCATGGAGGCCTTAGGATATGACCAAAGGGTGGTTGGCACACACAAGGGAGACTTCAGGGAACTCAGTCAACCCAAGGTGTGTAGATCAAGGTCCAGCAAGGGAGAGTCCAGTGAGGATTAGAGCTGGTACGCACGGAAGGGACCCTGGAGAAGGAGAACCTATTTCCTGTCTTCCTCAGTACCCTAACACTCTGACTATTTGACACAAGAGCTAGGCTCAGGACCGAGGACCCCTCTCCTGAAAATGCCTTCTCCTGCCCCACTCCTCTACCCTGAGTCCCCTCCACCCCAGCAGCTCCCCTCGTCCCCACGCTGCCACTGACACAATACACAGCGCCCACGCTTAAAAATCTAAATGCTTTTGAAAATGTTTAACCTAGTTAGACAAATTAGCAAAAATTTGTGCAAAACAATTTAGGTATTTAAAATATTCAATGTTTTTAAAAAACTGGAAAACTGTTCTTAGCTTTCAGCTGCAAAAACCAACAAAATATAACATCCCAGCAATCTTACCATGAGGTGTAACATAACCCTTCGGGAAAGCTGTTAAACAGCTACCGAGGCATCCTGGGAAATAGCACTTCATTTATTCAAATGCACATATGTCAGGCTTTTGCACCATATGTCATTCCAAGCTATTTACAGTAATAATTAAATCTTAATCAACGTTTAACCTCTGTAAAATGTTTGAAGAATCCTAATCACCCTTCAGACTGTACTAATGAAGGAGAAATATATAAACATAAAAGGAAAATGATGCATAGATACCACACTGGAAAGAACAGTAATTGCAAAATTGTATTTCTTTTAAATATAATCAGTAAATGATGTAAAGTAAGCCAAGGAGTATTTTAAGTTAAGACATCTTGGATGTCAGAGGTGTGAGCAGCTAATTTTGTTCTGCTACCCATAACAGATGTAGCATATTTTATTTTAGTGCCATTATTAGCAGCTCCCCATGCAGCTTTCACTGAAGCACTGAGGCCCACATTAAAATCCTAGAGGCTGCTCACCACCGAGGTGGAGGACCGGGACCCAGGGCCACGGCCTGCAGGACCCACTCCCCACGGAACACAGCACCCCCACAAGATCAAGGCCTCCCTGTCATGGTGCCCGGGCTCCCCTGGGCCCCCACTGAGCCGAGGGCAGCAGGTAGGAGTGGAAACAAGTGTGGAAGAGGCAGGCAATAGAAGCTTCCTGGGGGAAGTGTCCCAGGCACTCAAGGTCAGGGTCTTGGGGACAGAGCCGCCATTCCTGTTAATTTCCATTCAGTGTGTGTTTATGTTCACATTAGCCAACTCCACACACTCAGGCTGGGTGAATAGTGATGGGCAGGGCCATCCCACTGCCCTTGAGAAGCTGGAAGTCTAGGGGAGGAGTCAGAAAGTGAAAGCAGATGAATTCCTGACAGGCAAAGTACCATGGAAACTGGGAGGGCCTAAGGGTTACCACGTACAGATGAAAGAACAAGGAAGGGAGACTTCCCAGAGGTGGGCCAGGAAGAGAATGGAGGATTTGGATAAGAGAAGGCAGACAATAATTGCTGGATTAAGAGGAAGAAACCAGCTGGTCAGTCAGCACGTGCTGTGGAAAGGAAGAAGGGCAACGGTGGGCATGGAGGATCAGGGTAGGACAGGCAAGATATCTTAGACTACCTGGAGGTGTCGGCCATTATCTAAGAGAATTAGGGAGCCATGGAAGGATTCTGAGCAGGGGTGGGCACACCCAGGTTTCAGAAAGGTCCTCCTGGCCATGGCAGGGTGGAGGATGGGGAAAAGGGGAGTGAGGAGGCAGGGAAGGCCCCTGAGGAGCATTACTGGACCTAGAAAGTTCTTGGGTTCCGCCTTCTGATGTTGCCCATGGGGGCAGGAGGAAGAGTGTAGCAAGGAGCCTTTCTGAAGATGACATCCACAGAGTTGATGACCAATTGCATGTGGGGGTGAGAGGGAGGTGTTGAGGATGACTGGGCGTTGGATGACTCCTAATTCTAGCTCAGGAGCTGGGGTAGTGATGATACCATTCTCAGAGGCAGGGAATACAAGAGGGGAGTGGGTTGGCCAAGCTGAGGCTAGAGTGCCTGTAGGTCTCCTGGGTGAAAGGCCTGAGAGGCAGATGGGCCCAGGGTCCCGGGCTCTGGGCAGGAGGGAGCCGGATGTGTGTGCACAGCCAGCACCTCCAGAGTGGGGGAGCTTGCCCAGAAAAGCAGATGGAGGGGAACAGGCACATTTGAGGGGTGGGGAAGGGAATGAGTCTATGAAGGGAGCCTTAGGCGGCCAGCACAAGCAGCTGAACAGTTACATAGGGTATCCAGACACCTCAAGGCCTTGAGCATCAAGTGAATGATGGCTCATAGTGGTCCCAATGAGGGCTTTGCTCCTGGCAGCTAGATTATGGGAAACCTCCTGTAACCCAGACTTTCCAGCCCCAACTCAGTACTGACCTTGGGTACAGCCTCTTACTTCCATTCTGAGGCATGGCAGCTAGCTACCTGTGAGAACCTCTCTAGTTCTCTGGCCATGGCTGCGTGTGGGGCCAATGATCTACCATCTGCAGGTCTCATGGGTGAGGAGATCACCGAGGCCCCTCACTATTGGGCTCAACTGGGAGAGGCCAGGACAAGGCCCCCAGTGCCTCATGTGTCATCAGGCCACCATTTCCTCTCTTATCCATACCCAAGCGCACCCATTGCAGGTCACCTTTCCAAGATGAGGGCAGGAGGACAAAGTCCTCCAGAGGAATCTATCCAGGCCCTGTCTGGCAGTGTCCTTTAAACCTGTGGTCTGCAGTATGGCTGGACACTGCAGCTTTTCCAGTTGCCCTCACCAGCTCCAACCCCTCCCCCAACCCCAGAGGAGAGCACACGTGCTGTTCTTTCTAAGATTCCCACTGCTGGGTGAGGCTGAGAGGTGACTTAGGAAGCAATAATTTGGCTTTGTATGCCACATTGGAAATGGCACAGGGGCCACGGTAGCTGGCAGATGGGGCTGTGGAGGGATGAAGAGTTGAGGACTCAGAGAGGTGTAGGTACAGCCAGAAAGGGCACCAGCATCAAAGGCCCCAGGGGTTGGGATGAGAAGGCTAGCACTTGGCTATGCCCACATGGTAACTCCCCTGGGGCTCTAGCAAGGTAACATGATACTGAACGGCCATAGGAAAAAAGAGATTCCCCCAGGTTCAGGCTGTTGGCTGGGGCAAGACATGTGTCTCATCTGGTGGGCTTCTTCAAACCAGGCTGGTAAAGGTGAATGGAGGCTCTCATAGAGAGGTGGAAGAAGACGCCAGAGCCTCAGAGAGCAAGAGCTGCAGGGACCATAGAGGATGCTGAAGGTATTGCTCAGTACATCCTGGGTGGTATCTCTTGCCTCTGTCACAAACATGCCCAACCTGCCATGAAAGAAGCAGTAACCACTCCATTGGGTCTGCTTGACTCAGCCTGACCTCCATCCTGAAGACCAAGTTCAAACTGTAAAGCCCCTTTCAGAAGACACTCCTAAACACAGAGCACTATGTCCAGTATCTCCCCTAAAAACCCCAAGGCCAAGCTAGCTCCAGGACCCTCAGCTTCCTACAGCTTTCTTTTATGGCCTGGGAAGGGTTAATCTTGAGTTATTTGCCTTTGTAGCCAGACACACTGTGTTGAGGTGGGGGCCAGGAGTCAGGAATGCATGGGGGGCACTCTGCCTCCCAGCCTGGGAGCACACACACCTGCAGCCAGGCCCAGTGGATAGTTTACATATTTGAACCTGGAGCTAAGGTGCAGAGACATAAACAGGAAACTGGATCCCCCAGCCGTGCCCCATTCTCAGGGGCTTTTCCCTACTACAAAGCGCTCCCTCCTCCTGCCTCTTGCTGCTGTGGCAAGCTTTTCTACCTCGTTTTCAAAGAAAAGGGCAGAGAGGTGGGACATTCAGCCTGACCCTGTGACACGGCCTAAAGCCACTTCCGCCTCTGAGGCAGGCAGGTGGGATAGCACTTGACACAGGCTCCCAAAGCCTGGCTTGGCCAGCCATATCCTACTTCTGTAACCAGGACTGAGCAGGCCTTGGGCTCTGCTCACATACACATTGCACATCAAGGCCCATCTTTGAAACTGCTGAGAGTCTTTGAAGAGCCAGGGTAAACTGGAGTACAGGAGCAGCTGAGGCCTGAGCTTGGACCCCTGGAGCCCCTGAGGTAGGCCTCTGGTACTGATGATAGACTCCCACTGCCTTCTTAATGAAGGTCACACTCCAGATAGGCAAGGTGACACCTGCCTATCATCCCAACACTTGCATTGGCAGGAGGACTGAGAGTTCTAGGCCTGCCTGGGCTTCACAGCAAGATTCTGTCTTAAACAAAACAGAATCAAATTCCTCAGCAAAGCCACCTCACAGCCTGCCCCTCCTAGAACCTCCTAAAATACCTCATTGAATTTGGTGAAGATGCTTGGCTGGGTGAAACATCCACTTAGTGAAGAGCATGCTTGGCCTGCTCAAGGCCCTTCGGAGCTTTCTCAGGTTGCTTGAATTCTCTGCTCTTGAGGTATATGAGTCTAAGCTGTATCCACTTCCTCCTGAATGGTCCTCTGACCTCATGCCACACCCATGGCCTTAAGCATCTCCAGCACTGGTTTTTATCTTCATCACATCTCTGGTTGAGGACCAGGGCAGGGGACGAGGCAGATTATAGCTCCCACATCCACACTGCTGAGAGCCCCTCAAGATGGCTCAATATTCCAACTCAATCAAACTGAATTAATACCCCCCCACCCCCAATGCGAGGCTCCTTCCCTGGACTTTGTAGACACATCAGGTGTTCCAGGCCCCATCCTCATTTCAGAACTTTGCACTGCTGACCTCAGAGTCTCCCTCTTCTGTCTTCTCAGCCTCAGTTTCTCCATCTATACAGTAGGGAAATTTTTCTAGGACAAAGATAACATCTAGAAGTGTGTGGGAGAATCTTAAGAGGGGGTTGAAACTCACATGATGCTATGGGGAAAAGGTGAGGTTGTGGCCATCCTGCCCAGCCCTAGCCTATAACGCCCCTCACAGGGCTGGGCTCCTGCTGTAGTCCAGCACTCTCCAAGCACTTTTCACTTAGTACTTTTCACTCAATGGAAGCTTTGCCCAGCTAAGCCTCCATTCCATCTTGAATTCAGTGAGGTGTTTAGAAGGTTCTAGCAGGGAGACCTGGGAGGGACTGTTTGGGAGTGGCTTTTCTGAAGCCTATTACTGAGAATGTGTGCACACTGGTGTGTATGCACGTGTGGGGGCCTGTGTGCACGCATGGGTTAGAATGGGGGTGTAGTAAACAGGCAATATGACAGGTGGCGTTGGCGTTCCTGGGATCCAAGTGGCTTTGCCATTCCCGTTTGTCCCTCCTGGGGGGTCCTGTGGGCAAATTCCAAGAAAGCAGCGGGCGGGGAGGCGGCAGATTTCTGACAGCAAAAATAGCCTGCTTCAGCTTTCAGTGGGGATTGATTAAACCAGCAAATGAGAAAAACCCCAAACAAACATCTCCAAGCAAAGATGGATGTGAGACTGGAGGGGAAGAGGCCCCTATTTCTAGGGACAAGGAGAGGTGCTGTGGACTCAGGAGGGACACAGTGCCCACTAGACACTGTCTCTTGCCTTGTATTGATCCTGGAAGAGCAAGAAGAACAGGAGCCAACAGAATCAAGGTGAGCCCAAATGAGTCTGTATCAGGTGGTGATAAAGAGTTGGGTTCTCAGCCTTACATGGAGGGAGGGAGAGGCTCTGTCCTAAAGTGGGAGATGGGACCAGAGCCTACATGCTTATGTTTGAGGGAGGATAGATCCTGAATATCAGGAAAAGTGTCTCAGAGACAGGGCATTCTAGAAGATTCTCAACTCTTTTCTCAAATTTGTTCTCCAGAGAAAGGGAGACAAACTGGGCAGAGGGTTGACTTCTGACATATCACAGCTGCCTGGCCAAGCTGGTCCATCAATGCTACTTACCACCTTCTGTAGGGCTGATGAGGGTGGAGAGAGTGGTTTTATTACCCAGGGAAGGGGCACATTCTTACCTCCTGGGGGAGGAGGAGCACATCTCCTTTCTTAACTCTGAAAACTATAGAGGGACCAGAAGAGGTGAGAAGTGGGGACAGAATGTGGCCCCAGGAATTATTTTAGAATCCCAAGTTGAGAGAAAATATGAAGATAGTGCTGAGGACCAGAAGAGGGGTTCAGCTTCCCTCCCTCCCAGCATGCCTCAGGCTCAGGAGGCCCTCTAGAGCTGTTCAGCAGAAGCTAGAGTCTGAAGAGGAGGTGCCCATCTGGTGAGGTGTCAGGAAAGGCCAGGGGCCAACAAAAGACAAGACAACAGACAGCACAAACAGGCCCAACAGGAAACAACTTTCTGGCCTGTGAACATGACTCCTTGCCCCCAGGAGGCTTCTGCAACATCCTTCCAGCCACAGTTTCAATGGTCAGGGTATAATCCTCCTCTCTAGCCCTGCCTTGTAGCTTGCCTGCTGACTGGCTGGGAGGACAGGGCCCAGGGGACAAGGAAGGTATGCTCCACAGCAGGCTAAAGGCTCTGCCCAGCTGCCCAGCCTCTTCTTGGCACCATTCAGCTACTACTCAGAGGGCACACTAACGGTGCAGGAAAGGCAGGTGCCTAAGGATCAGCATGGGACTTTGGGTACCATGGCTGCCATCCTTCTCCTGATTCAAGCAACCTGCCTCTTATTTTCACTTCCAGGTTCCTACAGGGCAGAGACTGGAAGAAACTTAGCTCTAATACTTGCTTTCAGCTGGGGTCTCAAGTTGGGCCACATAGGGCTCAAGCTGGGAAATGCTAACCAGAGGGCAGAAGGGAGGCTGGAGCTCCAGGATGGCTGGTACCACCTGCCCTACCCCCACACACCTAAAGACAGGGCTAAGCCTCAGTTCTCTCACATGCCCCCACCCTAGAGTCTCCAGACAAGCCCCGCCTTCTTCTGTGGACACATTTCAACCTCACCAAATCGGCTAATTATTGACAGTTGGTGAAGAGGAGATTTCACTTTTTCCTCCTGTTAAACTGCTCCTAATTAGCTCCCTGTCACCCAGCCGGCGCCCGCCCGCTGCAGTCCCCCGTTCACAGCGCCTCATTAACCTTTCACTCCTCTCCTGCCGCCTGCCAACAAGATGAGGACAAAACCAGATTGTGGAACAATAGCTCCCGCTTGTACAGCAGCCTTGTTCTGTAGCCCCCCCCCCCACCCCAGCTCCCCAGGGAGCAGCAGGGGAGGGGGAACCTGGATATGGGAGAGTCCCAGAGGACTCCAGGAATTAAGAATGACAGAGGCAAGGGTGAGCGAGGCTTGGCCAGCACACTGCTTCTTGCTCCCAGGGAGACCCGAGGCTCATTAAACCACAGGGTTGGACACACTCCCAGGTAGGCAACACCGGCTGTCAGAATTGGAAGGGCATTCATCATTGTCCAATCCAGACTCCAGTGACAGCCAAGCCCATGTACCCAAAGACTGGGCACTGAATGTCCCTCAAAAGACTCCTAGATGCCAGTGTACATGCAGATGGGACAGGGGGACAGAGGTCACCATGTTTGCCTTGTTCAGAGGCCTAATGTTCATAAAGGATAGGGCCAGAAAAGCCACCCCAAATCAGGACCTCTTCAACTAGGGAGCCCTCCACAACCTATCCTACCTCAAAGAGCCTTGGGGAAAGCCACAGTACAGCCCCTGGCCTTACCTCCACCATAACTGTCACCCTCCTCTGATTTTATTTCAGCTTTTATTTGAGACAAGTTCTCATGTAGCCCAAGCTGGTTGAAACTCATTATGTCGCCAAGGATGGCCTTGAATCCCTAATCTTCTTCTCTCTGGTGTGTGCTATCATATTCAGTTTTACTCTGTTATTTGCTTGCTTGCTTGCTTGGTTTGGTTTTGTTGTTTTGTTTTGTTTGACCCAGGATCCCCCTATGTGATCCTAGCTGGTCTACAACTTGCTATGCAGCTGAGGCTGGCTTTGAACTTGAAGAGATTCCTCCTCCTTCTCCCTCCCAAGTGCTGGGATTACAGGTGTGAGCCACCACACCCAGGGACATGTAGTTACTAAATTTGTTTTCAACACCAGAATACAGGCTTGAGGAAATCAGAAGCCATTAGAAGACTGTCCCAGTCACAAGAGAAAGTAGCCTAGTCTTCATGGGAGACCTTGGGGCAGAGAATTTATTCTAGGTGTTGATTGGATGCCACTGTAGTCTAGTAAATGCTCTGCCACACCCTTACCCTCCAGCTCAAAGAACAGACCCCATTAGCCTTGTCCAGTCAGTGGCTTTTGAGGCCCAGCAGGGGGCCAGACTAGTTCTCATACCCAAGTTCAGAGCTTATTCCAGATCCTACCTGTTGGCCTCCTAGATGCCTCCACCCTATCTACTTCTGTGTTAGAAAACCAAGAGATACCCCACAGAAGGTCCCTGTAGATAAAGGTAGTTTCCCTATGAAAAACAGGAGGTCTAGAGAAGGACACTTTTGTTCTAAATAAGCAGTGGGCAGTCTAGGGCACATACTTGGTTTCTCTTCTTATGGTAAGTTGTGGGGAGATTGGGGAACATGACAGAACCCTGTCTGGGCAAGCTCCCTCTCTCATGACCAACATGGACTTTAGACAACACATAGTACCCTCATTTGTAAACAGGAAATGTTGGGGACTCCCTCATGGGATTGTAAAACTTTCTTTGCTGTGCCCGTTTCTAAGTTCACTTCTCTGAACAGAAAACAACCATTTTGCCTCCAAAGCTGATGGGACTAGACAACATCACCAGTCACTAGGTCTCCTCAGCTCCTCCCAGGCTCCTGTGTGTGGCTCACTCCACAGAGCTCCCTCCTCCCTCCACTTCCCTTGTCTTCATCCTTGGCTCTCAAGAGTCTACTCCCTGGGCTCCCTCCCTGCCTCTGGTTAATCTTGACCTTTCTTTACCCCACATCTGTTCCTTGGCTTCAGTCCCCTCAATGCACCAAAGGTTCTGTGTCTCCAGCCAAGTCACAGAGTTGTCAACAACCACCTTTGACTGACTAGGTAGCATCCTGATATTTAACTGTACTTGAAGGAGTTAAAATACAAAGCAAGCGGAGACCTACCATGAGACCTCAGTCACGGTAGCTATAATTACTATTTGCAAGTTGGCCATTGGTGCCATCTCAATAGGCAGAAACACTCATTTGAAAAGAGCAAAACTCTCTCCCAGGCATGGAAAGGGAAATGGATGTTCTTCCTCAAACTCTAGGATTAGAAAGTCGGACACCAGCCGGGCGGTGGTGGCGCACGCCTTTAATCCCAGCACTCGGGAGGCAGAGGCAGGCGGATCTTTGTGAGTTCGAGGCCAGCCTGGTCTACAAAGTGAGTCCAGGACAGCCAAGGATACACAGAGAAACCCTGTCTCGAAAAACCAAAAAAAAAAAAAAAAAAAAGAAAGTCGGACACCACAGCAGTCATAGCAAGCTAGCCATCCTAGGCACCAGTTCCTGAACTTGGTCTCCAAGTCTCCTAGTTAATTAATTAGTACTTCAGTGATTACTTCTGTTGACAGCCTTGGTGATTTTTGGCAAGGTTGGGTCAGCTCGAGCAAGTCTAGATACATATGGCAAACTCCCCTGGCTTCTGGGACACGAGACACAATCCCTGTACTGCAGAATTAGAATTCTAACTGTAGAATTCTACCTTGTTAGAATTAATTGGGAGGGTGAGCGAAGGAGTGAGTGCCTCCCAACCAATTGGCTGGTGGCTTTGGTGCTATGGGTTGCAGTCGGGCCTCAAAAATACCCTATAATAATAGCCAGGTTGGTCTGAACCCTGCTGGGGAAGACACAGTTGAACGAGGAGTTCTGAAGAGCCTGTTCCTGACCTTCCTTCTGAAGGACAAAGACCTCATGAAGTTCTTCCCAACCTATGAAAGGTGTGGATTGTGATAAGATGAATTCAGCTATACACCCAAAAGCACTAACATCCTCAGTCACGGTAGCTATAATTACTATTTGCAAGTTGGCCATTGGTACAGGCAAGAGGAACAGAGGAGCCTGAGCCTTGACTAGAGCCTCTTGGAGCAGCTGACCAGATTCCTATTTGTACTGGGGTGTGGCCTCCAGAGTGCCCCCTCATATCAACTGGCTTCTGTGACTGAGGGCTGGTCCCATCCATGACTGTATTCTGCTTTGTTTTCCAGCAGAACTAGGAGGATGCTACATGGAATGACCTTTTCCAGTTGGGACAGCTGATTTGATGATCTGGGGATTCTCTGTCCTGTGTCCCTTCCATAGACAGAGCTTCCAGCATGATGGTGTCCCCAGAGACCTCGGAATAACCTCTGCCCTGTCTCCAGGGCTTATAGGTGCCTACAGCTCTGGGATCCATTGAGAGTTCCTAGGCTCAGCTTTCCCAGGAGAAAGCTGAGGGCACAGGGATCTGCAGGGCTCAGATAGCACACCAGTTACCCACCCTTGAGTGTCCCAAACCTTGAGGCTTAGTAAGGGACAGTGACTCCAGCTCCTATACTGGCCTTCCATTCTTCATTAAACCCCCTGTTGCCACTTTCCCCCAGGGACCCTGGCATGTCCTCCCTCCTCCATTGGAGGTATTCCTTGGCATTGACCCTCTCTCGCATGAGCTCAGCTGCTCTAAACAGCAGATTGGCTCTTTGCACTCTTGGCCCTTGCCTCTGACTTGTCATCACCTGTACTCCCACCCACAACTGCCCCTGCCACTGTTCACCCTCTCCACCAGCTACTAGGAGCACAGGGCTCATCCCTGCCAAGGCTGGTCCCTTGGTCTGGGTTCTAGTCCTTTTCTCTCTTCATGGACTTTGCTCTTTGCCTGAAGTCCTCTGCTCTCTCCTGTTGTTTCCCTTTTGCATACGAACAAGTTTTTCTTTCTCTCATTTTCAAAAAACACGCCAAGCCTCACTGTGCCACTGCAGACAAGGACAAGATTTGTTTTCATAGTCTAAAGACCAGGACACTCTAACCTCAAGGAGTTTGGACATTCCCATATCAGCAAGCCTAGCTCTGCCCTTGCCTGGTGGTCTCCATCCTATCCCTGAAGCCTAGGGCACTGCCCAAGATTAATGACCTGGAGCCAGCTCCCCACGGGGCACCCCCACTTACATGGTCCATGGGTTCCTCCCACCCACAGATCTAACTGAGTCAACTCTCTGTCCTGCCTCAACCCTCGCCTCCTCTCATCTCCATCTTGTGACAACATGACTACATCTGCCTTCTGGTTTCAAAACCAGAAAGCCAGGCAGCACACATCCTGCAGGCTCCCTTCCCAACACATGCAGTTCTTCATGAAAATCCCGAGGAAGTGGATGCCCTGCTCTCACACAATGGTCCCACTTCTCAATGCCCACTGCCAACAGCCTGGTCCAAGCCACCACCATCATCTCTGACTGGACGCTCGCCACAGCTTCCTGATGGCTCCCTCTCCAGAGCTCGGATTTGGCTTCTTAAAGCAGCCATGGAGACCATCCATTCACAATCAAGAATCCTTTGTGCAGCCCTGCGGATGCTATCTCCCCTCTGCTTCAGCCTTCCAGCTCCCAGCAGTACCTGGGTCCAGCCTGCTTCACCTCTTCTCTCCCCCTATTGCTCACAGGGCAGACTTCATTCAGGTATCAAATCCCATGTGCCGCCTTACCTCAGAGCCTTGCTAACAACCGATCCAAGCTGGCCTCGAACTCACAGCAATCCTCTTGCTTTATTTCCTCCGCCCTACCCCTGCCATAGCCTAAAATATTGGGGTTACAGATAATGAGCCATCATCACACCTGGCTTCATTCATGGCTTTCACTCCAGAGCCTGGCTCAGTACTGGCAGTCAGTACTGGGGTAAGTCTTTGATAATAAGTGACTGACTCCCTGCCCTGCCCAGGACCCCCACTGACCTCTGACATCTGCGGGAAAAGGCTGATGGCTAGTGGCAGGGCCAGGCCAAAGGCCGCCAGGCACACGAGGCTCTGCACAGGTAGGAGCAGGCGAGGGCGAGCCTGCAAGAGAGCTGTCCTGCAGAGAAAAGGAAGGGCCACATGAGGTACACAGCCTGGGCTGAGCTACCAAGCTGGGCTCCCCCAGCGCTATCTCAGCAGCCTAGCGTGTCTCTAGCTAAGTAGAAGAGCGGGCACTGTCTTCGGGGGCTTCTGTTAGTGACCACTGCTTCCCCCACACCTGGCTATGAAGGACAGTGGTGGACTCAGCAAGGAACCTTCAGTTACTTAAATCATAAGTGAATCCTTGCAGTGGAGCACCCATCTACAATGTGTCTAGCCCTGTGCATGGCCATGGGGGAGGGGTGGACAGAAGCAAATGTCATCCTTGGTTCCTGGAGAAACACACAAGTATGTTAGATGTACTTACCAGCAGGGAAAAAAACAGTATGTGCCATCCAGGAAGGAGACAGAGAATACACATACGTATACACACACACACACACACACACACACACACACACGTGCATACATAAACACATGCACATGACCAAGGAGGGGCTGTCCTGTCCTATGCATAGGAACTAACGACATTCCATTGACTACTACTTCTATCCAAGAGCCATGGGGAGGGAAGGCACAGGCAAGGGCACAGGGACTGGCGGCAACTCTAGCAGCTTGGGGTGCCTATCACCCTGAGCTTCTCCTAGCCCCTGACTTCAGGACCCTTTGACAGCTACACCCAGAGCATGGTCCACTTGTCACCACTCCCAATGGCAAGTCTGAGGAGAGGATTCCTGAGCAGGACAGAGGTGAGAAAAACCTCCCCTCAGTGTGCTGAGTTTGAATGAGTTCCTAGGACAGAGTGGGGGCGACCCTAGCTGACAAGCACCTATTCACCACACTTACAGGAAGCCACCATTTGGCAGGATCTATGGCATTCCACCCATGGGGACCTCGAAATGCCAGCAGGATGAATACTGGATTCATCTGCTAGAGATGCTAGGTGGGCACTAAACCCAACCTCAGTGGCCACAGCAGCCTCGCAGGACCAGCCGGTGCCACAGATTGTAACAGGAACTCTTGCCCCTCCCCCAGTGGAGCAGGTCTGGCCCCAACCATAGAGGAAAAGCCCTTAATGTAACCAGTCTAGAGCTTATGTGTCTACAAACTGCCACACTGTAAAGGTTTAGTCTCTAGCCTAACCGTGTTGGGAGATGGCAAAAACTAAGCTAGGGTCCAGTGGGTGGTCTTCAGTTCACTGAACTGGGGTGCCCTTCAGGAGCATAAGGGAATTCCAGCCCCTCGATGACCCCTTTTTCCACTCTACAAAGGTTTCTTCTGCTACCTGGTCACACCATGCTGGCCTGCTGCCCCGGGGCTGAGGCTGGATGACAGGCTGAATCATCTGAAACTGAGAGCCAAAATAAACATTTTCTAAGTTATCTCAGATATTTATACGATTAAGGGAAAACTGACTAACCTATCTCTCTGGGGTCAGGGTCCCAATGTTGGGGGCAAGCAAACCCCCTACCGTCCTTTTGCCCTTACCTTCTGGGGAAAACTCAAGCAGACCGGGCCCTCAGCAGACAGCACAGTTGAAGAGAGAGTTCTCAGACTTACAGGGCACACAGGAATGGTCTAGTTAAAAGTGTAAATTCCCAATGGCTCTTGATTCCATGGGACCCTCCTTCAGCTGGCATTAGACCCAGGAACTGGCATTCATGAGTCTTCTCACACTTCTGAGAGGCGGCTGCCTTTCCACGTTCACACTCAGGTGTTAACCAAGACCTGACAGCTTATCAATTCTAAGTAAATCCAAAGGTTAGCCAGCTCGGCAGCAGGTGAGTGTTCATCACCATCGCTGGTACTGCCGCTACCTGCACAGCGGATGTGAAATCCTGACAGTAGAATTGTCCCCTTGCCCTTCTTGGCTGGCCCAGACCCCATGTTCTGTGTGAGTGTTGGATTAAGGCTAGGTTGAGTTACTGGGGATTGGGATAAGAGGTCTACCAGGGACTAAGAAGAGCCAGACAAGGTGCCAAAATCAAGCTCAACTCCCAGAGGAGCGGCACCCCATTAACCTTCCAGTCCCAAGGGCTCATAGGCTTCCTGTGAAGTCGCACAGGGGTTGGAATGGGGCCAAGGCCAACCCTGTGAAGCTTGTAGATCAGCTTCTCAGGCTGTCTTCTGGGTTCCAAGGCGGTTCTCCTACGGTGCAGGGTTTCTGAAGGCACAGCCCTAAGGGTCACCTAGGGCAGGGGAAGGTATCAGGTCCTCTGAGACTTCCTAGGAATAACACTGGACACTCCTATCCATGGAGATTGTGACCTTGACTCCTCTCAGAGGAGGCTGGCTGAAGGACCTTGTGGGCAGGTAGGTCCAGGGAGCTCTAAGGCTGCAATCTTTGGGAAGCCTGGGGGAGTGTGTTCCAGAGCCCCCAAGAGAGAACACAGCAGGATGGGGGGAGGGGAGAAGAGGGAAATGGCAGGCAGGGATTGGAAAGGCAGCTGGGGGAGTTAAAATATGCAGATGGAGAGATGTGCGAAAGCCTGGAAAAAGGAAAGACCCGGATCACAGGCACTGAAGGAACTGAAGGAGCGGACTCAGGGAACTATCATGAGTGGGGCCTGGACCTCCATCCAGCTTCCATCCACCCACGATCACTTTTCCCGTTTTTCCCCAGCCAGGTTTGCAGGGCTCAGGGAGCAAACTATAGCTTTTCTGTCCTTACATGGACCCCTGCCTCTGCACTGATAGATTAAATCTGTGGACCTCCTAGCCCTGAATCTGAACCCAGCTTCCTGTCTGGTAGAGGCTGCAGAGAAGGTACAGAGGAATAAGGTTTGGGTGTGTTGTTGGGGGGAGTGTGCTTCCAGCATAGGTGGGGCGCTCAGACTTCTCTTGATAGCAGAGGCAGCGGCAACAGGGCACACAGAGTTTCTTTCCACCTCCTAATCAGACCTTGAGGCTCAAGCTCTAGACCTTAGCACTCCTGCCAGAGAGGATAGACTAAGGCCAGCGGCAAGCAAGGCGGGTCCCACCCCAGCTGCCACACAACAGCTGGTTCCCCCCCCCCCCCCATTGCTGTGCATTCCTTCAGCACTTGCTGCACAGCCCTACTTGGCGCTCCATTAATTTGCAAGTCAGCTGCTTTGTAAGTGTGCTTTTGTCTTTTCTCCCTGACTGGCCAGACTTCCTCACCCAACCTGGCTTTAGAGGGCGGGATGCCTCCTCCCATTAGCCCTGAAATCTTGCACCAAGGAACTCTGGACAGCACAGCTGCCCACATCTCAGGCAAGAGATGTTAGAGTGGTCACAAATGCCAAGCCTGGAAGAACAAGAAGATGAAAGGGCAGCGTCCTCATTTTCTATGTGGGAAACTGAGACTGAAAAGGCACACTACTAAAAGTCTCAGGGGCTCTGCTCCAGTGCCCTGCCTGTCCTGTCTGTCATCCAGTCCCGTGGTTTTATAGTGGATATGAGATTAATAAGTCTTTGAGTGTATCAACTGAGTCTTATCCATCTTACTATTCCTAAAGGAGCTGGGACAGGACTCTTCTCCCTCAGAATCATCCCAGGAACCCCAGGAAAGGATTTACTATTTAGTAGGCTGCATGGAAACCCCCCCCCCCACACACACACACACAAACTTCTCATTTCTCTACCCGAAGCTTCCTTGGTGCCTGGGAAGAGGCAGGCCAAGCCATACAACACTCCAGACACTAGGCTGGGAGGGTTCAGAGCCAATATAATTTCCACATTACCTCCCATAATTCCTAAAACAAATTTTAAGCCTACAAAGCAATGGCATGCCAACCCTCCTTCAACTTTTTGCAAACTCAGTTCCTATGCAAACCCTCCTTCAACTTTTTGCAAACTCAGTTCCTTCGCAAACTGGGAAGCCCTAACAGCAAATTTGTTTTCCAGCAAATTTATGCCAAAGGATGGGCCTCTGGCATGCCTTGGTGGAACCAGGTTTCTACTCACACCTGCATGTAGCTCTCAGGAACCTGGAAACTGTGCTGAGGATGCTGGGTGCTCAGACAGGGAGGACGGTTGGAGTTTCAGCTCTGCTCCTGCTGTCTGCAATGGCTTAGCCTAGCTTATCACAGCAAGCCACATCCTCTGGAACCATAAAACCCATAACCAAGGGCTTCTGGATTCCTCAGCTCCTTTGTGACACCAGCCTAGGCAGATGAAACTCCATTCTCCCTCAGCAGCTTTCCTGAGCCTGAGGGGATGAGTTTGCAGCACATCCTAGGCTTGGTTGGCTTCAGCTCTCCTTTGATGCCTGTGTGTATAAGAAAACTTCTCTGCCTAATCTGCCAGGTGAGGGCTCTGTCCTACCAGACTTGCACAAGTGACAGGTGACTAACCAGTATTCAGTGTGGACACTTTCCCACCTCAGGCTTCAGCACTGTAGAAAGCTGTGCCCTCTTCACCTGGCCCGGGTCTACATGTCTGTACTTGTAGTTACTGTTTTTTTGGGACAGCTTCAGTTCAGGAGAAGGGCTATACACAAGCCCAGAGAGACACAAAGAATTGTCCTCCTCAAATCTGTTTTGTTGCTGTTGTTGTTGTTTATTTGTTATAAGTTTTCATACCAAGTTAATTTTCTTTGTTTTTCTACCTTCACTTCTTTTCTCTTCCCAATGTTTTTTTTTTGAAACAGGGTCTGACATTTTAGTCCAGACTGGAACTCAATATGTAGCACAAGCTACCTTCAAAATCACAACAATCCTCCTGGTCCAGCCTTCTGAGTTCTGGGCCACAATCTTAGTTCCTGATTAACAGTTTTTAATCTCAGTGCTCAGATACAAAGGCTCTGCCCATTTCTGGGATTGAAGGGTCTCTCCTATGGGCACACAGGACCCTCCTCTATTTATTCCAATGGGCGTGCTTTTCTTCAAGCATACTGGATCCTACAGGGTGCCTACAAGACAGGTGCCCAAGAGGGAGGGATGACTACCTGCTTATCAGCTATGCGTGCAGCAGCCAGGCTCTTTGTCTCTAGCTTCCCTCCACCCAGAGTCATTCCCTGCCCCTCACCAGGCCTGCTAGGCCTCCATAGGCAGGTGGACCCTGGTTCTTCCCTCCTTCTCTGTTCAGCCATTTCCCAGATGCACCCCAGTCTTCACCATCCAATCACACACTCACCAATAGATGAATAGGAGCCCTCTATTACTAGTATTGTGGTGCTCCCTATGTTATATGGACAGTGATATGATAATTGTTGTCTTTTGGTCTTCTGAGGGACCCAGGAAGATTATTATTATTCCAGTTTTGCTTTATTATAATTAATTAATTTTTTGTTTGTGAGCCTAGCCTTTAACGGCTGAGCCATGTCTCTAGCCCAATTAATTAATTTTTTAAAGACAGGTAGCCTGGGACTCATTGTGTGGATCAGGTTGGCCTTGAACTCATAGAGATCCATGCCTCTGCTTCCTATGTGCTCGGATTAAAGGCACATGCCACCACTTCCAGTCTACTTTTTGGTTTTTTGGAGACAAAATCTTAACAATGTAGCCCAGGTTAGCCAGAATTCACCATTTACCCTACGTTACCTCAAACTCATGGCAATCCTGTCTCATTTTCTGGATGACAAGAGTGAGCCCCAGTCAGAATGCATTGTTCAAGTTTTCTAAGTAGAGACTCTGAGGTTGACTCAGCTTCTCAGACTGTCTTCACAATAGCACAGGACTGCCCACTAACAGAGTGTGTGTACCTGCATGCACACTCACATTCACAGGGTCACACAGATTCCCACCCAAACTGCCAGCTATCCTGTCCCCTCTGCCAGGGCAGAGCCATGTTCATCCATAGGTTACCTGGTAGCATTGAGCACCAGCCAGTTTGCATAGGAAAAGCCATGAGTTTCAACACCACTGTCCAGCACAGCAGAAGACGGAATGGGATGTGTTCCACCCAGAAACACACCAAGTAGGCTGCCATGGCTCCCTCACCCTTTGTCTCGGGTCCTGTGGGTCTCCACTCCCACCATCCCCTCTGTTCCCATGCCTGACTTACTTCTCCAGCATGGACATGACGATTGGGGGAAGCACCAGGATGGGCAATGGCAGAACCACACGAGTCAGTGCTGTCTCCAGCAGGGCCTGAGGACAGGAACAGGCTGGGGTAAGAGTGGAGCTCAGGGCTGGGATCAGCCACCAGGGAGACAAACCCCATCCAGAGTCTGAGGTGTGTACACTGCTGTTCAGCACATCTGGCAGCCTGGGCTTGTTCACAGAAGTGCACATATAGCTGGATTCCAGACAAGAGACAGAATTGCCCCACCCTCACCCACAAGTACTTGAGAAGAGCAGATTCCCGGCACAGGGGACTAGTAGCAGAGGGCAGCCTCCCCAACCTGGAATGTGCAGGGATCAGGTGTTGGGGGAATGGTACACAGAGAGGACTTAAGATCCCATCAAAACAAAGCCAGAACAAATTGCTGGGGCCTACAGAGCCAGGCTGAATGAAACTGAGTTACTTTTTAAAAATACATCCCTTAAAGACAAAGATCTGTAAGATCTTTTGTCTCCTGGCTCTAAGTTTTTTTGTTTTTGTTTTTTTTTTTCTTTCTATATACCGAGACTGGCCTTGAACTATATAGCTGAGGATGATCTTGACCTCAAGTTCTTTTACCTTCTCCTCCTGAACGCTGAGATTACAGGCATGAGCCACCATCCCTGGATTTATGTGGTACTGGGAATCAAACCCAGGGATTTGTGTTTGCTAGGTAAGTACTCTACCAACTGAACTACACTCCTCAGCCCTGAGCCTTAGTGAGAAAAGAAAAGTGAGCTTTGTAAGGGGCACAAGCTTTGACTGAGCATGGTCAGAATCCAATGGGGATCTGCTCTGGGGTTTGCTTGGGACTCCATAGGATCCTGGGAGGCATAGCCTGAGGCCCACGCTAAGTGGCAATCTGTGTTTGGATCCCACTGCAGAGAGTCCCTTTGAAACATGGGCTTCTGCCCTTAGAGGAATGCCCAGGAATGGCCCACAACTCACAGATCCCCAAGTCTCTCCAAGGTGAGAGAAATAGGGCAAGCAAGGTTCAAAGAAGCAAGGTTCAAAGAAGTCTGGGGCTGCAGAGGAGCTCAGTAGCCTACCTGGATGGCCTGTGGAAGGGTTGTCACCTCTGCCCTCCTCACAGGGTACCATGAAAGGATGGGGTTGGGATAGAATAGGGCAGACACCCCCTAATGATGGAATTCCGCCGGAAGTTTCTCTAGAAACTTGAGCCTTATATAATAATCCTCAGGAAGGACCATGAGAGGGTCTTTCCAGGCTCCAGAACAGCTGTGGACAGGATATGAAGGCCTAGAGCCAGAATAGGGAACAAAGTGCGCACTGCTGACATGACCCTGGCCCCTTACAGGATCTAAATGGGGCCCGGCTTCCCCTGAGATGAATGAAGAAGGAAGAGAAGATCAGAGGCTTATCAACAAGGTCTCATGCACAGGGAACTGCTAGGTGACAGAGACTGGAACATGCTTGACGGTCTATCCTCTGATGCCTGACCCTTTGTTTCATTCTCACCACTCACAGGCTAAAGCCCAGGACAGTAGGACAAGCCTCCAACCACCATCAACAGGAAGGCTGAGAAAGCACAGGACATGTATACCTCTCTCTCTCTCTCTCTCTCTCTCTCTCTCTCTCTCTCTCTCTCTCTGTGTGTGTGTGTGTGTGTGTGTGTGTTACAGTGGGCAGGGCTAGTGAAGGGGACCTTATAAGGAACCATTTTCAGGGGCCACAGTGTCTTGCACAGCCTGAAGCCCCCCAGCACTCACAGCACTGCTGCTCCTAGCGAGGTAGCAGCCCACATACCACTGCTGCCCGCAGCTTCCCATTGTCAACCCACAGGGTTGCAAAGGCCTAGGGCATGAAGAGAAAGCTCTGGGGAGGCTCCTCTGCCCTCTCCAATTAACACCTCGGAGGAGGATCTGGGTCCTAAGGGGCTGGGATAAAAAATGGGGATATTTCACAGTGGATACAAGAGGAGGGAGGTTGGAGAACAGGGAGGGACTGTCCAGGAGAACAAGCCTTCCAGGGAAAAGACTTTGAGACTCAGGCCTCACACAGATGGGAGATGGGAACAGGAATGAGGAGGAAGAGACATCTAAAGAAGCAAGCTGAGGTTCTGTGACCAGAAGACCACAAGGAATGCACAGGCTATGCATGACACCAATCCATTCCTGGCAGGGCTTAGCCCCTGCGAAACCCACATGTCTGGCTGCGATCTTTGAGGAGCCCACGAGGTTGCCATCAGCATCCAGGACATCAATCCCTTCCTCTAGCTCCCCATACCGCATCAGGACCACGTTGCAGATATTGGCACTGGCTGGAGAGAGAGGAACACAGAGAGGGGTAGTGAGGTTTCCTACCTGGACGGATGGATTCCTACCTGGCTCCACCCTCCAGCCAAGGCTCCCAACTCCCAAGAGTTCTGTGAAGGCAAAAAGGTGGAGTCCTCTGTTGAGCTTTCATCCAGGTGAAAGACGCTGAGACCCTTGGAGACCAGAGAAGCATAGATTAAAAGTAACAGGTGGAAGCCAGGCATGGTGGCACACGCCTGTAATCCCAGCACTGGGGAGGCAGAGGCAGGCAGATCTCTGTGAGTTCAAGGCCAGCCTGGTCTACAGAGAGAGTCCAGGACAGTCGAGGATACACAGAGAAACCCTGTCTCAAAAAACCTAAAAAAAAAAATAAAAACAATTTAAAAAGCCCTGGTTTTGCCGGGCAGTGGTGGCGCACGCCTTTAATCCCAGCACTTGGGAGGCAGAGGCAGGCGGATCTTTGTGAGTTCGAGGCCAGCCTGGTCTACAAAGCGAGTCCAGGACAGCCAG
The DNA here is from genome assembly GCA_907164525.1 of Lophiomys imhausi. Classification (NCBI taxonomy): domain Eukaryota; kingdom Metazoa; phylum Chordata; class Mammalia; order Rodentia; family Muridae; genus Lophiomys; species Lophiomys imhausi. The sequence goes on along the minus strand of CAJQZJ010033960.1, from coordinate 511,828 downwards.
AGATATTCAGAGAAACCCTGTCTCGAAAAACCAAAAAAAAAAAAAAAAAAAAATGTAACAGGTGGAAACATGGTGAAGGCTTTGGGAGATGCCACCTATAGAGGGCGCTGCTTACCTCTCTTCTGGGGCGGGTCCCCAGGCAGGGGAAGCAGAAGTTACTAAGCAAGCTCTCTGGCCCTGAGATGCATCCCTATGGGTCCTGATGTTCTCCACCAGCAACTCAGTCCCTTGGGTCATAACATGCTTTTAAGCGCCACTCCCCATATTCAGTCCCGCGTGTCTCACTAGAGCAAACCAAGAGGTTTCCATCTACAATAGCGGGTGACAGAGCAGACCTTGGTGCTCGCTCAGCATCGCCCCCTCATCATATGGACACAAAAGCTCAGAGAGCAAGGGCGACTTAAATCACACAGCAGAGGGAACAGAGTGGAAAGGCGGTGGTGCCTGAGCTCCAGGTACCCAGAGATGGGGCGGGAAGCAAGCAGAGTTCTTCCAGTGGCTGTGCTGCTCCACTTACCCACACCTCTCCCTGTCTCAGCTCTCCCGGGAGACCTATGATCCAGAGGAGGTTCCAGATCCTTAGATAACCACTAGATGAAGGTGGCTGGTACAGTTGCTCTGCTCCCCTTAACAGGGACTCACGGGCCAGGCCCATAATGGTGTAATGATATAGATCTGGCCTGAAGTCAGTCCTCCAGCCCTGCTTCACGATGAAAATGGGGAGACTTGGGGGTGGTAGGTGGGTGGTGGGAAATGTGTGTGTGGGGGGGTGACAAATGTAGAGCCTGCTTGCTCCACTCCTCCCCCCAAAGCGCCTTGCTGTGTTTAAAGTTTTAATTTTTGCTAATTAATGTCAATTAATTTTGTATAATGAGTGTTTAATTTTGGGGAGCGTGTGAGCCTGGGAGCAACTGCAGTTCTGGGCTGTGAACGCTGATTAGCATCAACACCTGCTGCTTCCCCCTCTCCAGTGGGGGGGCACCCGGGATTGGGGAGCTGGAGGGTGGCGGGGCTCAGTGGGCAAGTGGAGTGGGAGGGAGCCCACAGATGCTTCTAGGACCTGAGCCAATGCCTGGGGAGCCCAGAAGTACAAGGTGTTCACAGCTGGGGGATAGGGTTCTGCAGGTGAGGGCTGGTGTGGGACCCAGGGTCTCCAAGACTCACTCTCCTATTGCAATGTAGCGGGGAGGTGGAATAAGCCACAGCAAAGACCGGGAGGCACTGCAGTCTTTGGAGAGGGGAATCAGGAGAGCCAACAAGCTCTGAAATGTATTTCAGGCACATATGCTATCTTCGAGTGTCTCCACTGTTTTCACACGATGCTGATCAACGCTCACCAAAGCACATCTTCTGTGGCAAGGGACTCAAGCCTCGTGGCTCCTGTCTGCACAATAAAGATGTCTACCTGTCCAGTCAGTGGCTTTCAACTAGGGGCAATGTAGGGAGATATTTTTTATTATCATGGTTTATGGGCTGGGGTGGGGGTGTTACTGGCACATGTCTTAGAGACAGTTGATGCTTTGAAACACAGCTCGTGTGGAATGACACTATAATGCACAGGACATTCCTACAATAAGGAATTACTTGGCCCCAAATGTCAATAGTGCACTGACAGAGAAACTCACATTCTGGTTTGTTTTGAGGTGGAGTTTCCCTGTGTAGCCCAAGCTATTCTCAAACTGGCAATTCTCCTGCCTCGGCCTCCAGAATGCAGCTCCACAATGTCTGAGAAACCCTTTCCTTAACCACATCCAAAGGCAGAACTAGGAAGGTGGATCTGAGGTAAAGACTTGGGTCAGCAGGAAGTCCATGGAAGATGGGCAAGGTGCCTGAGTTAGGGGGCATCTGGACTTAGGATTCATTCCTGGCTCTGTCTCTCTCTCTGCTGGGTCTCAAGGGTGAGCTCCTGATAGACCAAGAATGTCCAGGACCCAAACAGGCCTCTTGGAGGATCTTAGGAAGCAGCTCCTGGCCTCTGTTGGTTACCTGCCCTCTACCGGCCACAGGGATACCCTGCAACCCCTTTGGCCCTTGGGCACCAGGCCCTGAGTTCTCAAAAGACATGAGAACATCATTGGGTGGGAAAGTGGGGCTTTCTGTCTGAGAAGGTGGACTCTTACCCTCAAGAATACCTTCCACCACTTCTAAGAACCACTGTTCCTGACAGTGTTGTAGGGCTGTAGTCCCCAAGCAGGAGACAGTGTGCACTATCCCCCCTGCTGGGCATTCCCAGTACTGCACTTAGGGTTTTGAGATCTCAAGGCACAGGCTACACTCACACTGAATGCCAGCCTCTGCACCTACCAGGTCAGGGCAGCAGAAGGAAGCCCAAAGGACTAAAGCCCCCACTGTGTGTGTTTATATAGGGTAGGGGGGCTGATGACAGAAGATAGGCAGGCCTTGAATGTGGTTGTGGGCCAGCCCCAGGAGCAGGGTGGCAATTCTCTTTCTCTCACAGTTTCCAAACGTGGATATAAGGACAGCAGGACAGAGAAGAGCACAGTGGCATCCTGGAGAGACTTGTTGAGCAGACAGAGGAGGCTGGGCCTCACTTTCTTTTGTGATTAGGGGTGGGGATTGAAACAGGTCCCACTGGAGAACAATGACCCTGACATTTATGCTGCCTGGATGGAAAAAGAGATACCCAAAGTCAAAGTAAAACCAGCAGCCCCTACCAGGGACAGCATTCTTTAGATGACTGGCTATGAAGATGGTGTGTACCTTATCTTTTCTGTTGAACCTGCAGTGGTTGTCTAGTTACAATCAGCCCTAGTAGAAATCAGCCCCAGTAATAAGCAAGGAGGACACATGCTCCGTGCAGGGACTGTATCTCATCTGGACTGTTTGGTTCTGCCATTTCCCTCAGATCTTCCCAGATCTCTCCTATCCCATTCCAGAGAGAGAGAGAGAGAGAGAGAGAGAGAGAGAGAGAGAGAGAGAGA
>CAJQZJ010033960.1:422712-485952 GCA_907164525.1 Lophiomys imhausi | reverse complement strand
CATGGGTGCCACTGTGTCCCCAGTATTCATGGGTGCCACTGTGTCCCAGCTACTCTGGGAACCGTGAGGAGAGCAGAAGGGCCTGGCCATGCCCTTGCTGAACCAGCCAGATCTTGTCTTCCAGGAGGCAGGGTGCGCTCTGGATCACACTCCTGACTCACTCCTGGTCAGAAGTTAGTGCTCTAGAACCAAATGGAAAGGTTGGCAGTAGATCTAGAGAGCTGCTCTAGTCTACCCTGTTTCTGGGGTGCCTGTGGGGGAACCTGCCTCCCAGGGGTGCAGTAACATTTCTTCCCACCAAGAAGCTAAACCACTGCTTTGTTTTTCACATCTCAGTAAGCCCCAGTGGGAACAGGATGACGAATGTGTGTGAAAGCCTGGGGCAGAGTGTGGAGGCTCTGTCCTTGACTTCAGTCTGTGCTCAATTTCCCCATCTGTAAAATGGGGCTGAACTAGCATGGTGCCAGCACTCCATAGGGATTAGCCATTGTCACTACTTGAGTGGCTGGTTACTAATCTGACCAACAAGGGTATGTGGGGTTGCCAGTAAGCTATGAGAACCAGAAGCCTCCCTGGGCCTCTCTCCCTGCAGACAAATGCTGCATTCAACATAGGAAGGACCACTATCTGCATTGTTCCTAAAGGAAAGGCTGCTGCAGCTAAGGCTTAGCTGAAGATGAAGGAGTCAGGGACAGGACACGAAAGTGCCTCTTGGCATCAGGCTCCACCAACTCACCCCTGACCAGTCACACAAGCTGTCAGCCCTGAGCCTCCTCTCCAGCCCCAGGTCCATCTCCATCCAGGAACCAGTGGTTAGTGGGTTGCATCTGGCACCTCCTACTTCTCCCTAAAACCCTGCAATGCCTAGTCTGGGATTCATCGTATGTCATTCACAGCCCCTAATGACCATGGCTACCATTCTATTGTCACTGTCACCATTACACCCCACATGGCAGACACACTTTGGTAGTGTCCAGAATCTGTTCCTGTCTTTCTGCATGCCTTTCTGTCTATTGTACCCTCTCCCTGGGACATCCAGCCCTGGCTTCTGTTGGCTTTCTCCATCTGTCCCATGTGTCAGCCCCATGACTGAGTTAGGCACCTCAGGGTCAGTGCCACCATGGCTCTGACTGACCCAGTGCCCTTCACATCCCCTCCTCCATCCCCCAGCATCTTGAAAGTCATAGCAGGCTGCATCCCGGGCTCCTGCAATGTGTCTGGTCCATTACAGACCTTGCAGAAGGAGTCAGAAGCCTGCCTGCTCTCTCCCTTCACAGAGACAAGGATGGCCAGCCCAGAAACTTCCACACGAACTCCAGAACAAAAACACAAAGAAGGGAGAGAGGTTTCCTTTGTTAAAAGATGGCAAACTGTTGGGTTTTCAAAAATAACTTAAGATGGGATTTCTTTTTTATTCTAAAGCAAGATCCCAGACAATGCCAAATCTATTTAGGAGGGCCCCAGAGAGGCTTCTCACCCCAACAATCCTGGGCCCAGCACGAGGCTTCGTTTGGAGGAACGCCTGATTGCTGAGGAGGTGCTGCTGGCCAAGGTCAAGGGTTCTTCTGAGAGAGACAGAGGGCTCTGCAGACCCCACAGAGGCTACACCTCAGCTCAGCTCAGTCTCTGGAACCTGCTCTCAACCCATCAGGCCCCATCTAGCCACCTGCTTGTAGGGACTCGTTTTAATTAATGCCAGAACTGGGCCAACCACTGGGGCTGTGACACTTGTTTGCAGGTCATCTGCTCCTAACAGGCTCACTCTGGGAGGGGATTTGTCTCTAATTGAAGCCGAAATCAGTTAATGAGGCTGCAGGGCCTGGGGTTCCAGAGAACAAGGGAGAGGGAAATAAAATCAAGCCTCTGTCTTTGGCAGTTTTGTGATTTATACACACAAAAGAAAAGAAAGCAAGCTGCCGATTTTCCAAGTCAGGAACTCCACTCCATCTGCCCGAGTGAGCCCTTCGCTGTGTGAAGTCGTCAGGCGGAGGGGCATGCCACTGCTACGGCTCAGGCTCCTGGAGAGGAGTGGGGGTGCTCTCAAGGCCAGCGATCAATCAGCAGACTAATTAATAGGTATTTATGGCACAGGGCTCTATAGTTCCCTCTGTGGGGTATGAGACAGATGCCTGTCCCTAGCTAACTTGTAATCCAACTGGTGACAATGACTGAATGTGAGAAGAACAGAAGTTTCTGGGACATAGCTCAGGGAAAATCTCCTCTTGGGGGGATCTGGGACCAAGCAAAGAAGGGGAGGCAGAGGGTGTCATCCACTGTGCAAGCACATCCAGTGTGAAGTCCCAAGTCCCAAGTATCTGCTGGTTTCAGTGTTCTTCCACCAACAAGTCTGAGTGAGGTACAGGCCTGGAAAGTGTTGGGATGGAATGAATGGGACCCATCACTGGTCCGAACTCAGAGAGGCCAGAGTTTTCATAAGCAGAATTCCTGAGCCCCAGGCCCAAGGGGAAGGTACCAGGGCAATGAGCTCTCCTCTCAAGCCCTTCCCTGTGCTGCCCCCTTCACCCAGGCCCTTCTACTTCATCAGAGTGTCTCCAGGAAGGGAAAGGCTGTGGAAGAAGCTGAGCCAGGGAGGGTCTGAACTTCTCTTGCATTACAGAGCAGGAGGGTGGTGAGTAAGCCCTCTCCCCTCTCAGGAGCCCTGGCAGAGTCAGGAAGCCCCAATTTATCTGACTTTCAAACCAAGTTGCACGCAGGGTTGCAAGTCTACTGGGCAGATTGATAGTTTCTCCACAGAGAGGTATGTACACAGGTCTGGCTGCCTATGGCTTCTAACTGGCAGTAAGGCACAGGATTCAGGGAAAGAACGAGATCCCAGGCTCAAGAAGGGTTACCCCACTTAGCCACTTGAAGATGGCTTGCTTGGTCTATGTGAGAGTAAAGTAAAAGAGGCCACTTGAGGACAGCACCAAAGCTCCACTTTAGAACAACAGCAAGAACAATGACTATGTAGGGTACATGGTTTATCATACAGTGTGTACAATTGTTTAGTGACAGAGAGATGAGGAAAGGGAGTTTATCAAAAGATTAGTGTATGTGAATTCTTTCATTGTGTTGATTTCCATTTTCTTTCTTCTAAAGAAAAAAATTTTTTAATGTTTTGTGTGTGTATGTGTGTATACGTTTTTCCTCCACATATATGCACCATGTGTGTTCAGCACCTGCAGAGGCCAGATGAGGGCATCAGATTCCCTGGGGCTGAAGTTACAGATAACTGCGAGCCACTACATGGATGCTGGGAACCAATCCCAGGTCCTCAGGAAGAACAGCCAGTGCTTTTGACTATCCAGCCACCTGTTTTGTTAAGACAGGATCCCATGTCATCCAAGCTGGCCTCAAATTCACTATATACCTGGGGATAACTTTGAGCTTCTGGTCCTCCTGCCTCCACCCCATGAGTGCTGGTGGGGATAAAACAGATATGGCCTACCAGGACCTGCTTTATGTGGTGCTGGGGATCAAAACCAGAGTTTTGTACATTTGAGGCAAACACTCTACCAGCTGAGCTGCATTCTCAGCCCTGATTCGCACTCTCTTTTCTTAACAATTAGTGCATTTGTTGTGTTATTAGTAACAGAGATGACAGTTGTGAAAGGCACTCTACCCTCTGGAGTTGGTTATACGAAGCCACTTCTATGGGGATCCAGAAAGGGCCACACATACAGGGGTAGGAATGAGGTTGGGTTCTTCACTCTGGCTGTGGCCCACACCACTGTTACCTGCTTCCTGTTCCCACTTGGGAACCATTAGTCTCACTCTCACTCAGGCAATTTGCAAGTTCCTGTAACAAATTCCAGCTTTATTCTTTTTTTTTTTTTTTTTTTTGGTTTTTTCCAAGACAAAGTTTCTCTGTACACAGAGCCCTGGCTGTCCTGGACTCACTTTGTAGACCAGGCTGGCCTCGAACTCACAAAGATTCCCCTGCTTCTGCCTCCCAAATGCTGGGATTAAAGGTGTGCGCCACACATCCCCCAACCCTGGCTCCAGCTTTATTCTTACAGGATTGCAAAGGTTCAATATGAGTCTGAAGAGCTTTATAAATAAGCCTTCTGGGGAGGCTGGATGAGTGACCCTCCAACCCTCCAACCAAGCCCAAAGAGATTGCATAGAGGCAGTCCTATACCCTCCACACCAGTTCCACTGGAAGCTAACAGCCTTCTCCAAATGCTAAAGACCAAGGGGGGAAGGGGGGGACACAGCCTTTATTCATGGAACCTCAAGCTTCAGATGGCTGCTGTCCAAGGGCCCTAGATCAGTTAGGGAGAGGAAATTCATCAGTCTGGGTCCAGGGAGTTTAGAAGCGGAGTTTAGAAGCCATGAACTGGGACTGTGAGCAACCATAGATTATGTACCAGAAGCTGCTCTGAGGAAAACACTGCACTGGGGAGACAAATAGTGAAGCTGCTCTGAAGATAGTGCTGGGTGCAGGCACAGAGAGATAGATGGCCTGCCATCCCTGCCCGAACTCCACGCCTTCGTCCTCCCCAACGCCCTGAGTGCCAATTTGTGTTCTTCCTATCAGAGCTTCTTCTCTGCCTAGAAAAACGCCTGGGCATCCACTCACAGAACCCATTCCCCACACCCTGGCCCATCCTGAAGCAGCCCAGTGGAGCAGGTAGAAGTTACTCACAGCAATGGAGACAGCACTGATGACAGCTCCCAGGTATCCCTGGATGAACTTGGATGCAGGCGAAGGCTGGAAGACAGGCAGAAAAGTAGACACACTGGTGTCCAAAGTTGCAGTGTTCTGCCCTGGCCAGTAAGAAGCACTCCCTCGCAAAGCCGAAGGGGCAGGCTTCCCTCAGCAATCTTCAAAGCAGACTATACAAGGCAGCGGCAGGTATAGCCAGGCCTCTTTACTTCTCCCCTGTTCTAGAAAGATCTGGGCAGACACTGCCGGCTGGAGGTGGGAAACAGCAGGGCCCCAAACAGGTCCTTTACGTCCAGGCTGTTGAGGGTCCCACTTAGGAAGGCTGTGCTGTGAGTAAGTGTTTCAGCCTCGCACATTGTCTATGTGGGATAGCATTGTCTCAGCAGCTACAGTCTAGCTGGCTCTCACAGCTCTCTCAGTCCAGGCATCAGGGGGCTTCAGTGTCAGCATGTTACTGCTGCCCAACAGTTCCATAGAGCAAAAGATCTCAAGTCCCAACACAGAAGAACCTATGTTTGCTATCTGCAATTGCAGTTTGGAGATAGCTAGTTCAAGGTTTTGAGAGGCAAATGAGTGGAGCCATATAGGTGAATCCTGTAAGAGTCCAGGAAGGCAGGGTTTGACGAAGGGGTATCCTTAGGGTCTCCAGCTTCTAACTCTGCTCTCTTTGCCATTGTTAGAAAATATGAAGAACAACCCCTCAGAGAGGAAACTAGATTCCTCTGGACACCAGAATGGACCAGAAGGAAAGGAGCTTGTCAGCTTGTGTGATCAGCAACCTAGGAGTTGGGGGCTGAGCTGGCTTCTGGGTGAATTCAGAAGCTTAGGGGAGTTCAGCCCTCAGGACGCTGACACCCTCTGGACCCAATATCTGAGCGCACTAGCTTCTCTAGAAGAACCCAGAAGCCAGAAGTTACTCCTACAAACCTCCTTTATTCTACCCACCTCTTGCAGGGCCCTTCCCAGAGGCCCCTGCTGACCCATGCCAAGCAAGCTGAGTGCTGCTCCCCTATAGGAATGGCAGCATGAACAGGCACCCAAAGAGAGCAGCGCTTGGCACCAATGACGGTGGCCTGTCATGTCAGAGAGACTCCCACCCGAACCTGCTGTGGGCAGGGAGGGCAGCGACACTCACCTTGGTAGCGTTGCGGTTTGCATAGTTGACACAGGCATTATGGCTCTGGTTCAGCCACTGAAGGCAACAGGGAGAGAAGTGAGGAAAGAAGGGACGGTCACCCCCACTCTCGCCAGAAGTCACGGGAAACTGTCTCTATACATATATAGAGATGGAGGTGACTTTTAGGTGACCACGTAAGTCTTGGGTGAGAGATACAGTGCTCAAGAGGCTGATACCATTTGGATCCAAGATCCCAATGTACAAGCTGTCCCAGAAGAATCTAGAAGGTAGTAGAGCTCACCTCCGACACAGCCTCCTTTATGACCCCTCGTTACCTGCCAGAGGCTCTGTCAGAACCAACAGGTGTTCCTGGCTAGTTAGCAGATCAGATTTAGGTGAGGCTGATATCAGAAAGAGGGTATAGGCCCCTGGTCACTAACCATGGGTCAAGCAACCAATGGACAGAATGAGTTGCCACTAACATGCCATCATGTTCCAGGACACCTGGCCCCTTCATCACCTCCATCTGAAGGTTCAAGTGACCAAAATGGCTGGCATCACATTGAGGTACTGGGGGCCTTTTCAGCAGAAATAAGGTCTTGGTGGTTTAGGGGTAAGGGCTGGGGGTGGGGGTAGAGTTCTTGACCCAGGGGCCTGAATGAAGCAGGAGACAATGTGGGAAGGAAGTTCCACACCAATGTGTGTGTGTGCCTGTGCCTTCAGGAGCCCCCTGTAAGACTTTTACCTGCCAGAAGACAGTGGATGCCAGCGTCTGGTTGGGCAAGAGAAGACCCACCACCTAGGAAAGGGAGAAGGATAGGTTGAGGACGGCAAGAGAGATGTCCAATGCTTTTGTTTTGTTTTGTTTTTGGTTTTTTTTTTTTTTTTTGAGACAGTCTCACTATATCCAGGCTGACCTGCAATGTACTACGTAGCCCAGGCCAGCTTTGAAATCATAGCAAACCTCCTGCCTCAGCTCTTGAGTGCTGGAACTACAGGTGTGTACCACCACTCTATGAGTCTGCAAGGCAAAAGTATATCGCCATGGACAAGAGGGAACTGGAACTCTACCAACACTGGTGTGGTCAGGTGTGCATGTGCACAGTGACACCACAGTGACACTGAATGTAATAAAAACAAGAAGTGCAGAATTGCATTACTGTGTAATCCTGTTTATATAAAAGAAAATACATAGCTGCCTACCCAATACACACACAGCATCTATAGTTAGCAGGTACACTGAACCTTTTTCCTGCAGGACTTTTGAGAAAACTAAATAATCTCAAAGTCCTTCAAGGGATTCATACATAGAATTTTGGGAAATGGGTCATCAACTAAGCCTTCGTCAAGAAAAGGGTTGGAGAGATGGTTTAGCACTTAAGAGGGTGCTTGCTGTTCTTCCAGAGGACCTGGGTTCAATTCCTAGCATCCCCAAGGCAGTCCTAGCATCCCCAAGGCAGCTCACAATGGTCTATAACTCCAGTTTCAGGGGATCCAACATTCTCATACAGACATACATACAAGCAAAATACCAATGCATATAAAAATATGAAAAAAAGAGAAAACTGACAACTATAGATAGCTGAATGACTAGGACAGAGGAGTTCAACAAGCAGTGGTTCCCATGGGAATTAGGCTGTCCCCCGGGGTCATGTGCTAAGGCTTAGTCTGTGAGCTCATCCCCGAGTTACTAGTGGGTGCAGCTTCGCTGGAGGAGGTAGATCACTGGGACAGAACACTTGAAGGCATGTCCCCCTCATGCATGCTCTTGGCCTCCTGTCTGCCATGAGGTGAGCTGCTTTGCTCAGCCATGGGTGTGCTCCCTGCCACAGTGTTTGGCCTCATCACAGGCCTGGAAGCAAGAGAACCAAGTGACTATGAACGGAAACCTCTGAAACCGTGAGCCACATTAAACCTTTTTCTCCTTTACGTTGTGTTTTGTTACAACAATGGGAAGCTAAGTATTGAGTGAATGAATGGATAAACAAATACACTAAGTATGGTTGTACACCCATTACACCTCAGACCCAAATAGCACCTGGTATCTGGATTTATTTGTTGTCTTCTTAAAAATTATTTTATTAGCCGGTGTGGTGGCACATGCCTTTAATCCCAGCACTCCGTAGGCAAAGGCAGGTGGATCTCTGTGAGTTCAAAGCCAGCCTGGTCTACAAAGTGAGTCCAAGACAAGGATATACAGAGAAACCCTATCTTGAAAAACCAAAGAGAGAGAGAGAGAGAGAGAGAGAGAGAGAGAGAATTGATTCTCACTTTCCATCTTGTTCTGAAGTGAGGTCTCTGTTCCTGTACACTCCAGGCCAACTAGCCCATGAGCTCCAGGTGATCCTCCTGCCTGCACTTCCCATCACACTGTGGAAATGGTTGTAGATGCACAATGCCATCTGCAGCTTTTTACATCGGTTCCGCAAATCCAGACTCAACGATCTGAACACAGGTCATCAGGTTTGCATGGCTTGCTTTGTGCTTTACCCACTGAGACATCTCCCTGGCCCTTTTGCTTTTTTTTTTTTGAGACAGACTCCAATATAGATCAGGCTGGCTATGAACTTCCTATATAGTTGAGGATGATCTTGAACTCCTGATTCTCCTGCCTCTACCTCACACATGCTGGGCTTACAGACATGTGCTACCATGCCTGGCTAACACCAACACAAAGAACTGTACCTTGGACATCAAGGACTTGTGTGAGTCTCTTAAGTTTACCTTTGGAGTGTTTGTGTGCAGAACAACATCTACCAAGTACAGCTACATATGGGGAAAATGTGCACAGCCATCCACATATTGACTTATTTATTATTCCTGTAGATAAAATGGCTCTTTGGCAAGAATTTCTGCAAAGAACAAGTATAAACATTCAATACTATGCAGTAAATCAAATTCTAGACATCCTTAGCAGCATTAGTAAATCATGTTTTAAACATTAAAATGTTTTAAAACAGAGAACACACACGCACACTTATATTTATTGGCCCGTATCAGTTTGAATATAATTATATAATGTAAAGCTATTCCACAGCTCCAACAGGAGCTATGCAAAGGATTTTTCCTTCCAGGACGAAATCTCTACTTGATTCTTTTGTGCAGTGGCCACTTAGGCCAATGAACTGAAATCTAATCTCAATACCTTGGGCCTTAGCCGCAGCTCTAGTCTTTTTTGTTGTTGTTTTGTTTTTTTGGAAACAAGGTTTCTTTGTGTAGCCCTGGCTGTCCGGGACTCACTCTGTAGACTAGGCTGGCCTTGAACTCACAGAGATCCACCTGCTTCTGCCTCTGAGTGTTGGGATTAAAGGCATGCGCCACCATGCCTGGCTTCAGTTCTACTCTTGTGGTCTCAGATTTATGATTCTTTCTAGAGTTTGACCTTTCTATCCTATAAGAAAAAGGATTGGCCTTTAAGGTCCTCACTCAGTTCCACACACACACACACCCCACCCCAGTGTATGTTGTGTTGTATGTGTATGGGATATGTATTTGTGTGCACACGTGTGCACATGTATGTAGAGGCCAGAGGGAGATGTAGAATGTATTCCTCAATCACCCTCCACCTGTATTCATTATTTATTTTCAACATACATGTACAGGTGTTTTGCCTATATATATGTCTATGTATCACTTACATACAGGGCCTACAGATACCAGCAAAGGGCGTTGGATCTCCTGGGTCTGCAGTTACAGATGGTTGTAAGTTGCTATTGTGGGTCTGTAACTCAAGTCCTCTGTAAGAACAGCCAATATACTTAACCACTAAGCCATCTCTCTCTAGCCCCACCAACTTTATGCTCTGAGACAGGCTCTCACTGAAACTGAAGCTCTGACTGGCCAATAAGCTTTAGGGATCCATTTGTCTCCACACCCCTCCTCCACCTTCCTAGGGGTCACAGGCACACACCAATATGCCTAGGTTTTTACATGGGTCCTGGGAACCTGAGCTCTGGTCCTCACGCTTATGCAGCAGGCATTCTGCAGATTTAATCATTACATTCTCCCCCAGCTCAGTTTGAAAGTCTGTTCTCAGGTTCCAGTTGTCTAAAGAGGTAACCCATCCTCTATGAGGCCCCACATAGTGAAGCATCTCCCAAGGGACCCAGGCACTTTTCTTTCTTGGACCTCTGCTCAGACCAAAGAGAAACTGAACCTAGAGAGATAGAGGAAAGATGAGGGAAGGTGGTTGTGGGTAACACAAATATGTGAATGGCTGCCTATTAAAAACTGGGGCAATTCATACTGTCCATTGATGAGTGTTCAGGGACCCCACCATTCAAAGTGTAGTGACCATCCTGGACAGCAGGTGTCTGGTGATAGATACACAGAGTCCCAGGAAATGGTGTCTGAGGGCATTCTTGGTGGCTTAAGCACCATCCAGGCAGTTAAGATTTTGGGGTGGGAGGATGTATTATATAATCTGTAATATGATATTATATAATCTACAGGGAGGGGTCCCTTCACTGAATTACCTCAGAGATACTTTCTGGTTTCTGGGTCAGAGTTTGTACATCCAAGCAACTGGTTTACATCTGTCTTGCAGACCCTAGGCCATTTACCTGTGTCTGACCATTAAGAAGCCTAGGCCAGGGGCAGCAAGATAGCTCAGTAGGTAAAGAGTGGGCCAGGCAAGCCTGACAACCCGAGTTCCATCCATAGAAGCCACAGTCTGATCCTTAAAGTTGCCCTCTGACATCCACACATACATGGTGTTATGCATGTGCCTGCACCCATGTGCATGCACACGTAATAATAATTATTAATAATAATAAATAAACAAAATAAAAAGAAGCCCCAGTCATCTTCCTCTGCCCACACCTCCCATGGGTACAGACCCACACTTTCTTTATGCCCATTCCCCAGCCTTATCATCTTCCCTTCTCTAAACTTCTTTGGCTGTCATTTTTATCTTTACTCATTTTATCCTATAGTATGCATTTTTAAAAATGACACATAATCTTTTCTAGAATAATCCAGAGCTCTAAATAGACTTGTACCTAGGCTATGTCAGACACACACCCAATGCACATGGCTGACTAGCGAGTGTCTGACTGTGCTGGACAACCCTTGCTGCCTGTCGTAACACAAACCTAGAGTCCATGCCAGTGCCTCAAACCAAGGAAACTCCTCCATGCTTTTCTTAAAGAGATCATCTTGTTGGCTGATCTCACCAAGCATGTAGCACTTACCATAAACCTTAGGATAATGAGGGCCCTATAAAATAGAGACGACTTTCTATATTTTGCTGAGGCTTTGAGACACGCAGGGACTCTACCCTAGCCTTTATAGTATATTCAAGAGTCAGGTCCCTCAATCTCCAGCTTGGCATTCTGGCTCTGATTTTAGAGTACGCCTCTAGTTTGTCTCAATGAGCAGAGGGGGTTCAGTTACCACTCTGCCCTGTAATGGGGCATAGTATAGATAGTGTGCTCAGAGGCTTCTAGAGGCAGCAAGGGTGGGAGCTTAGATGGTCCTTGTGATGGTTAATCTTCATTGTCAACATGATTGATTGAATTTAGGATGACACACACCTCAGGGTGTTTCATGGTGGACTCCATAAAGATTTAACTGAGGTGGGAAGACCCACCCTGAATGCAGGCAGCCCTATCCCATGGGCTGGAGTTCCAAACAAAATAAAAAGTAGAGAGCAGCCGGGCGGTGGTGGCGCACGCCTTTAATCCCAGCACTTGGGAGGCAGAGGCAGGCGGATCTTTGTGAGTTCGAGGCCAGCCTGGTCTACAAAGTGAGTCCAGGACAGCCAAGGATACACAGAGAAACCCTGTCTCGAAAAAAAAAAAACAAAACAAAAAAAAAAAAAAAAGTAGAGAGCTAGCTGAGCACCTGAATTCATCTCTGCTTCCTGAGTAGTGGATGCAATGCGATCGACCATCTCAATTTCTGCTTCTATGATGTCTGACCATGAGGGACAGTGAACTCAAACCAAAACAAACCTTTCTTTACTTAAATTGTGTCTATCAGACATTTCATCACAGTGAAGAGAAAATTAACCAAAACACTCCCTAACCACAAAACACAAAGACCAGACAGGGCAGGAAAACTGCTAGAGGTTTACGGGAGTGAGCAAGGCTGATGGACTCTAACATTCAAACAGGACTTAGGAAGGCCAGGCTTGACTATTGGCAAAAAGAGGTAGACGTGTGTGCATGTGTGCATGTTTTTGTGTGTCTGCGTGTGTTTGTGTATGAGTGACAGGAGCCAGGCGACTGAGGCAGCAGGGACAGCAGAGCCACTGGCCTGACTGAGGAGAATGTCCCAGAAATTGGCAAAAGACAATCTGTAGAGGGTGAGAATAGGAGACCATGGACAGCAAAGAGCCCTCCGGGGTCTGAGGCAGGCACTTTGGGAACCTGTGGCCAGGCGGGTTCCAGAGCACATGATGCCACCCTCGTTCCCTATTAGGCAAAGCACGGCACCATCTGTATAGTCCCAGGAGCAAGAGCAGGCGTTTTATAACTTCCTTTTCTTTTTCAGTCTACATTAAAAATAAATGTTCCCTTCAGCTCTCAGATGTATATCTCTGCTGCAACCTGCCCACATTCCCTCCTGCTGCCCTTTCCAGAACATGGCAGAGGAAGGGAAGGAAGAGATGGAGAGAGGGAGCCAGTCCACCCCGCTGATGCCAGTGGATCACACCTCTTCCATGAGGGAAGCGCGGCAGGCATGGCCACACATGGTGGAGAATGCCCAGAATGCATGGGGACCAGGGAAAGTGGAAGTAGAGGAAGCGCGAGCCAAAAGCCAGGCTTGCTTCCCGCCCCCCCCCCCCCTCGCTGCAGGACCTTGGCCAAATCACACATCCCATCTCTGCATTTATAGTTCATGCAGTGGCTGGAGTCCTCCCTGCAGCTCCAGCCCTTTGGCAGAGGTGCTGTCCTCTCTGCACATCTGTCTGTACCTCCCGTCATGTGTCTTGCTGTGGACCTAGCAATCATTAAATGCTGGAACCGAGACTAAGCAAGGTTAACTTACTTGAGCTTCCCACACCTATCTTAACCTGTTAAGTAAAGGACTGCCCTAGCATCTCTCAGGAGAGTCAGGATAGGAAGAAAGGCACAGACAAAATCTGGCTCAGTGTCTGGCACATGTGCCTGGATGTCAGGTAGTGGTGTCATCCCTCCTCCAGTCTAGTTCCTCTTTCAGTCTTGCCTGCACCCCCCACTTCTTTGATCCCCAAAGCCTTCACCTCACAACTGAACATCATCTTTTTTTATCTTTTTTTTTTTTTCAAGACAGGGTTTCTCTGTGTAGCCCTGGCTGTCCTGGACCCACTTTGTAGACCAGGCTGACCTTGAACTCACAGAGATCCTCCTGCCTCTACCTGAGTGCTAGGATTACAGTTGTACACCACCATACCCAGCCTGAGCATCATCTTAAACCATAAATCTTTCTGTGAGTACGTATGTGTTCACGTGTGTGCTCATGTGTGTGCACATGCATATACAAGCCTCTGGAGGCTAAGAGGAGCAGAGGTCAGCTGGACTCAGCAGACCATAAGTACACAGCAAGGATCAGAACCATCTCCAGAGGCTGAGCCCAGGTAAGAGTTCCTAAGAATGTGTGCCAAGAGTGGGTGTCTGCGCCATGGTACCACTGCAGCCTTCACTGTGTCGGGACACCACGTGCAGGGCGATGCTGCCGCTAGTGCTGCAATGAACACTCCTGCTTCACCATCTTCACCCTTGCCATTGGCTCCCAAGCAACCTTGCTCAGCACCTGACCCACCTGGGCTCTGGGGCTGAAGAGGGACAATTCATGCTGCTCTAAAGACAGACAGGGAATGGGTCCGCATCTTCCACCTGGAAAATGGTTCAAAAGAAAATCCACACCCTTTTCTGTCTATCTTTCAGTGTCCTAACTGCTGTAGATAGACAAGTTTTGGGGGGTTGTTTGTTTGTTTGTTTCAGCTTTTGGAGACAGGGTTTCTCTGGGTAGCTCTGGCTGTCCTGGAACTCACTCTGTAGACCAGGCTGGCCTTGAACTTATAGAAATCCACCTGCCTCTGCTTCCCAAGTGCTAGGATTAAAGATGTATACCACCATGGCCCAGCTGACAAGTTATTTTTTTAATATTTATTTGCATTTGTATTTATGTGTATACATGTGGGCATGTGTACATGAATGTAGGTGCCCAAAAAGGCTAGACAAAGGCTTTATATACCCTGCAGACTGAGTTAAAAGTAGTTGAGCCCAATGTGGGTGCTAGGAACTGAACTCAGGTCCCCTGGAAGAGCAGCCAGTACTGGCTGTTAGCCACTGAGCCATCTCTTGAGCCCACACTAGCCCTAATCTGGGAAAACAGAACCTCAAACATTCCAGTCTTCTGGCCAAGAGTTTTATTTGAGGTGCTGAAGTTGGGGGTGGAGGAGGGCACAGGCCAAGTAGGGCACCAATAAGTGGCCTTGGAGGGATCTGAGCAGCTCCTAAGACTTGCCATTCCCACCTCACTTTCAGGTGATGGAAAGACTATACAGAGTAAGTTCAAGGCCATCTTGAGCCTACATGAGACTGTCTCTCAAAATACACACACACACACACACACACACACACACACACACACACACACATATACACACATATATGAGGGGGGCTGGAGAGATGGCTCAGTGGTTAAGTGCACTTGTTCTTGCAGAACATCTGCCTTCTGCTTCCAGCACATGGTGGCTCACAACTGTCTAACTCCAGTTATAAGGAATCTGATGCCCTCTTCTGACATCGGTGGGCAGCTGATGCATATATATGTAGGTAAACACACACACATAAAACAGAAAAAAACAAATCTAAAGGGGGCACTGGGGAGATGGCTCTGTTAGTAAATGGCTCACTGCACAAGCATGAGGACCTGAGTTTGATCCCTAGCATCCACATAAAAAATTGGACGCAGCAGCATGTGCATGTGCGTATAATCCCATCACGGAGGAGAGGGTGACAGGAAGAGTTTGGGGGCTAGCTGGCTAGATAGTCTAGACAATTGGTTAGCTCCAGGTTCAGGGAGAGACGCTGTCTCCAAGAGTAAGGTGGAAAACAATTAAGGAAGACACCTCATGTCGGCCTCTGGGCTCCAATCATATGGCTGTACACCAGCAAGTGAATGTACAAACAAACGCACACACACACCACCACCACCACTACCACCACCACCACCACCACCAAAAAGATCTAACTCTTGGGAGGTAAAGCATTTGTTGAACTTCACCAGAGAGTACCACCAAATTATTCCAATTGATGAGAAAAAGATAGGAACAACTGACCCTTTACCCTCCGCTCCACGGCCACTTAGTTCAGCACTCCTCTCCATTGCTCGGGTCTCCACTCGGGTCGAGGTTTGGTTCCTTTGCAGGTCCCCATCACTCTCTCCTTCCTCCTTACATTCACCTGGGCTGTCTCCACATCTTTACAGTTTATTTCCCCAAAACTGCCGTCAGCTTTGGAGATGAGAAGCCAGAGAGCATTCACGACTCTCACGAGTGGAGTGCCTGTCTTTTGATACCTTCCTTTTCTTACCCCCACCACCACACTGATACTTTCCCTTCCTTACCCCCCCCCCCCCATCATATTCTCAACAGCTGTCTCTCACAGACCTGCCACAGCTGGGGTACCCAACAATTTGCTTTTTTTTTCTTTCCTTCTCGTGCTTTGCCTCCATCTTCTGATTTATATGGTTAATGACCTGAAAAGTAACACTTTGGTGTATTAGGGCATCACTGCTATTTAAAGCATATGGTTCTCAACCTTCCTAATGATGTAACCTTTTAACACAGTTCCTCATGTTGTGGTGACTGCTGGCCATAAAATTATTTTCACTGCTACTTCATAACTGTAACTTTGCTACTGTTGTGAATTGTAATGTTCATATCTGTGTTTTCTGCTGGTCTTGGGGGACCCCTGTGAAAAGGTTCTTTGACCTCCAAAGGCATCAGGACCCACAGGTTGAGAACCACTGATTTAAAAAGGCTGCAGCCATCTCAAGAAACAGCTTTTGTAAAGACTGTCTAACCCTGGTTGGTGAGTTCTGACTTTAACTAGACTGACACCTCTCACCTGATATGGATGGTAACAAAGTGACTGTTTTTTGGTGACAATGGAGGTGGGTGGGGGGAGCTGGGATTGGAATTAGGATATAGGACAAAGAAGTTTGGATTAAGGAGGATTCAGGATGCCAGGAAAGCCCTGGGACATGGACAAATCCTGACGTAAAGTAAACCCTTTGCCTCTCCCACACAGTGGACATTCGGTGATCTCGTAAGTACCTTCTGAGTCTTAGGATTTCTATACTAGTGGAAACAGCTGGAGCAGGAAGAGAAAGCTCAGATTGTGTAACCCAAGCCTATAATGTTCCAAAAAAAGGTAGAATCTGTGGCCAGGAAGGTGGCTTAGTTGGCATAGTGCTTGTCTACCATACACAGAGCCCTGGGCTCCATGCCCAGCACTGTGTAAGCTAGGCGTGGTGGAACGCATCTGTAATCCCAGCACCTGGGAGGTGGAGCAGGAGAACCAGGAGTTCAAGGATCCTTGGTTACTTAGTGAGCTTAGGACAGGCTCAGTTACTTCTGAAACTTTTTCTCTTAATTAATGAATTAATAAGGTATCAGGCCCACTGACCAAGGGCTCATGGTCTGTGTCCTTCATGCTTCTGAGATTTGAAACTTCCAGACTGGATGGGAGAGCAGAGCTGAGAAGGGAGGTGCAAATGGCCCCAGGGAACCTTAGGCCCATGAGGGACTGAGCTCTTGGCATGTGTAGCACGCAGGGCACAGGCAGAAGAGTCGAACAGACCCAGAGCATGGGGCTTTGCCCTTTCTACTATGGGCTCATGGGAATGTTCTGAACTACAGTGGGAAGCTGGGGCAAGAGCTATTGACTGTAGGAAGCACCCCATGGTGGGAGCTTCTTGAAGGACCCTGAAAGGATGGATATTGGGCCACAGCAGCCGCAGAAGTGGCCCGGGCACACTGGCTTAGCATCCATACTTCTGTATAAATTGGGATCTTTTTGCCACACACTAAAGTGGGGGAAAGTTCCCATCTTTAAATGTTAAGCTTAAAATAAGCCCAACACGGGCGCCAGTGGATCTGTGAAATCTGCTGACTAAACTGGCACCAGCAGCGCCTGTGAGAGAACCAGCTCGTCCCTCCGGAACCCTGGGGTAGGAGTGAGGTTACTCTCAGGCTAAGCAGGAGGGTATGGGGTCGAGCAGGGATGCTCATGTAGGCAGAAGGCTGTTGGATGTGGCATCCAGCTTCTCAGCTGAGGCACCTGCCAGCCTTCCTCGCTCCTTCCCCTTCATCACTCAGAGGCCCAGTTCCTAGCACGTTCGCTGGCACCCTCGTTTCTATTTCAGTAAGCGTTTTCAGTGGCTTCTACAAGCGTATATTTCTCACTTTACTCTGACCAGGGGCTTCATGAAGGTGTGGACTGGAACCTTCCAGACCCTTCAGGACCAGTAAGGAAGGAACAGCGTTTGGGGCTGTCAGGCAATAGCAGGACATAAGAAAGTCTACTGCAGCTGAGGGTCGCCAGGCTTCAGGTGGAAGTGCAGGAGAAGCAGTTATGTTCCCGCCATATAAGGTTAGGTTTGGATCTGGTGGTGGTGGAAGTCTAGAGTGGGACCTGTGCCATTTGCTTGCCCATGTCCAAGCTCGGAGACGTAAGGCCATAGGTTCTCCATATCTACAGGTTCAACTGGAGACCTACCTCTGACCCACTTCTCTGAATCTTGGGACATGGTTTTCTGGGCCTCAGAAGCAGGACAGCTGCTGGCCTGTCTGCTGGGATATCATGTCCCAAACCATGCTGCCTGTTTGCTTCCATGAAGAGGTCATGCTGCTGCTCTGAGGTGTCTGTCCTGTCTCCACACTGTGTATGCTAACTCAGAGGCTCTTGTGCATGGACCCTGAGGACCAGTCCACACTGCACATCTGCATTCTTGGTACACAGCCCACAACAGAGGAGGTCAGCATCCCAAGCCTAGATATCAACAAGACCTCAGTTCCCTGCAACAGTGGGTTTGCCTGGAATGTGAGGGGAGCCCCTCAGTAGCACTATATGATGAAACCCTGTCTCAAAACAAAGTCAAAAACCACAGAAAAACAGAGCTATTGCTCTTAGCTTTGTTGATTTGTTCTGGCTGAAGGCAGACACTAACTACTAAATTCCACCTGGTCTCTCAGTGGGTTATGAGCCCATATCCACCTGTGAGTGACCAGCTCAGATGCCCAAGTCTCTAGTTTGATATTACCAAATGGTGAATAGATGTAAATGTTTATAAAAATTGGTAAGTCAGAGCTGAAGAGATGGTCAGTCAGTGAAGTACTTGCCTTACAAGCATGTGGACCTGGGTTCAATCCCACCAGAACCCACTTTAAAAACAAGTGGAGTATGGGGTGTGGTGGGTGACCGTGCTTATCTTAGCACAGGGAAGTGGGAGCAGGAGGATCCTTGGGGCTCATTGGCCAGCCCACCCTGTATGGTGACTTCCAGGCCAGTGAGGGACCCTGTGTCAAAACAACACGGATTGCACCTGAGGAGCACCACTTGAGGTTGTCTTCTTACCTACACAGACACACCCATGTGCGCACACACACCAAGACACGTGGGCAAACACAAAAATGACTAGGACAGACTCTCCTATGCCTACCTATTAACTAGTCTACCCTTCTTTCTCATTCATAAAAATCTCTGTATGATTAAGAATCAACTATATGTCAGCTACATTCCCCATGAAATGCTACTGTTGTATGGGACTCCCAAGAAGCCTCCTCGAAAACAGATGACTCAGTTGTGAGATATTTCACTGTTTTCCTCTTTATCCTCTCTGAAACGTGCATATGTCTGGATTCCAGCAGCCATCATGTGGGTTGTGGGGTGACATGTACAATAGAAACTAGCACTGAGAAGGAATGAAGAAAACGGAAGACGGGGTTCCTGATAGCCTTGCACCGTCACATGTTCTATCCACACCTAAACTTCTTTGACATTCATGAGAAACAATGTTGTTTAAGCCATCACACTGGAGAGGGCTCATCAGAGGACCCGAGTTTGGTTCCCAGCACCGACACCAGGCAGCTCACAAACTCCTATGACTCCAGCTCGAGGGCATCCCATGACACTCCTGCACACACACGATCAAACTCATACACAAAAATACATAATTAAAAATAAATCTTGGGGTCTGGAGATATTGTTCAGTGGTTAAGAGCACACGGTGCTCTTGCAGAGGACCCAAGTTCAGTTCCAAGTCCTATAGGTAGCTAACAATCACCTGTGACCCCAGCTACAGGGAAGTCTGACACACCTCTGGCCTCTGAGGTCACCTGGACACACACACGCACACAATTAAAAAGAAATCTTTTTTAAAATCCCAACTAAGGAGGATTCAAAATTATAATTTCAAACTTATTTGGAAAACAATAACATAGGGTTACATTATGTATCTATACACATGAAGATATATGATACTGGTATCTTCTAAAGACATATACCATCCTTTAACACTTTCATTAGAAGGAAAAGAATGGGCAATCAAGACAAAAAAGTAAAAAATGCAGGCTGGGGCCTTAGAGAGATGTCTCAGTGGTTAAAGGTGCTTGCCACCAAGACCCATGACCCATGTTCAAGCTTGGGAACCCACCTGGTGGAAAGAGAGAAATTATCCATCCATGTCCCATGGCATGTGCACACATACCCCCCACCAAAAGCAGTAAGAATACTTGTTTAAAAAACACCAGGCCTAGGCCGGGCGGTGGTGGCGCACGCCTTTAATCCCAGCACTTGGGAGGCAGAGGCAGGCGGATCTTTGTGAGTTCGAGCCCAGCCTGGTCTACAAAGCGAGTCCAGGACAGCCAGAGATATTCAGAGAAACCCTGTCTCGAAAAACCAAAAAAAAAAAAAAAAAACACCAGGCCAGAAATGAAGTTCTGTCGGTAGAGCATTTGACTAGCGTGCACAAAATCTTGGTTCCATCCCAGAAACACATGAACTGTGTGTGGCAATGAATGCCCTGTAATTTCAGAGCTCTGAAGTTGAAGGCAGGAAAATCAGAAATTCAAGGTCATCTGCAGCTACGTGGCCAACCTGGGCTACTATGATGGGCATTCTACCAACTGAAACCTTTCTTTCTTTCTCCTTTCTATTTTCTTTTCTTTTTGAGAAGTGATCTGTGTTGACCTAACTGGTTTCAAACTCCAGGGTTCAAGTGATCCTCCTGCCTCAGCCTTCATTAGAGTTCCAACTCTAAGTACAAGCCAGGGAAACAGACTTCAAACAAATAATTTTACGTGTGTGTACACACATGACTAAAACCTGAAGCTTAAACCAGACTTCTAACAGAGGTGACTTCTGGGAGAGAGGAGGGGTTGAAGTGTGTCATAAGGACCTGAGCTTCTGTTCGTATTGTTTGAATTCAAAGCTAAGAAGACACTCATCTATTGCTTATATAAATAGTAAATATTTTATTTTGAATTTTTAATGATTCTCGGTCAAGTCTCATGTGTCTTAGGGCTTTGAACTCTGTGTGGCTGAAGCGTGCCCTAAACTCCTGATCTTCTTGTCCCTATCTCCAAAATGCTGGGATTACAGGCATGTGCTACCATGCCCAGCATTAAAATATTCTTTATAAAAAAAAAAAAAGAAAGAATCTCTTGGTGATATTTTTGAATCCCAAAGAACATATTCATATATTACTTGTATAAAATATACATCTTTTTTCCTTTAATCCTAGAGATATTTTTGAACTCCAAAGATAAGAGAAAAATATATCAAATGATTCCCAAAGAAATGCGAAAAAAATTTACTTACAAAAGAAAACACATTCAAGCCAAATATTGTTCATGCCTGAGAGGGGAAAAAGGCATTGCCTGCAAAGCAGAGATGCAGACAGTGGATGGTCCACAAGTTCCAAATTCTACTCAAAAGAGCATTCTAGCCAAGCACAAAGCCTAACAGTCATGACAGCTGAGGCAGCTATTGATAAGAGTCTAAATCATTTCCAAAAAATTGGCAGGTGTATAGAGGCAAAGACTAGAGGAAGAGCCAGCCTTGGTGGCACAGGGCCATAATCTCAGCCCTCGGGAGGCTGACACAGGAAGATTAGGAGTTTGAGGCCAGCCTGGGCTACATAGTCAAACCCATCTCAATAAAAAGGCAATGCCCCAAAACGTAAATGGAGTTCCTAGTCTCTCTGCTCACATTCAGTCACATGCTGAACCCAGGCTCCTTAGCTGACCCCATCAGACAAAAGTTCTCAGGGGCAGAGTTTGTCTTTTCCACCTTTTGTCCCCAACCTTACTGAGTGTCCTTTATGAAACAAACATTTGTTAGGGGAATGCAATCTTAGGAACTTCACTTTCCTGGGAGTCTGAGCTGAAGAGCCTCTGAGCACCTGTAATAATAGTTATTCAACTGAAAAAGAAAAAGGACCAGGGCAAATGGTAGTTAAACCCTTTCCTGGGGAGGGGGCTCATATTTACTCTTTGATTTATGATATTTATGTTTATATATAAAATGCAACATATCTGTGCTGTAAAATAATGTAAGTGAATGGTCATCACCAGAATTAGGAGGGTCCTCTTCCAAAGGACCAACTAAGAACCAGTCAAAATAACCACTCTAATATAAACCAGGAATAGAAATGGAAAAAATGAGCCGGGCATGGTGGTGCACGCCTTTAATCCCAGCACTGGGGAGGCAGAAGTAGGTGGATCTCTGCAAGTTCAAGGCCAGCCTGGTCTACAAAGCAAGTCCAGGACAGCTAGGGCTGTTACACAGAGAAACCCTGTCTCAAAAAAAAAAAATCCAAAAAGCAAAACAACAACAACAAATAGAAATAGAAAAAGTATAATTAACAAGCCAGAAAAAAAATTGAAAGCCAGGCTCAAAAAGGGTGGGGATAAAACTGGGCGTGGTGGCAGAGGCAGGCAATTCTCTGAGTTTGAGGCCAGTCTGATCTACAGATCGAGTTCCAGGACAGCCAAGGCTACATTTGCAATCGCAGGACTCAGGATGTACAGGCAGGAGACTCACAAGTTCAAAGTCAACAACATATCAAGGCTAGCCTGGGCTACATATGACCTTATCTCAAGAAACAAAAATAGATATGTAGATAGATAGAGCATTTATTTTAAGCCAAGTGTAACAGTATGCACCTGTAATCTCAGCACTTGGGAGGCTAAGGCAGGAGGATCAAGAGTTTTAAGCCACATAGAGAAAGTGTCTCAAAAAGGCAAAACCCCCAAGCACTGTGGATGCAGCTCAGCTCTACAGAACTTCTGTAGCATGCACACGGCCTTAGGTTTGATCACGAGCATTAGAGGGAAAGTTGAATAAAAAATGAAATATGGGGGGGAAACAAATTTCAAAACTAAAAGTGCACGGGTATACAATGAAGTCTTTTGAGCACACACGGAAGTCTAGAGGGTAACACAACATGCACTCTGTTGTTCGTGCTTTTCCCTTCCTCAAAGGCTTGAGGACGTGTTGCCTTTTCTGTATGAACCACCAGGAATGACAGCACTGCTTTCCCGCTGGCTTCCACCCCTTCTCCGCCCAAAGAGAAAAAAAGGTACAGTGAGTGACTCCTGTTTGTCATTCCCAGGGCTGTTCTCACAGATACACAGAGCATACACCCATACACTATATGTACTATCACTTTGCACATTTTTAAACATGATATAAATGACATCAGTGAGTATTACTACTGTGCTACTATTTTCTCATTCAACACTGTTTTTCAGACTTAATCCATATTCATAACACAGAATACTTAACACAGGAAAGAAATCATGAGCAGGGCTAAACCCAACTCCAAAACCAAACAAAAAGAACACCAGAAACCCTTTCTGAATTAATTTGCAACTTCAATTTCCACAAGGTGCCCTTGTCTTCCCACTTCTCCGGTTCCTTTGGAAAGCTCCCACTCTCCAACAAGAGGGTCCAAGGAGCTTCCCCACCCTGGGCCGTCTAAGTCAGACTCCTTTGGTGGAGTGCTGCATAGCGACAAGGGAAAGGATGCACAAGCCCTTTCTCCCAGCAGTACCCCGACAGGACAGTAAACTAGACTCTCTGCTGAGTATTTATGAACGATGATGCTGTTAGACATTTTGAAGTTTCATTTTGGAAAAGAAAACTCTTTGCAGGTAAGACTTACAATTGGCGTCCCGAAAGGAATGTAACCTGTGGGTGGGGAGAGAAAAAGAGTCAGGCCCCATGAACTTTCTGGGTCTCATGAGATACCCAGAAGCCTTTGGGGCTTGCTCTGCCTCATGGCCCTGGTGTAGAAGCCCAGGACAATATTACAGTTTCCCCTTGACTCAGCTCTCCCCAAAGCGGAGGGCTCACTGTCTCCCTGACTGGCCCCCTCTCTCTGTTCCCCAGCTGCCAAAGAACTCCAACTCCCTCCAGAAGCCAGAGGCTGGCCTGCAGGAAGAACAGCCTATTGCTTGTCACCAGTGGTCCTCTGAACCAGTTCCTCCCTGAGGAACAATTCCCACCCACCCTCATCCCTATGGTTTTATCTCACAAGGAGCCCTGAGGATCTTCCGTCTTCTTCTAGTCTTTTTTTTTTTCCTTACACTTCACAGCCATTCCTGGGACAGAAATTCCCTGTCCACCTGAGATGGGCCTGTGTTAGATGTCAGTGCATTTAAAAGCTCTAGTGTTCTGCCTGACCAGCCTCAGAAAGCAGTAAAGCGCTGGGTGAGGTTTGGTCAGATCGTGGTCTGTATGCAAGGCTTCCACAATGATATCAGTGGGCAGCCTCTTGTCCCTTAGCCTCTGACTTATGCTGAACAGTCGGCTGCAGGGCAGGCACCAGGGATAATACTTCTCTGAGTTGCATGGAGAACACAGGTTCGCATCCTTAGCAAACACAGCTCTATGTGCTGGCGCCATAGCTCTCCTGCGCCTCCCTCTGGGGACAGGGCCAACTTTGGGGGTTTGTTATAAGGGGGCTGAAAGGAATGCCTGCTTCAGAAAGGCCCAGAATAATAAAAGAAGGCAAGCTGGGCTGCTATGCCAGTAGAAGGATGATGAACAGCTCCAACTCTAGGTCCTGTAGGTTCAGAGCCTTTGCTGCCTAAGCCCCTCACAGCAAAGCCAGGGCTCCTGGCAGCCAGTGCCCCAGTTCACAACATGGTATCACACAGCCACATTGTGACATCGTGGCTGAGGCTTTCTGAGGCGGGGCATCCTCATCCAATTGAGGTCTCTTTTTCCAACCAGGTGGAGACCTTTCCAAGGCATCAGATAGGAGCCCTCCCCATCATACTCATGAATCAGAGTGGGTAAAAATGGCTAGGAAGTCTCTTCTAGTCTTTTTTTTTTTTCCTTACACTTCACAGCCATTCCTGGGACAGTGGTGTGAGTATATCCCTCAGCAGAGTGATTTGGGGCAAAATCCACATCCTCTCAGAGCCAGGGGAAGGATCCCTATCTCGGCCTGAACTAGTGTACCCTGAGTACCAAGGGTGAATCACACAAAACAGCCCTCTAGGAGCTTCCAGACAGGGACTTACTGGGTACAGAAACTCACAGCCCCTGAGCACATGGGCTCTACGGGACAGGGACCTTGTGTAGACACACAAGGGTTACGAGCACACACTGGACATGTCTGCCCAGAAGGGAAGGTCAGTTAACAAGGTCAGAGGGCAGTGAGTCAGTCTAGATGATACAGCCTAAGACAGGAAGCAGCCAGTGGGAAAGAGTGCATTGCAAGGGGTCAGAGGGACTTGTAGATGCCAGAGCTTGCCCACAGCAGGCGGCAAGAGGCCACTAGTAGGGAGGAGTTTGTGATCTGGTGGAGGCCAAGGTCCACTGCAGAGGCCACAACTCTAACCCAACCTCAAAGAGGAAAAGGGAGGCAGGTGTGCCTGGTCTAACATGGTTGAGTTAATGTGAACATGTGGGCAAGAGTGTGGCTGTATGTGTGACAGGCCATGCCCTTCTCTGGTGCGGTCCTGTGGCTCCTGCCTCCAAATTGAGATATTCACTTCTGGAGCTCAAAAGATGGAGGTCCCTGAAACAAGGCTCAGGATGCTCACAAAGTCACAAGACACCCAAGGCCCTCTCTGAGGCTGTAGAAGCAGTAGGCACTTGATGAGACTCTTCAGGTAGCACTACCTGCCAGGTAGACAAGGGAGTGCCCCAGGAAGGCAGCTGTCCTGAGTTGTCACCTATGTTGGGATGGGCTTTTTGGTAACGCTCCTGCCTGAGAGCCAGCAATGCTCCTTTAACTAACCCTAAAAAACTTAGTGGTTCATCGAGAGATTTGAGTGCACTGATTCATCAGTACCCTTTCTGAGTTGAGTACATGTGTTTTCATGTCTTCCCAGGAAAATTCATTTAATATCTGAGATGTGGCCACTCCTAGCTCGGCCACAGCCAGGACCACAAGGTGGGCAGAATCAGGAAGGTCTCGGGAGCTCACCTGACATTCTGAAAGGCATGAAGATCTTTTCATTGGTGTCCGGGTGTAGGATAGCCTGGTGGTAGGCAGAGGAGAAGTGGGGAGGGACAAGCAGAGGTATTAATGATAAAGAAGGCCCGCCCCCCACTCATGGCCCTGTGTTGCCTCTGGACAGTTGGTTTTGCCCCTTCTCAGGATAAAGGAAAACTCAAACATGAGCCATGGTCAGCATCCTCCTCCTGACTCAGCCTCTAAGGCCTTGGGAGCTAAGACTGTGCCCACCTTGATGTCTCCTTACCCTTGCCTGCCACACAACAGGCACAGAATCAGACCCGGTGGACAGATACAGTCTTGGAACTTTGAGAGTTTCCAGGGATGAGGACAGTTGGGCCAAAACCACAGGCTTTAGATGTTCAGGCCCTGGGGCGCTAGGAAGAAGGAAGGGGTGAGGAGAGGCTGGGCACCCAGTGGCTTCTCCTAGATACCTGGGACAGGGAGAGGAGGGTCCAGGAAAGCGCAGAGAAGGAGAAAAAAAGAAGTCAGAACTAGATTACCTGTTTGATTTTCTGTGCACTCCAGAGCTGGAAGAGAGAGAGAAAAATAAGAATTAAAAACTCCTAGTAGTTTAAGCTCTATGACCCAAGTTTTCTTTTAATTAAAAAAAATTTTTTTTTTTTTGGTTTACTTTTTGTTTTTCGAGACAGGGTTTCTCTGTGTAGCCTTGGCTGTCCTGGACTCACTTTGTAGACCAGGCTAGCCTTAAATTCACAGAGATCCCCCTGCCTCTGCCTCTCAAGTGCTAGGAATAAAGGCATGTGCCACCATACCTGGCAATTTTTAAAATTTTTTTAAGATTTATTTTTATTTATGAATATATAAGCATGTGTGGTGATTTGACTAGAAATAGCCGCCATAGATTCATGTGTTTGAATGCTTGGCCCATAGAGAGTAGCACTCTTAGGAGGTGTGGCCTTGTTGGAGTAGGTGTGGCCTTGTTCGAGGAATTGTGTCATTGTGAGTTGGGCTTTGAGATTATATATGCTCAACCTACATCCAGTGTGGCTCAACAGTTTCCCTCTGTGATGCCTACAGATCAAAATGTAGAACTGTAGAACTCTCAGCACCAAGTCTGCCTGCTTGCCGCCATGCATCAATGATGATAACAGACCAAACCTCTGAACTGTAAGCCAGCACCTACTATATGTTTTTCTTCATAAGAGTTGCCATGGTCGTGGTGTCTCTTCACAGCAATAAACCCCTAAGACAGCATGTTATCTGTGTGAGTATATGCCACATATTTGCATGTTTGTGGAGGTCAGAAGATGTCAGAGCCCCTGCAGCTGCAGTTACAGGCAGTTGTGAGCTGCCCAATGTGGGAGCTAGGAACTGAACTCAAGTCTTCTGGGAGAGCAGCCAGTGTTCTCACCACTGAACCACCTCTCCAGCCCCCAACTAATTTATTTTTGAGACAGGCTATCCTGTATCCCAGCCTGGCAGCACACTCGATAAGTAGCTGACAATGACCTTGAACTCTTGATCCTCCTGGAGCCTCCATCTCCAGAGTATTCGGATTAAGGTATTCTACCATGCTCAACTCACGGGATCCTAGGGATGGAAGCCAGAGCTTTGGGTATGCTAGGCAAGTGTATATCCCTAGTCCACTTCTTTTGTTTTGCTTTATATTATTTTATTTCTTTTTTCTAAATTCAATATTTTAATTAGCACATCTTCATTATGACATTTTCATATGTATATGTCATTGTACCTGATGGGCGCTGTACGTCGGCATTGGTGGTTCAGTGGTAGAATTCTCGCCTGCCTGATGGGCGCTGTGTTTTCTAACCAAGGGAATTTTGAGACGGGCTCTTCTGTAGCACAGGCTGTCCTTGAACTCCTGACCTTCCTGTCTCTACTTCCCAAGGGCTGAAGTCACATGTGGGCACCATGATAACACATGCTTTTTGAATCAAGAAAACATGACAAATGAGCATTAACACTGGATAAAACAGTAGTCTGTGAAAAGATATTTGAGCTGGGTGCCTGTGATCCCAGCAACTCAGGGGGTATTGGCAGGAGGATCAGGAGTTCAAGACCAGCCTGTGATACTTGAGACCCTATTTCAAAACACTAAACAAATTGATGTTTGAAATACCTAAATGAGAAGGATCCTTTCTCAGTGAGCCTGGATATGCATACCTGCAGAAAGAATTCAGAGGAGATGGGACAACTCAGGAACTAAAGAGAACTTGGAAACCCTACAGTGTATTCAGAGAGCTAGACACAGAGCACTGCAAGGACAGGGAGGGGACAAACTCCAGCTCTACTACTTCCAGGATGGGAAACTAGCCTACCTGCCTGCCTTCCTTTCTTCCTTCACTTTTCTCTTCTTTCCTTTCAACCTTCCCCTTAAAAAATATTTTATGTGTAAACTATATGTACAAAGGGGGGTTATGTGCACATGCATGCATGCAGGTCTCTACAGAGACCAGAAGGCACCAGACCTCTTGGCACTGGAGTTCTAAGCCATTGTGTGTAGCCAAACTTTTGGTTACTTTGTGGGGTACTTTTTTTACCACCCTCTCCACCCTTATTCCACCTTCCAACACAAGGCAGAAGAGAGAGAAGGTTAGAGGGAAAGGGGGCGTTGATATTGTTAGACTACTTCCCGCTGATTAGAGGCATCGAGTTCCTTGGGGCAAGTTTGATCTTCCCATCAGGATATTCAATTTCTTCTACTTGTCTTTGCACACACACACTTGACAAACAGAAACCAACTGCAACAACAGCAACCAGAACCACTGTTGCTGTCCCTCTGGGGGCTCCAGTATTTATATACCCTGTCAAGAGTCCCCAGAATTCCAAACATCACATACTTGCACAAACTATCTACAGCTGGCAAAATCACGCTCCTGCCAGAGCACCAGGCAAATCTTAGCCAACTGCTGTGGACAATCTGACGCAGCCCCAGGTTCCCACACCTGGAATTATAACAAAAATATTCTTATAACATTTCTGTGGTTTTTTGTTTGTTTGTTTGAGACAAGGATTCTCTGTGTATACCTGGCTGTCCTGGACTCACTTTGTAGACCAGACTAGCCTTGAACTCACAGAGATCCACCTGCCTCTGCCTCCCTAGTGCTGGGATTAAAGGTGTGTGCCACCACACCCGGCTCTGTGTTTTTTTGTTTTTTTTTTGTTTTGTTTTTTTTTTGTTTTTTTGAGACAGGGTTTCTCTGTGTAGCTCTGGCTGTCCTGGACTCACTTTGTAGACCAGGCTGGCCTCGAACTCACATAGATCCGCCTGCCTCTGCCTCCCGAGTGCTGGGATTAAAGGCGTGCGCCACCACCGCCCGGCTTCGGCTCTGTGTTTTTAAAGAAACCAAAATTACAAAATTCTCACTACAATTGTGAGCTTCCCAATGTGGGTGCTGAGAATCAAACCCAGGTCCTCTGCAAGAGCAGTGTGTACTGTTAACTGCCAAGTCATCATCCTACCCCCATATTTTGTTTTGCTTTTCAAGATAATAGTCTTATGTATCCCAGGCTGCTCTCAAACTCTCTACATAGCTGAGGATGACCTTGAAATCCTGACCCTCGTGCCTACACCTCGTGATGGCACATCACATTTCATGCAGGGTTTGGTGCATAGCTAGAAAGCACTCTACCAACAGAGCTACATCCCCAGCCAAAGCTTCTGCACAGGAGTATGAACAGGTGGAGGCCAGAGGTCAATATCAGGTGTCTTAAATTGCTCTCTACCTTATTTTTCTGATTCAGCTCCAGGGACGCTCTTACCTCTGCATCCCCAATGCAGGGATTCAAGATGCATCCCACCCCTATGCCTGCCTTTTACATGGGTGCTAGGGATCGAATTCAAGTAAGTCCTTATTCACTTTGCTGAATAAGCCATCTCCCAAGCCCCCCAAAACTTCTTTTTCTATTCTTTGCTCTTTTATGTAGAATTATTTCAGAATTCTGTATCTTGTTTACATATTGCCTTTTCAAAATTAATTGTTATATATGTACATATATTATAGATAGATAGATAGATGATGGATTGATAGATAGATAGATGATAGACAGACAGATAGGTCTGGCTGTAAAGGGCAAGACCACTTGCCCAGAATGCTGTAGATCAGTGGTTCAAAACCTTCCTAAAGCATTAGAAATCCTTTAATACAATTCCTTCTGTTGTGGTGACCCCCAACCATAAAATCATTTCATTACTATTTAAGAACTACAATTTTGCCAGGTGTAGTGGCGCACGCCTTTAGTCCCAGCACTCAGGAGGCAGAGGCAGGTGGATCTCTGTGTGTTTGGGGCCAACCTGGTCTACAGAGTGAGTTCCAGGACATTCAGGACTATAATACAGAGAAACCCTGTCTCGGAAAAAACAAACAAACAAAAAGAAGTATAATTTTGCTACTGTTATGAATCATAATGTAAATATCTGATATATGATACCTGTAAAAGGGTGATTTGTCCCCCAAAGGGGCCTTGATCCACAGGTTGAGAACTACTGTTGTAGTTTAATCAATTAGTTAATTAATATAATAAAGGCAACCGCTAGAAAAAGAGGTATTGTGTACCTAAAATTTTTGATGAGCTGGACTTAGTGGCACACACCTTTAATCACAGTACTCAGGAGGTAGAGGCAGGTATATCTCTATGAATTCATGACCAGGCTGTCCACAGTGAGTTCCAAGACAGCCAGAGCTACATAGTGAGTAGTGTGAACCTGTCTCAAAAGCAAAGAAAAGCTTTTTGGTTTTGTGTTTTGTTTTGTTTAATGAAATAGGGTGCATAGCACCCAAGCACTCTATTGGGTCCTTTGGTATGTGGGGGATTAAATGGCCAACAAAATCCCCACAGTTAGAGAGCAGCAGCTGCCAGATGGCTGACCAGTTAGAGGACCGTGTGGCTGAACTCTGGTGGCAGAGGAGAAGTGACATCACTTTTAACGGCCCAGTGTTCCCCGCCCCTATTCTTTCTGTTCCCTCCTGTGTGTTAGAACCAGGTGGAGCTGCACCACAGCCTTGCTGAGGCTGACAGGACACCACCAAGGGAGGGTAGAGATGAGCCAGCCAGGCAAACATTCCTTCCCTTCTTAGCAGGTATTTTATCTCTACCAAAAGCAGAATGCACAGGATCAGGCACAGGATCCACCACTTTGGCCCTGATGCAGCCACCATCTTGCCTTGTCCTCCAGGTTAAATTTCCACATGCCTTTGACTTTTACATTTTTTTAAAAGTCAAAGCAGCACCTGTAACCCCAGCACTCAGGAGGCTGAAGGAGGAGGAGCCTGGATTCCAGGCCAACCTAAGCTATATAGCAAGTTCCAGGCCAGCCTGGGCTGCAGGGAGAGAAACTGTCTCAACAAATCAAAAACAAGGAAAAAAAAAATTTTAACCAGAGCAGGGCATGGTGGCATATACCCTACATGACCCTGAATTCTCAAGGCCATTCCCAGCTAC
This sequence comes from Lophiomys imhausi, assembly GCA_907164525.1. Lineage (NCBI taxonomy): Eukaryota > Metazoa > Chordata > Mammalia > Rodentia > Muridae > Lophiomys > Lophiomys imhausi. Next base: position 455,272 of record CAJQZJ010033960.1, on the reverse strand, counting down.
AGGGTGAATTTGAAATCAACCTGGGCTACATGAAACCCTGTCTCAAACAACAATACCCAATCAGAAGAGGAAGGAGGTGGAATCCATGCTCCCTTCCTGTCCAGTCTACCATACCAGGCCCAACTCAAAAGAGCAGGTTAAGGAAACTGGGCTTACAGGTCTGACTGGATTTTTCCCTGTGACCTATTAGACCTATAAGTTAAATACTGGATTTAGAAAAGGCAGCAGGTACTGCCCAGAGTGAAAAAAGCTGAAGTTCCACAGGCTACTCGTGCAAGCAGGTCACAGAGGGTCACCCTGGGACATACAGCCATGATGGAAGATCAGCTGAGCCACAGTGGCCTGCCACCTCCATGGAGAGTGCAGGCCTGGATCTCTGGCATCTTCACAGCAGCACACAGAGGCACCTCCACTCGGAAGTTCACCCCCCAGGTTTAGAACTGACCTCCTTTGTACCCAGCCCAGCACCCTGTGCACCTCTGGCTGAACATGGAACTATGCAGCCTGATTCCATGGGACTGACTGGCTTTAGTAATGGCCCTACATGATCTGAGAGCTGAGACTCACTTGAAAACAGGGACAAAGGGCAGGGTGGGGAAGCCATCTGGGTGACTGTTAGAACACACAAATTCACTGACAGAAGTGGCCATCTTAGCTGAACCTGCCCCTGTCTCCAAATGGAGACTCAGGGAGCACTGGGCTGGGGTCTCACATGCTGCTAGGAGGGAGGACACACCCCAGCCAGCACCCAGAGGGAGAACAACGGCCCCACCCCCAGTCTGGCTCACTTACTTCCCCTCTGTCTCCTAGCAAGCTGCTTCTCTAAACCTCCTAAGGCAGCAAAGACAGAGCCTATTTAAAACAACCTCCAGAAGGTAATTAAACAGAGCCTGAAGGGGACCCTTCTGTAAGGGAAGGACGCCTCCATTCAACAAACAAAAAAACTTCCTAATTGATCATTTGGGCCCATTGCATTTTAGTGCACTATTAAATGTGTTGCCATGGAAACTCCCAGGTATCATGTACCTATACAAACCTATATGGGGTGAGGGGAGCCCCCAATTCTACAGATACAGGAAAGAAGAGGGATGTCCTGACTGCTTCTGTAGCATTGTGGCAGCAACAGCTCTGGTTTCTTCATGCAGGAAGCTTCTTTCAAGGTAGATGTCAGGCCCTGCACAGAAACCCAGGTTTGAATTTGAAATCCCCCATCAGCTCACTAGGAGATATGGGGTGACTTACTTAGTCTCTCTGAGTCCACAATACCTCTATTGTAATATGAACATAGGGATATTTGCTTTCAAGTTTATTATAAAACTAATTCATTTAGTGGACAAATGTTTATTAAGCACCTACTTTATATTAACAACTAATCATATCTCAATGCAAAACAATAAGGTAGCTCAGTTGGTAGGATTCTGTCTTAGCATGCTTGATGCCCTGGGTTCCATGTCACCATCACATAAACCAGGCATGGTGGTGCATGCCTACAATCCCAGCACTCTGGAGGTTGGAGGATCAGGAGTTCAAAGCAATCCTCAGCTACACACTGAGTTTGAAGCCAGCCTGGGACACATGAGACCTGTGTTATAGCACTTTCCTCCGAACTAAAACATTCCCTCCAGAACAGAGAGAAGAGCATGAGACTCAGAAAGTCAACAAAAAGTCACACATGTGGGAAAGCAGAAACCTGGAAGATTCTAAAAGATGTTTTCCAAGGGTTATCGCAGCAGAATATAACTGCTGGGAGAGGAGACTGACCAACCAAGGTAAGAGAGACTCCAGACACCATGGTGCTCCCGAATTCATTGGTGTGGGAATCATTTAAGCAGGCAATGGTCTGTGAAGGAGTTATCAGCTGCCCATGAACAGAAGAGCAACCAAGGCTACAGGAGCAAACCACCTGGGACGACTGAGATAACTTAAGGGCACACACAGGGTACCCAGGCAGCTCATGACATCAGTGACAGCAGCAGGTATCAGGACCAGCTATGGGATTTTAATCTGCATACCTGCCAAAGGATCGTGAAGCAGACAGATCCCAGGTGCAGAAAGACAAGACTATTGTCTACTCCAAGTCCAAGAACTCAGTGGGAAATGTCAGATGTCCCAGACACGATGCTTGAGCAGGGCCATCGCTGAACTAGGGCTTGGGGCTTTCCTTAACTTCACACTGCTGTGGAGCTGATATGCCATCTCTGTGCCCTCTATCCCCCAGTCTGTGAAGGCCAGGAGTATGTGACTTTGATGATTGTGGCTCAAGGAAGGAGGCATTGTGACAGCCACAACACACAGCTCAATTCTTCAGGCTCTGCAGAGGGAGGTGCTGCTCCACGGGACCAGAGTGACAGGCTCACACCTAGAGTACCTGCCACCCAGCCACCAGATGGACCCACCAGGCACTACCACTGCCAGCCAGAACGCAGCAGCACAGGAAACAGCTAAATGCCAAGCTCCAGGCCCTTCCCCCACTCCCAGAAGGCCTGCGGGGGCTTTAGGGACAGCAAACAAAGCAGGCTGAAAAGCAGGACAGTATCCGAGGGAGCAAAGAGAATACCATGGCCTCTATCCTCAAACTCTGAGGGCTGAAAGAGGACCCAAGAGGCCCAGGTCAGTGGCAATGAGTCATGACAAAGCTTAGGCAGGTAGAAGGCCAGAGTCAGGAAGTGGCCTTACTTCTGACAGGTACAAGGACACTGAAAGGTGTGTGAACTCCTTCAGGTTACAGAGGGCTGGAGGTTCAGGTCCACCATGCAGACACAAGGCCAGAGAGAAATGCCACCACTGAGGAGTGAGATGACAGAGTGCCTCCCTGCTCAGGGCTGCAGGGCAAATACCTCAAGACAGACAGGACCTGCTTGATTGCCTGGGCTTCCTGTCTTATCACTCCCTGGAGGCTCTTCACTGGCACTGGACCAAGGTGCTGAGATCACTTTGCCATGCTAGCCTCCAGCACATCTGTCCTGTTCATTTCTTCTGAGGTGCTTCCTCTCTGGACTTTCAGCCTAGTATGTATCTCTGTCTGGACCAGTCCCACTACCAACTTTCCCAGCCCACTCTTTTCCTTGCCTGGACCGCATTCCCCACCCCCACCCCTCAGCCCAGGCCCTCTTCGGTAGCTGGCATTTCATCAGCCAATCTCAAGTAAGGAAACCCTTCCAGGCTAGGTGTTGCAGCATATACCTTTAATCTCAGCACTCAAGTAACAGAGGAAGGATGAGTTCTGTGAGATCAGAGTTAGCCTGGTCTACATAATGCATCTCAGGACAGCCAGGACTACACAGAGAGACCCTGTCTCAAAACATCAAAAAATAAGTAAATAAAAATAAACAAAGAAAGAAAAGAAAATAAAAGAAAATTCTCTCACTGCTGAGTCTCTTGCTGCTGAGTCTGGGCAAGTTTCTGCTCCTGTTGATTCCCCCACACTGTCACTGTCTGTTGGTGGGGTGGGGTGTCCTGTGAGGAAAGGCACCCACCCAGCTTCATCCTTGCTCTCTGTCCCATAGTGATGGAATGAAAGGGGAGAGACAAGGAAACCCGAGACAGGAGAGTGCAGTTCAGCAGCGACCACTTGCCTAGCCTGCAGCAGACCTTGGGTTCAATCCCCAGTACTTAGGAAGGGAAGGGAGGGACCTGAGTGTCGGGCTAAGATGTCTAACATGTGGAGGTGACTCTCTTGGGGAAGTGTCTGCCATGCAATCATGAGCACCTGAAATTGGATCCCTAACAACTGTGAAAAGCCAGACGTGACAATGTACACCTGTGACCCCAATGATGTGAGAGGGGGCAGAGACTAGAAGTGGAGAGCCATCATGGCCAAATCAATGAGCCACAGCTTCAGCAAGAGACTCTGTCTCAAAAATAAGTGTGGTGAGCAGTTGAGGGAAGACACCTCTGTCTCCCACATACTACTGCACACATATACCACCTGCACATACACACTAACAAGGACACCTGATGGACACATGAACATGCAAAACACATCCAATATCTGAAGTCTGGGAGTTACAGAATGACAAGAAATTATTAAAGGGAAAGTATAGGTGGGTATGATGGCTCACTCTTCTAATCCCAGATGCAAGAGGATCACCTTAAGCTCAAGGTTAGCCAACTCCAGAGTAAGAGTCTGTCTCAAAAACAGTATGTAAACATGGTTTCTAGGACTGCTAAGAACTTTCACATTTAAAGGAGTCACCAACAATCCAAAATAATGATGTTTACAAGACTTAAGCCGGGTGTGGAAACTCATACCTGTAATCCCAGCATTCAAGAGGCTGGGGCAGAAGCACTGCCATGAGTCTGTGAGGCATAAAGAATGAGACCCTGTCTTAAAAAAAAAAAAAAAAAAAGCTTGTAATCCAAGCACTTTTGAAATGGAGAGAATTTGAAATCAAGAGAATCAAGAGTTCAAAGCCATCCTTGTCTAGTCAGCAAGATTGAGAGCCATCCTGGGCTATATGAGATCCTGTCTCAAAAGAAAAAGAGGAGGAAGGGGAAAAGAAGCAGAGTGGAGAGGAGCGAGAGGGGAAGAAGGGATGAAGAGAATCATAAGTAACCTCAGAGAAAGAAAGACAACCTTCATTAGAAATTAAATGACATTAGATTATCTAAAAGCCATACTGTAGGTCAGGAGAAAATAAACAATGGTCTTTAAAATAATGAGGAAAAAATAATTGTAAACCTAGGACTTTCTCACCCAAATGTCAGTTAAGTTTGAGTGGCGGCACATGCCTTTAAGGCAGATCTGGGTGTTTGAGGCCAGCCTGGTCTGCACGAAGAGTTTCCAGTCAGCCGAGTCTGCATAGGGAGACCCTCTCTCAGAAACAACAATAACAAAAGCACTCCAAACATGTAAACATTCTTCTCATCCACCCACTTCAGGGAGCTACGAAAAGCATTTCACCAAAACTATAGGATACATGAAGAAAAAAAGTCCTGGGATTGACTGGATATAGGAAAGGGACAATGGCAATGGAAGACAGGGGACCTCAAAGTAAAAGGAGGCACTGAAATACTAAACGCAGAAGATGCAGCAAGATCCAGAAGTGGAGCAACACGTACCAGTGAAGAACACAGGCAATGACTAACTCCAGATAAAACGAATTTGAAAAAGACAAAAACAGCCATGAGATAAACAACTGACTGGTCAGTAACTGTTATAATTAGACTGATATGATCAGCTGAAATACAGGTCTCAAAACCATGATAAAATATTTAAGGAGGGAGGTGAACTAGAATGAAGATATATCTTTATAGAAGTGGAAGATAAGACAGCCAAATCCTCAATAATCACCTGACAATATCAAATAACAGAGACATGGCAATTCAGATGAATGAATACAGATTTACTTCTGTAAATACAGATTTATACTTGAGATTCTGCTAAAAGGAGCTTCTTCTGGTGACTAGGAATACAACAAGGGAGAGACAACACAATGCTTTTTATCACAAGGGCTTTTTTGAACTATGTGTAAACATTTCTTTGAAAAATATGGAATTAAGTTTTGAAATAGTTTCTGAACAAAACAAAAAAAAAAATGCATAATAGCCACAAGATTCTGAGATCCCTTCCCCCTGCCTCTGCCCACCCCAGCAGAGGCACCTGTTCGTTGGTAACTCCTGGGCGTAGGGTGCCATGCTTGTAGTCCTCCAGCAGTTGCACAGCCTCTCTGAGACGTCTCTGTGGAGAAAAGAAAAGAGACATTACGTGGTATCAGAGTGGTACTCCTGACAGCTCTTCCTTCATGAGACTACCTCAGCATCCACCAGAGTGACAGTGTTCACAGTGCAAGGCCATAGCGCTCAAAATACACATGAAACAGTAGGAAGGATCCTGCCTAAATGTCCTTCCACAGGGACCTGCCTCAACAGCAATGGTACAATATACAACCCATCAGGCCAGCCCATCCAAAAACTGAAGTAAACGTCAATCAGGAGACAGTTTAGTCAGTAATGTGCTCGTATACACTAAAAAACCAAAGTGAGGTAGTGTGTGCTTGGAATCCCAGAGCTGGTGGGGTTGAAAGGGGGATCCCTGGGACTTTCTAGTTAGACAGCATAGCCTACTTGGTGAACTCCAGGCCAGCAAGAGACCCTGTCTCAAAACAAAAAGGTCAACAGCTCCTGAGGAATGGCACCTGAGATTGACTTCTGGCCTCCACACCCATGCACACATGTGTGCATATGCATGTACACACACAAAATTAGTAAATGAAAAAAAATTTAAAATACCAGAAGATTTACCTACTCAAATACTTATGGCTACAATCCCTGACAGAGAGGAAGGAGGGAATGAATTGTATGATTTTTTTTTTAAGTCTTCAAAGGAACATTGGTGAAGAAGGTAGCCTTCATTCACCAAGAGGCTTGAATAAAGATGTTCATAACAGCTCTTACAAACAGCCAAGACTACAGATAAATAAATAAATTTGACTACATACACTCAATGAAATACCACATAATAACTTGCCAGGAGTGCTGGGGTCTGCCTACAATGCCAGTCTAATACCAATATCAGAGGTAGAGGAATCATGAGTTCCAAACCACTTTTGGCTACAGACTATATTCCAAGCCATTGTACAAGAAACAGTGAAACTCTGTCTCAAAAAGAGGCAAACAAGCCAGGTGTCTTGGCACATATTTTTAAATCCCAGCACTCAGGAGGAGGAGGCAGGCAGAGCTCTGTGAGTTTGTAGCTAGCCTGGTCTACACAGTGAGTTCAGGCCAGTGAGGGGTACACAAACCCCTGGAAGGGGGGGAATGACTAAGACAGAAAATGAAAATTTACTTCCTAGGTGGTGGCATACACCATCACTTGTGAGGCGGAGTCAGAAGAATCAGGAGTTGAAACCAGTTTTTACTACGTAGTGAGTCTGAAGGCAGCCTGAGCTACACAAGAAACCAAAAAGAAAGAGGAAGGAAAGAGAGAAGAAGGAAGGGACAGAAGGAGGGAGAATACACAGAAATTTAAAAAGTAAGCTGAAAGGAGTGGTGGTGCACACCTGTAATGCTAGCACTGCAGAGGTGGAGGCAGGAACATGAGAAGATCTTGGTTACACAGCAAGTTCAAGAGCTACCTGTGTTATAGAGATCCATGTCAAAAAAAAAAAAAAAAAAAAGCAAAGCCTAGAAAACTTTGACTACCTTACAACATAGATGATTCTCGCTGGCATAATGGACCTTCTAACGATAGTCACCCCATGATCCAAACCTCCCAGAGTCTTCCAGAGCATTTCCATATCCAAGTCTAGAGACAAAGTCTATGTGCCCTCCCCTTGATCCATAGAGACTTTGTCAATATGTCTCAGCACACAGAAGGTAGTAGATATGAGGTGATATGACCTGAGGTTAGACCAAAAAGTCCTGCACTTTCACTTTGCTCTCAGGATGGTCCCTCTTAGAAGCAGCCACCATGCTGTGAGGACACTCAGTCAGATCAAGAAACGCCTACATGCACGAGCAGTAAGCCTTAGTACCCAGGCACTCATCAGTAAGAGCACACACTTGCCCACCACATGCCTTTCTGAATCTGTCCATTTCCAAAGTGGACAGTTTGCTTTCTTCCCCACCTGCATGCTTCCCTCCTTGCCAAATATGTAAACAATGTATGATGTTTAAGGAACACATCAGCCAGAGTGGCCCGTGGTGGACCTGCAACCCCAGGACTTGGGAAGTAGAGGAAGGAGAATCAGGAGTCCAAGGCCAGCCTGCGCTACACAGTCAAAGGATAGCCTGGGCTACAAAGTAAGGCCTTGCTTTATAAAAAAAAAAAAAAAAAAAAAACAAAGAATGGGGGCTGGAGAGACGGCTCAGTGGTTAAGCAAACATACTGCTTTTGCAGAGGACCTAAGTTCAATTCAACCGCTTGTAATTCCAGCTCTGGATCTAAGGACTTCTTCTGGCCTCCATGGGCACTGTACTCACATGCATAAAGTCCCACACACACATAAAAATATTTAAAAATAACAAAGAAACGGAGCATGGTAACACATGCTTAGAATCCCAGCACTCAGGAGGCTGAGGCAGGAGGATCTCAAGTTTGAGGCCAAAAGAAGAAAATGAAAAAGGGACATGAAGACATCAGAAGAGGAAAACATGAAAATTCAGTCCAAACCACGTACACAACACCAGCACAGCACAGCAAAAGCTGAACTTTTCTTCTAGACTCTGAACATTTTTCTTTCCTTCGTTTTTGTTTTGTTTTGTTTTAGGGGTGGAGGGTTCACTTTATAGCCCAGGCTGGCCCAGATCTCACCATGTAGCTGAGACTGACCTCTAACTTGTGGGCAACCCTCCTGCCTCAACATCCCACATGTTGGGACAGCAAGTGCGCACCACAATTGGCCTTGTGTTTCACTAAAATTGGATCACATTGTTTTAATTCACTTAAGGCTGCATAAGAAGTAAGTTCAGGATTTAGCGCTTGAACTAAGCTTCATTAAACCTTTGCCAGGCACCCCAGACCCCCAAGCACCCCAAAACCTCCTAGAGGTGCTCAGGTTCCCCAAGCCTGAGTGGCTTCCTCCTGCTGCCTGGGCCTCTAAGGACCTGGACAATGGGCGCTCTACTTTCTACTGAAATTCGGTGAAAGGCCCAGAATCCTCATTATGTCTCTAACCCCAGGGATTCTCCTGAGTTCCTATAACAACCTGGCCAGATTCCATCTCATTTGACACAGTCATTAAAGGCAGTCTCAAGCCAAAAGAATCAGTCCCAATAAGCCCTGAGCTTGGCAAAGAGTCTAAGGGAGAAGGAGAGCCAAAGTTCCTGCAGATAGGCCTGCAGATAGTTCCTTAGGGCCTAGAATGTGAGAAAACCAGAAGGCACCTTTCAGCCTGAACCTCTAAGCTGGAGTTGGCCTAAGCCTTGCCCAAAGGTCCTGTAGGATGGACAAGGTTCCAGCTACCTATGTGGAGAGACCACAAGAGCTGGCTGCTCTGGGGGCTGTTCAGGGAGGCTTGGGGCTCAGAAGAAATGTCTTCCTGCTAAGCCCTCCTCTCTAGCCACTATATTATGGTGGTTGGCAGAAGGCCCTTGAGGAGGGGGAATGCTGGGAGGTCAGTGCTGGGTGAGCTTGGCAGGAAGTCTTTTCAACCAGCAACAAACAGGCAGTCAGACCCTGAATGCAAAAGCTCTGAGGGGCCCAGCTGCTCAGGGGAGGCTGCTAGGCTGTGGCTCCTGACTACCAGGCTAGGAACAGACTGGCCAATGAAACTGCTTCCCAGCTCCTCATCACCAGCCTGACTGCCTGCCTGCAGCCAGTGTGCCTCAAAGAGGTACTATGATCCTCTCTCTATATTCCACAGGGGTAAGATCTATAGAGGCCCTCTGCAAACACACTTCCTGGGGGGCATGCTTTAGCAGCAGACTATTGGCCAGAGGAGCATCTTGCCTCTCTAGACCTGCTGGAAAGCCCTAAGCAGAGAAAAGCAGGAAAAAAAGGGGCATGCTTGGAGACTGGGTGGGTCCCAGGCAGAAGGGTCACAGGAAAGAAAGGATATAAAAAGGGAAGTTGGAGATAGGTGTGGTGCTGCACATCTGTAATCCTATCTGTACTGCATCTATACAGATCCTATATGTAATCACTCAGTAGGTGAAGGCTAACCTCAGGTACATAGTGAGTTTGAGGCCAGCCTACGCTACATGAGACTGTATCAAAAATAAACAGGAGGTATCCCAGAGACCTCCTCCCCCCCACCACCAAAAAAAAACAAAACAAAAAACCCTTAGGCTATTTCCATTGCTCTTGGCTGACCTTCAGAACTTAATGGTAAGACCCTATTTCTGAAGAAACCATACAGGTCCCAGGACATGGAGAAATCAAGTACATACTGATCATGAAGCTTCTTCCCTACAGGCTAGCTCTCATCATATCAGAAGATGGCAGGCAGGCTGCTGGGAAAGAAAACTCACCAACAGTCTTACCTAGCTGTGAAGCCTGTGAGCTATAATAACAACCTGTGTGGCAAGATGTGCCCATGGGTACAACAGCAGTTTGGATGTTATGGGGGTAGCCAACTGCTTTCTGGTTAGATTTAAGGCCTACTCCACAGAAGGAATCCCATGCCTGGTACTGTAAACCTGGCCAAGAACATACGGCTGGGGAGCTTTTAGTTCCCATGGGTGAAACTACTATTATTTTGCTAAGTAGACATAGTATCAAACCATTTCCTAAATTCCTATCTCTCTACTTGTAGATTAAAGCAGTTCTAAGACTTCACTGGAGAAGTTTCTTTGTGCACCAGATGCTAATTAACTTGAACATTCACAAGTGGTCTAAGGACAGAGACTAAGTGTCTATGGAATGCTCAGGCAATGCTGGGAGAGAGCTATGTCAACCCCCAGCTCCCAAGGTTCAGGGACGATCACTGAAGAAGAGGCAGGAAGAGGCAGAAGTTAAGGAGGAAGAAAACAAAATAATGTCTTCTTGACATGACAGGCCACTGCATGCATGGGCTCACAGAAGTTCCAATTGCTTGCATAAGACTTGTACAAGATTGCCAGGTGTGGTGGCACATGCCTTTAATCCCAGCACTCGGGAGGCAGAGGCAGGTGGATCTCTGTGAGTTCGAGGCCAGCCTGGTCTACAGAGTGAGTCCAGGACAGCCAGGGCTACACAGAGAAACCCTGTCTCGAAAAAGCAAAAACAAAAAAAGACTTGTAAGTTCAAGCCAGTTACCACTCCAGCATGGAGGTGGGGGGAAACTCATGAGCCCCAATACCTAGTGAAGGGGTTACTGATAGTTTTTGGCTTCTGGGAAAGGGAGAGTCCATTTTCTTTAAGAGTGTGGCCTCTGTAAGATGACCATGCACCACTGGATGACCCTACACCTATGAGTATCTGACCAGCACAGATTGGAATCAGTAGGTTGTATTTTTTTTTTTTTTTTTTTTTTTTTAGTGATACACAGTGTGGTGGTTTGAATGAAAACAGCCCCCATAGGCTCATATATTAGCATGCTTAGTGCCAAATTGGTGAACTCTTTGGAAAGATTAGGAGGTATGGCCTTTTTGAGGATGTAGCCTTGGGAGCAGGCTTTGAGGTTTCAAAAGCCCACGCCAAGCCCAGTGTTATCTGTCTGTCTGTCTATCCATCTGTCTCTCTCTCTCTCTCTCTGCCTGTGGATCAGGAGGTAAAGTTCTCAGCTATCACTGAGCATCATGCTTGCAAGCATGCCACCATGATGATAATGGACTAACCCTCTGAAGTAGTAAGAAAGTTCCCAATTAAATGCTTCCCTTATAAGAGTTGCCTTAGCACAGGTGACAACTTCCTGAACAGAACACCAACAGCTCAGGTTCTAAGACGAGCAATCAATAAATGGGACCTCATGAAACTGAAAAGTTTCTGCAAGGCAAAAGACACTGTCATTCGAACACAATGGCAACCTACTGATTGGGAAAAGATCTTTACCAACCTCACATCTAACAGAGGGCTAATATCCATAATTTACAAAAAACTCAAGAAATTAAATGCCAAGAAACCAAATAATCCAATCAAAAAATGGGGAACAGAGCTAAGCCAAGAATTCACAAAGGAGGAATCTCTAATGGGACGAGAGACACTTGAAGAAATCCTCAGCATCCTTAATCATCAGAGAAATGCAACTCAAGATGACTCTGAGATTCCATCTCACACCTGTCAGAATGGCTAAGATCAAAAGCTCAAATGACAGCACATGCTGGCAAGACTGTGGAGAAAGGGGGAATACTCCTCCATTGCTGGTGGGAGTGCAAACTTGTACAGCCACTATGAAAATCAGTCTGGTGATATCTTAGAAAACATGGAATAGCTCTACCTCAAGACCCAGACATACCACTCCTGGGTATCCACCCAAATGATTCCTCACCAACCACAAGGACATCTCCTCATCTATGTTCATAGCAGCCTTATTTGTAATAGCTAGAAACTGAAACAACCCAGATGTCCCTGAACCGACAAATGGATAAAAAAACTTCGGTACATTTACACAATGGAATACTATTCAGCCATCAGAAAAAAAAGGAAATCATGCAATTTGCAGCCAAATGGATGGAACTAGAAAAGCTCATCCTGAGTGAACTAACCCAGACTCAGAAATATGCACATGGCATCTATTCACTTATAATTGGATTTTAGCCATATAGTACAGGATAACTATCCTACAACCAATGCACCAAAGGGAACATGAACATAGACTTTGTTACCTGTTAGTGAGACACTTTGCCCTAGTGGTGCTGCCAGGTAGGCCACCAGTGCAAGAGGATGCTCTTGGCTCTCATATGACTGCTGAACTGGGTCAGGGGACTGGTATGTAGGGACACTCCACTCTGGAGGAGTAGGATAGGTGGGAGAGGGGGACAGGGTGGGAGAGGGGGACAGGGTGGGAGGGTGGGACCCGGAGGGGTGGAAAGAGGGCACTGTGATGGAGATATAATTTGAAGTAATAAATAAAGATAATAATAAAAACAAAAACAAAAAAAGAGTTGCCTTAGTCATGTTATCTCTTCACAGGAATAGAACAGTGACTAAGACAGAACATGAAGTTGGAAGGGTGTGGGGGAGATCTGGGAGGAATTAAGTGGAGGAGTTGGGGATGAATATGACCAAAACGTTGAATGCATGTATGAAATTCTCTAAGAATAAAAATGTTGTATTTTTTAAATTTTTATTTTCTTAGACAGGGTCTCTCTACATAACCCTGACTATCCTGGAACTCACTATGTAAACCAGACTAGTTTCAAACTCACAGAGATCCAAAATAATTTTCCTGGCACCACAACCCATCTCCAAGTTAAATGCAAATTTCTCAGTAACCTCTGTGTGATGGCCATTCTTGGCTATCAGCTTGACTACATCTGGAATTAACCAAACCGGAGCTGCTGGTGTACCTGTGCAGGACGTGTTTTGATTGGATCATTCTAGTCAAGAAGACCTACCCTAAATCCAGATCCTTTGAGGTGGGAAAGGCCGCCTTAAACCTGGGCGACACCTCCTGGTGGCAATCTATATACTGTACGTGGAAGAAGTGCTTGCTCTTCATTCCTTGGCATTAGAGCGTGCTTCTTCAGAATTCCAGTGTATACTGAACACCAGCTGAGGCATTCAGCCTCCTGACTAAACAACTATTGTATTCTATGACTTTCTGTCAGAAGAGAGGTATTGTTGGAAAAGTCAGACCACTGACTGACTGTAGGGCACTCCAGTAACTCCCATGTATGTAATGCACATTCCTCCTATTAGTTCTGTTTCTCTAGAACAAAGAACCAGGGCTGATGCACCCTGTAAATAGATAATTTGCTAACTACTGTGCAGTATAAATAATGCAAGACAGTAGCAAGAACATCTGGTCAAGAGCTGAGGGAAAGTAAGAGGGAGGAGAGAGGAAGGGGAGGGGAGAAAGGAGGAGAGGAGAGAGAAGAGAAAAGGGAAAGAGGGAGGGGAGAGGAGAAAAAGGGAGGCGATATAAGGAGGGGGAGAGAAAAAAGAGAAAAGGGAAGGGAGGAAGAGGAAAAGGAAAGATAAAGCCCTTTTTACTACCATTTAAAACTGAATCGAGGGCCTGTGGGGTAGCTTATCAGGTAAGGTTACTTGACACCAGGTCTAGTGACCTGAGTTTAACACTCAGAATTCACATGGTGGATGGAGAGAACTGAATCCCAAAAGTCCTCCATCCTACACACACACACACACACACACACACACACACACACACACGCACACGCACACGCACACGCACACGCACACGCACACACAAATGCACAAACATGCATGAGCACGCAGACATACACACATAAACGTGCACACAAAGGAACCCATACAATGGGTACATGGGATGTGCCAGGCTGAGTTCTTTGAGAGCTAAACAGAAAAGACTATGATGATGAGAAGCACTGGGCAGCAGGTGCCCAGCTAACAGGGAGGCCTGAGGTTTATACCACTTCCTGTCTTGACCACTCCGTAGCTGATTCTTGTTTTGTGTCTGCTAAGAGTTTCAAGCAGATGAACTGGGGTTAAAGCTGCTGTTACTGCAAGCAGTCTACAGACCTTCGCTTGCCTTGGTCTGGCTTCTTTTCTGTTGCCATCACAAAATACTCCGAACAAAAGCAAAATAGAGAAGGATTTATGTGGCTTCATTTCCATGTCATAGCCCATCACTGAGGGAAGTCAAGGAAGGAACTCAAAGGCAGAAAACAGGGAGGAATGAATGCTGCTTAGTCTCTGGCTTACTCACTAACAGGCCCATGCTTAGCTAGTTTTCACATACAGCCCAAGAACACCTGCCTAAGGATAGTGCCACCCACAGTGGACTGGGCCCTCCTACATCAACAATCAAGAGAGCCCGTCACAGACATGCCCATTCACCTACCTGATCTGGGAAATTCCACAGTCGAGGCTTTTCTCTCATATGATTCTAGAGCAGTGATTCTCAGCCCTTCCTAGTGCTGTAACCCTTGAATGCATTCCCTCATGACGTGGTGACCCCTAACCATAAAGTTATTTCATTGCTACTTTATAACTGTAATTTTGTTAGCATTGTGAATCGCAATGTAAATATCTAATATGTAACCCCTGTGGGGGTCTCAACCCACAGGTTGAGAACCATGCCCTTTGCTGTGAAGAGTTGACAATTAAAGCCAATTTGGACACCATCCTAATCCTTTCCTTCTACCCTCCCAGGAGATCAGACTAAATTTGGTTAGCTGAGATAAGTCCTTATCTTCCAAAGGCTATGAGCCATGTTCTTCAAGGCTAGAGGGAGAAAGAACCAAGGACATACAGCTTTCCCATAGCTGACCTTCAGTCATCTTAGGACCAGGGAAATAAACTGGTAAAGTCTGGTGGTGGATTGATTATACACCCTGTAGAAAACCAATGGCCATATGCCTAAGAGCTTTAAAAGCCAACTGTGGCCTGAATTATACTAATGTTGGGTGGTTAAGCACTTGCTGCTCTTGCAGAAGACCTGGGCTCAGTTCCCAGCATATATTATGTTCACTGTGGCAGGTATGACAAAAATGCATGCAAATAGACAGAAAGGTGGCATGCAACTTGACAGTCGTGTATGTGTGATGGGTATGTGTGTATGTGTGTGATGTGTTTGTGCTGTGTACATGTGCAGAGACCGGTGAAGACATCAGATGAGGCAGCCCAGTACATAAAGGCAGTTACTGGCAAGCCTGACCACCTGATACTCCCCAGGCCCCACACGGTAGGACAGATCGACTCCAGAAGTTCTTCTCTAAACTCATATTTGCGCCGTGGCACAAAAACACAATCTCTCTCCCCCACATGTGCACACACATGAAATTAAAATGTAATTTAATTTTTTAAAGACCTGAAACCATCTGAAAGGCCAATAATAGAAAAATGATTTAAAATGTATAGCATGACCATGTGATAAGTTATTAGTGACTAAACATATACTTTTCTCTCTCTCTCTCTCTCTCTCTCTATCTTTCTTTCTCTTTATTTCCTTTTAGTAGGATGCTTCACAAGTTGCATGTTACCCTTGTGCAGGAGTCACAATCATCTCTGTAAAGTTTCAGTTTTAGCATATGAGCTGCTGAAGTGAGCACTTCCCACCAAACCCCACAGAATAAGCCCTAAACAAGGGGGAAAAAATGAGGGGCTGGAGAAATGACTCAGTGGTGAAGGGCACTTGCTGATCTTCCAGAAGAGACAGGTTTGGTTCCCAGCACCCACATAATAAAATTCACAACCACCTAACTCCAATTCCAGGAAATCCGACGTCCTCTTCTGGTCTCAGAGGCACCTTCACACTTGTGATAAACAGACATACATGCAGACAAAAACCTATACATATAAAATAAAATGTTGAAATTTTAATTTTAAAAATGAATTTATTCTAAAAACAATTTTGCATACATATAATTTTCCATTTATTAAAATGAAAAAAATTTGTATACTAATGAAATGAAGGTTTTTGTTTTTTTTTTTACTTAAAGAATTAAATCTCCGTGGGCCACAACATGCATGGCTGTGATCCCAACACTAAGGAGGCAGAGGGTTGCTGCAAGTTCCAGTCCAGTCTGGTCTACAGAGTGAGTACTAGGTCAGCCTGGTCTATATAATGAATCCAGGCCAGTCAAAGCTACACAGTGAAATTCTTTCCAAAGAACAAAAGCTAATAATATCAATAATAAATCTTGGCTGGATATCTGGTATTGCAGAATGCAGAACATCTTCAACAGTTTTCAGAGCTGATAGACATTTTGACTTTTTAAGCAATGCTGAGATCACCACTTCACATAAATACATACTGCCAAATGGCAAAAATATGTTTTAGGGCCACTTTAAAAATTCCTAGAAAGAGCTAGGCATGGTGGTGCATGCCTTTAATCCCAGCACTCAGGAGGCAGAGGCAGGAGGATCTCTGTGAGTTCCAGGCCAGCCTGTTCTGTATGGTGAGTCCAGGATAGCAAGGGCTACACAGAGAAACTCCAAAAACAACAACAAAAAATTCCTACACGTTCTAATTTCACCAAAATTCATTTAATAATTTTTATTTCTTTATTTTAAGCTTTTGTTCATGAATAATCGAGCATATTCTTTTTCATAAATATAATGGGCTTTTTTAATAAAACTCAAGTCAACTCTAGGAATTTTTACAAGTGTGTATGTATGTGTGAGAACGCATATGAGTTAGGTGTGCAAGCTTTAGTGTGTGTGTGTGTGTGTGTGTGTGTGTGTGTGTGTGTGTGTGTGTGTAGAGGCCAGAGGACCACATTGAGTGTCATCACTTAGGATCCATCCATCTTGTTTTGTGACAGTCTCACTGATTTTAGTGGCAGGCTGAGCTAGTGGGTCAGTGAGCCTCAGGAATCTGTCTGGCTGTCTCGCCGCCCTGGTGCCAGGTTTACAAGTACAGGCTGAACCGGCTGCTTTTCACATGGGTGCTCAGGGTCAGACTCAATCCTCCTGCTCAGGCAAACAGCACTTGACTAACTGCGCCATCCTCCTAGCCCACAACAGCAATTTTTTTTTAATAGAAGAAAGTTTTTTTTTTATGTGCATTGGTATTTTTCTTGTATGTGTATGTCTGTGTGAGGGTGTGTTGGAGATCTTGGAGTTACAGACAGGGGTGAGCTGCCATGTGGGTGCTGCGAATTCAACCTGGGTCCTCAGGAAGACCAGTCAGTGCTCTTAATTGCTAAGCCATCTTTCCAGTGCCCCCTTCTCCCCCAAAACAGCAATTTTTAAGTCAAACACTCTAATGCAACCCAGAGACCTGCTGCAATATTCACTTGGCAATTCATGACATGCAACAGTCTCAAATCTGAGCTGAGGTGTCGGGCAGTGTTTGCTGGTGTTGTGTGGTGTGAAGGGTGTGAACAGTGCAAAGTACGCCTGTTGGGTGTTCAGACCTGAGGCTGCAGCAAAGGTGCCTGAGGCAGTTACACCTTGCATTCATTGCAGGTTTGATTTGGAAGTAGGTTTTGGTTTTTACACGTTCACAGACTTTTCTTGTTGCCAAATTTTTCACAACTCCACATTCATGTCCCTCGTTGGGAGTCAGAATACTGAGTTTAAGAAGCTGGGACTCAGTTAAAGGATGTGCTCCAACTTCTCCATAAATGTTCTTTTTCTGCTTTGTAGCTGCTAAATAAGCAACCTGCAGGTAAGTGTGAGTGCGTGTGTGTGTGTGTGTGTGTGTGTGTGTGTGTGTGTGTGTGTGTGTGTAAATGTTGGGGGGTGTATGTGGAGGTCAGAGGTCAATTTCTGGTTTCTTTCTCTATTGCTCTCCTTACTTCTCGAGACAGAGTCTCTCTGTGAAGCTCACCAACTAGCTACAGTGGCTGACCAGCAAGCCCCAGGGATCCTCTTCTTCCCCAGCAGTGGGGTTACAGACACACAACCCCACACCCAGCTTTATATAGGGGTGCCTGGGACCCACACTCAGGTCCTCATGCTCGAATGGCAGACATCTTGCCAACTGAGCCACGCCTTCAGCCCCAGCAGGTGATCCTTGGAGAGAAAATGAATGTCCTGTTTCTGAGAACCTCTACTTTACAGTATTAGTGTGGCAGTGGGCCTGGACCAGAGCTGCTGGGTAAACATGTCACACCAGGTGCATATCCGCACAGCTTTATTTACCCAGAAGGACCTGGCAGATCAGTGAGGCACTTGGAGCATGCTTGTGAGGACTCAGTGTCCAGAGGTCTCCCAAAGCCAGGGAACACTGTCCCTAATGTGAGTGGCACCAGCCATCATGCTGGGTCCCAGAGGAGATGCTGCTGGCCAGGCAACTGTCCCTGGTGGGCAGCCTCCACTATGAGCTCCTGCATCCTCACCAGGGACTCAGAATCGAGGGTGGCATGGACCATGAACCGAAGCCTCTGACGCTATGAGCTAAAGTAGCTCTTTTCCCTTGAAGCTATTTATATTGGGTAAAATAGCATCACAGCGACTGCCATGGAACCCACTAAGCCTGCATGCGTGCGTGCGTGCTGGTGTAGGCCAGAAGAGGGCCTCAGTTACAGCTGGAGTTGCAGGTGTTTGTGGGCCTCTTAATGTGCATGCTTTGGATTTGTAGACTTTCTATGTAATTTTTACTTTGTGTGTGCATGCTATGGTGCATGTGTGGATATTAGAGGACAACTGTTTGGACTTGGCCCACTTCCACGTTCCCTTGGCATCCGGGAATTGAACTCATATCATCAGGCTTGCACAGCATGTGCTGTGGCTGCTGAGCCATGTCACCAGCCCCTGTGGACTTGTTTTCTCCCGATTTAGGATATTAGAATCCATCTGTCCTCAGAATGCCAAATCTGTCCAGACATGGCCAGTGTTTTGGGTTTGTTTGGTTTTTTTTTTTATTCAAGGCAGTTACTGTATGCATATCCCTAACTTCCATAACAGTCTCTCACCTTCCTCGGTGACTTTCCCTGCCTCAGACCTTGATTCATCATCTCTCCATGAGCCCTGTCTTCTTGTGAAATGGCGATTAGAAGTCAGGGGCTGAATACTGGTGTGTTCAAAGGTACTAGAGTGTCACGACTCAGCCCTTGCAGTGAGCACAACTGGAAAACGGGGAAATGTACTAGAAGTGTGTGTGCACATGTGGTGTGAAGTCATACTGATGCCCCTGGTTCAAATGCAATACCACTGGCCCTTTCTCTCATCTTCCTACTCCCACACTCACAGCCCCATGTCCCAACACCACTAGTTACTTGGGGTTGTTTGTTTTATACTTAATTTTTTACTCTTATTTGGGTGTATCTTCTTGTGTCCATGTATGCCCATGTATGTGTCGGTGCCCATGAGACCAGAGACAGCATTGGATCCCCTGGAGCTGGAATTGCAGGCAGCTGTGAGCTGTCCAACATGGGTACTAGGAACTGAATTTGGGACCTCTAGAAGAGCACTGAGCCATATCTCCACCATTAATGTTTGTTTTGACAGGATTTTATGTAACTGAACTTAGACTAGAATCCTAATCCTTCTGCTGCCACCTCCTAAGTGGTGGGATTACAAGCATGAGCCACCACCCCATTCCCCCCACTATAGTTATTTATTCTAAACTACAATGCACTAAATTACTACACCAATATTAGTAACTGAGTGGGTGTTATTAATATTTCTGAGGCTGCAGAAATGGCTCAGCAGTTAAGAGCACTTGCTTCTCTTCCTGAGGACCCAGGTTCAATTCCCAGCACCCACATGATGGTTTACAACTCTCTGTATATCCAGTTCCAGAGGATCCAATTCCCCTTTCTGCCCGCTGTAGGCACAAAGTAGACAAACTGTCCATAGAAATATATGCAGACAAAATACTCATGTGTGTGTGTGTGTGTGTGTGTGTGTGTTCTCTCTCACACACACATAACATACTATTTCAGTTAGCACTCTATTTTTTCAAGATGATCATTTGTTAACCTTTAAATAACCAATTCATATCACTTTCAGACAAAATTAGGAGGAATTTAGACCCAGAAATGTTGTCTCATGTTGGGAGGCAAAGGCAAGAGGATCATCATGTTTTCAAGGCAAGCCTGGGCTACATAATGAGTTCCAAGATAGCCTACAAGCCACAAGGTGAGTGACTGTCGTTAAAAAGAAAAAAGAAATCCCCAGGTGTGGTGGTGCACATCTTTAATCAACACAGTGAGTTCCAAGCCAGCTAAGGTTACATTGTAAGATGTAAGATACTGTCTGTCTCAAACCAACAAAATAACAATAATGACAAAAAATCCACCATGGATGCTGGAAGACACCTGTCTACAGTCCTAGAATTCTGGAAGTAGATGGAGGAGGGTTAGGAGTTCAAGGATATTATCCTACATTGTGAGTTCTGAGGACAGCCTGGACTATATAGTGGCCTAGAATGTGAGACCCTGTCTGCCTCCCCTTCCCCAAATAAAACAAAAACATAGGTGCCATGTAGCACAGCCTTGCCTTCACAGGTATGGACTGCATTCCATGGCCTACATGGAAGGGTGGAACATCCCTCATGGGTTTCTGCAAGCCTCCTTTGCCGAGCTGGATGGTGCACACTGTACCCTGGGCAGGAGACTCAGTCATCCAAGCTCTCAAATAATCTACTTGCAGCAGTTTCATGAACCACATTGACTGTGCCAAGGATTCCTGGGACCATCACACACATTTACAACTTTCTCCAGTGTGGGATGAGCTCAGCAGAGCCCAGCCTCATCTCACTGTGCACCACATATGCCAATCTTCCAGCTCACCTGCATTCCTGCTCCCTTTCCCACTGTTTGCTTCTCTTCTTCCTTCTCCTCCTTCTCCTCTCTTCTCCCCTTTTTAGAATCAAAAACCACAATTCTTTCCTGCTGTCAAGCAGACCCGCCTCCTCCTCTAAAGCCTCGTTGAAGGCATTCTGAGAACAAAGACAGCCTTCTTCCTAAGAGAAATTACGGTGGATAAAATTGCCTCCGCCTCATTACACATACAAGGGTTGGAATCTTTTTAAAGCTTGGCCAGTTATAAATTGCAAGCCAACAGCTGCAAAACCTTCTGAAGACGATTCTATCCACAGACTCCAAGACTGCCTCAGATCTGGGGCTGCAGGTGGCTCGAGCTGCCTGGGACCATTCCTCTTTGGGGACCTCCAGCTTGCACAGCCACCTTCTCATGTCCTCTGTCTTCCCTCCCTAGATCTCCAATCAAGCAGTCACCACTCCACCCTGCCTTCCAAGATAACAGCCACAAGCCTGGGAGTATAGCAGGGTCCTGTAGACATGAGATTCTGCATACGGGGGACCTGATATGCCATGTGCCCCCAGCCCGGAAGAGCAAATTAAAGTCAGGGACTCTTTCCTCTCACTACCTTTGTTTCTGATGAGGGTTGTTTCTGCTGCTTGGCTGGCCTGGAGGTCCATGTGGGGTCCTTGCAGACTTTGAAGGATTCAAGATTTTCTGAGACTATAAGCTTCCCAGGAGGCTGACAGGTGCTCCTAGACACAATCCTCAACTCCAGTGTGGCAGAGAAGGGAAAGACAGAGCCACTGGAAGCCCATCATATGTCTATGAGGTACAGAAGGGAACGTGTGTACAATCTGAGCAATACTTAAAAGTTGCTGTTGCCTGGGTTAACTCCTAATTAGTAAGCATTGCTTTGACATTTTAATTGCTAATGGGAAGGGGAGGTATGAGGTTTGATTATTATTAATTAATGTAAGAAACCAGCCCAAAATGGGTTGGTATTATATAAGTAGGTTGTGGTCTTTCAAACGCAAGAGTTCCGCTAGGAATGATAGTGCATGTATGTAATGCCTGTACTTGGGAAGCTGAGGCAGGAGGATTACAGTGAGTTCAAGGCCAGCCTGAGCTACCTAATGAGTTCCAGGTCAGCCTAGACTAAATAGCAAGACCCTATTTTAGAGAAAAATAAAATTAAAATGGAAAGAATAAAAATTAAAATGAGGAACAACAACAACAAAAAGCAATATTTGAAGCAAGATGTAGATGATGGAAAGCAACAGCAAATGAAATGCTGAGTGAGGGAAGGAGGAGGGTGCTCTTGGAGGAGGAAGGAGGGTGTGACCTTGGAGGAGGGAAGAGGGTGCCCCTGAGGAGGGAGGGTGAGATCCTAGCACAGGTGGCATGTGGCCGTGCAGCACCTCCTCGGTCCCCAAAGCCTCCCTGCTCATGGCAATCTGAGGAGCCTGAAGGGCCTCTCAAATCCTCCCCTCCTCCAAGGCCACTACCAACATCTCCAGCCTTAAGTCAATCACTGGCCTCCATTGATTCCTCACCAAAAAGTGGCATTTCTGTCAGGATTTCAGAACTATAATTGTATATAGTTTTGGACAGCTGTAGAACTTTCTAGGATGAAATATTACTGGGCTGGAAAAGCAACTTTTCAAGTTTAGTGCTCAGCCAGGCGTGGTGGTGTACGCCTTTAATCCCAGCACTCAGGAGGCAGAGGCAGGTAGATCTCTGTGAGTTTGAGGCCAGCCTGGTCTACAAGTAAATCCAAGACAGTCAGAGCTACACAGAGAAACCCTGTCTCGAAAAAAAATAATAAAAGCAGAAACAAATCAAGTTTGGTGCTCTTTCAAATGTTTATGCAGTCACTTTCATTATAGGAGAATCCAGACACAGCCCAGGTATGCGGTAGACTTGGCCTTTTAGGGATGGTAGCCCACTAGGGCCAATAAAGCCAGTGAGCAAAATGTCCAAGCCTCATGTTCTTACTGATGTGCAGTAGGAAACCACATTATCAGAGTAATCCTCACACTTCATGTTCTGGGATGCCACTCATTGCCCACGTACCCAGAAAGCTTTGTACTCCCTTCCACCATCCCTTTGGGTTAGTGACATATAAATGTATTGGGGTCTTTCATAATGTAAGAGTTGGATCTGGGCAGGAAGACTGCGAGTCTGAGGCTTAGCTTGGGCTACTGAGTTCCAGGCCAGCCAGAGCTATACAGCAAGACCCTATTCCAAAAAAAAAAAAACCCACAAACAAACAAATGACAGCAACAAAAGCAAGATTTGAAGACATGGCTTGAGAGCATGTGAACCCAGGGGCCTGTGGGTCACTGCCAGGAGGAGAGGTGCAGGGTAGTTCTGGCAGGCAGAACTCCGAGGCTCAGGGAGGAGCTTCAGGGAGCAGGGCACTCAGGGATGGAGCTCAGTTCTGCTGCTGGCTGAGGAATCTTGGCCAAGTTCCTGAAACTCAGATTTTCCAAACAGGAATGCAAACCTGTTCAGCACCAAGTCTGCTCTTAGCCTGCCCCAGGGCAGCACTGTGCATAGTGACCCTGACTTTCCACTCTTCGTCTGTAGAATGGGATGTGTAAGAGCAGCCTCTAGTGGGGCAGATCTGTGTGATTCTGATAAGCTAATGGTTGTGCAATGCAATGTTTACTGTTACCACAGAGATATGGTAGATGTTTGAGAGGGACCAAAAGATCACTCTGCTGTGAACATGGCAGAGGTACATGGGTGCAGAATCATGACATGGAACTACAAAGAAATGTGTGTTATGTATCAATTTAAAAATACAGGGCTGGTGAGATAGCTCAGTGAGTAAAGGCTCGTGCCACCAACCCTGGTGACCTGAGTTCGATCCCCAGAACCCATGTGGTAGGAGGTTGCAATTCCTGCAACTTGTGCCATAGCTCACACACCTTGACATGCCTACACCCAAAATAAATAAATAAATGTAATCGTAAATAAAAATAAAGGGACTAGAGAGGTGGCTCAGCAGTTATGAGCGCTTGTTTCTCTCCCAGAAGACTCAAGTTTAGTTCCCAGCACCTGTATTTGGCAGCTTACAACTGCTTGTAACTCCAGTTCCAAGGGCTCTGAACACCTACTTCTGGCCTCCATAGGCACCAGAACACACATGGTGCACTTGGACACACACACACACATACACACACACACACACACACACACACACACACACACACACACATACACACAGGCACATGCACACACACACATGCATGCACATAAATAAGAAATGATAAAAATACATCTTTAAAAATAAATAAATAAGCCAGGTGTGGTAGCACACACCTTTAACCCCAGCACTCAGAAGGCAAAGGCAGGCAGATCTCTGTGAGTTCAAGGCCAGGCTGGTCTACAGAGTGAGTCTAGGACAGCCAGGGCTGTTACACAGAGAAACCCTGTCTCAAAAAACAAGCAAACAAAAAAAACAACACAAAATAAATTAATAATAAATAAATCTAAAAACACAAACTGTCTTGTTCAGCATGTGTTTAATGAGTGTGTACTATTTCATAGGAATATGAACTCCCACACTCATTTCTCAAATTCATATGAAAAGACACACTTCTTAGGGTGTCCCTGCAAAGAATTGTTTTTCCAATTTAATAATACTGATTGATTGTTTCTCAGCCTTTTGGCTAAGATCAAGAGACAACAGCAAGTGTCATGTGAGGAATTGGAACCATCAGAAGCTTTATATGTCGTTGATGGGAATGTCACATAGAGAGCCACCTTGAAAAGCAATGTGATAGTTTCCCAAAAAGTTAAACATATATTTTCCACACTTGCCTTACAAGCTAGCCATCTTGTTCCCAAGGCCAGCTTGATCTACAAACAAGTTCCAACCTAGCCAGGGCTACTAGTGAGACCCTCTCTCAAAATCAAAACAGAGAAAATAATATATCCACACAGTGAGTGTTCATAGCAACTTTATTGATAATCTGGAAATAGTCCAGATGTCCACTAACAAGTCAATGGACAAACTCTTGAACATGCTTTCAGTGAACACTTCCCAGCATTAAGAGACAACTGACTGACAGGCACAGCAACATGGGTGAATGGCAAAGTATGGCATGAGAGGGAAGTGGTGACTGTGGAATTCCATTAACACTACAGTCTAGAACCAGCAAAATGGGCGAGAAGCTGAGGGAAGCTGGGGATGGCGAGGAGGGACTCTGACAACGTATAAGCCAGCTGTGACAATGATGCTGATGCTTTACACCCTGTGTGTACATACACATATGTATGTGTATGTACATGTGCAGCTGCATATGCTTGTGTGTGCACTGTGCATGAGGAGCCCAGAGGTTAGTTAACCCTGGGCACCCTCCTCAGTCTCTTAGCTCATCCATGTGACTACTCTGGTTGAACAGCACAGTGATCTTCCTGTTTCTACCTCACCAGTTTACACAGAAAGGCTACTGCTCTCCAGGCTCTTTTTTTTTTTTTTAATGCATGTGTCTATGGTATTCCTGGGTGTGCATTTGCACAGGTGCTGGCATATGTGTGCAAGAAGAGGCCAGAGGACAAAGTGTTGTCCTTGGGCTTGGCATCTACCTCCTTTGAAACAGGGTCTTTCTATAGCCTGGAGCTCACTGATTGGGATACACTAGCCAGTGAGGTCCAGGGATCCTTTTTGTCAAAATCCATAGAACTGTACAATTTTAGAGGCAGATAATGCCTTAATAAAACAGACATTAAAAGCCATGGACAATGGTTACTTAGGAGAAGGGGGAACTGAGCAAGGTGAATAATGAAAGGTACTTTTGTTTTGCTAACCATATCTAGATTGCTCGATCTCCCTCACCCCCTGACATGCTGGGGATCTAACCCAGGGTCATGAACCCTGGTGAATGCTGTATTACTGAGCCTCACCCTGGGCCCTGTTTGAACTTTTATGCTGAGTATGTAACTTACATAACTGGTAACAATGTCGTTGAGGTTTTCAATAATAAAAATGTTTCTCTAGAAAGGGTACAGTGAGAACCAATGGAATCGTGGGAGAAAGCTCACAGCACATGTAGGAATTCCCCCTCGATTGACTGAACTACACAAATGAGATGTATGAGCTTCCTCTCACCTTGAACCTTCCTTACCCTCTTTACCTCCTCATCCCTTCTGATGTGACAAGGTACAAAGGCCAGGGGGCCTCCATCGAGAGTGCTGGCTGTGACTCACCTCAGTGACAAAGAGTGTTCGAGGGTCGATGATGTCCAAGAAGTGCCTGAAGCGACCGTAGAAGGATGTCTGGGGAAAGAGGAGAGAGGAGGAGATCAGAGGCTGTATGGAAGTTCAGGACACTGTATGGAAGTTCAGGACCTCACCCACAGTCCCCACGACTCCCATGTGAGTGATTCCCCAGTGAGTCCTCAGTCCTCATCCCAAGGCTGGGAGCTTCCTAAAATCAATTCAGAGACCATTAAGATACCTCATGATGCCAGGTATGGCGGTTCACTCCTTTAATCCTAGCATTCAGGAGGAAGACAAGTTTCTAAGAGTTTGAAGACAGTCTGGTCTACATAGAGAGTTTCAGGACAGCCAAGGCTATGTAGAGAGACCCTGGCTGCCTCAAAAAACCAGAACCAAGCCGGGCAGTGGTGGCGCACGCCTTTAATCCCAGCACTTGGGAGGCAGAGGCAGGCGGATCTCTATGAGTTCGAGGCCAGCCTGGTCTACAAAAGCGAGTCCAGGACAGCCAGAGCTGTTATACAGAGAAACCCTGTCTCGAAAAACCAAAAAAAAAAAAAAAAAAAAAACCAGAACCAAACAAACAAAAAAGATATGTCATGACTAGGCTGAATCGATGGCTCAGCCATTAAGAGCACTTGTTGCTCTTGCAGAGGACTTAAGCTTGATTTCCAACCCCCACATGGTGGCTCACAACTGCCTATAACTTAAGCTCCAGGGGATCCAATGTACTCTTCTGGCCTCTGTGGGTACCTGCATTCACATGTGCACAGACACATATATGCATGTGCATACACACACACACACACACACACACACACCCTAATACATACATTATACTTAATATAATAATGACTTCTCCAACCCTTCCTCCAGGTGTCCCCCATATTTTCCCCTCCCTCCCATTGTCCTGGGATCTACTCTAGGCTCTTCAAAAGCACCCAAGCATCCCTAGCAATATGGGCACCTTCTTTACTCAGGAACTCCAGAGAGAGAGCTTGCTCATCCTTCACAGGGCCCCTCTCTGAGGTTCTGTTCTGCCTTCAGAGGGCAGCTCCCCAGAGGCAGAGGCCAAGTATGGCAGCCTCAATTCACAGTCCAGACCCTCCTTCAAATCAGTGCCCTGGTGTCACAGTGAAATGCAGAACAAGAGGCCAGCTTCCCTACTCTTGCCCAGGAGCAGGGGCCCTGGAAAACGAGGGCTTTGTGCTAAGCAGGCCACAGGCATTCAAACACAATGAAAGGAAACCAAGCAACAGGGCTGCTGGGCCTTCTGCCTAAGGATAGAACCAATAGAACAAGACTGAGCTGAGAGGGAAAAGAGAAGGTGTTGGCTCAAGGATGAATGGGCAAGACAAAAGCACTGGGGGTTCATGCCTCACTGCACTCTGGGCTGGGCCCAAAGTCCTCCCCAGAGTCCCACAGCTTTCTGAGTACCACCCCTCACTGCTTACTAGGGCAGCACAAGTTGTAGTCAACTCCTGCCCTTTCCCTTCTAGTAAAGACCCTGCAAGGTCCCCCTGAAGGATCTCCAGGTTCCCATGCATGCTAAGCCTACTCTCTCATTTCTCACCCACCTGCCATGCCTGCAGAGGGGCTACCCTCTCCAGAGCAGAGGCCAGATTACAATTTAGCACCAGTCCTAAGCCTGATAGTTCATTCCTAACCTCTCACAGCCCAAGTGGTGGAAACTAGTCTCCACTTAAGACATACATACATGATACACACTCATACCTACTGTCCCTAAGAATACAAGGAGAGTCCCCACTGCACTGTTCATGAATGGAGTGAGTGTGAACACCATGTCAGCACATGCTTTCAAGCAACAATTATGATATAAAAATGATTATGATTTCATAAAATGCATGCCAACAATGAGAGTCTAATAATAAGCAAGGAGAGAAACAGAGAAGATGGATTGTTTGTTTGTTTGTTTGTTTGTTTGTTTGTTTGTTTGTTTTGGTGGTACCAAGGATTGAATCCAGGGCATCATGCACACTAAGCAAGTACTTCTGTCAACTAAGATACTAAAGACAAGAACAAAAGGCCCGGGGCTGGAGAGATGGCTCAGCGGTTAAGAGCACTGACTGTTCTTCCAGAGGACCCTGGTTCAAATCCCAGCACCCACATGGCAGCTCACAACTGTCTGTAATTCCTGTTCCAAACAATCTGATGAAACACATGTAGTCAAAACACCAATGGACATAAAATAAAAAAAATAAAAATTAAAAAAAGAACAAAAGGCCCAGGTAACATCAGTCCCTAAAAGAACCAGGGTTTCAGCTGGTTGTGGTAGAGCAGACTTTTAATTTC
This sequence comes from Lophiomys imhausi, assembly GCA_907164525.1. NCBI lineage: Eukaryota > Metazoa > Chordata > Mammalia > Rodentia > Muridae > Lophiomys > Lophiomys imhausi. The sequence continues at coordinate 427,068 of CAJQZJ010033960.1, read as the reverse complement.
AGCACTCAGGAAGCAGAGGGGACAGGAATCTCTGAGCTTGAGGCCAGAATGGTCTACAAAGTGAGTCCAGGACACCCAGGACTACACAGAAAAACTCTGTCTCGAAAAACAAACAAAAAAGGACCAAGGTTTCCCCCCCAAAAATGGCTGATTCCGGGGCGAGGGCGTGGAAGGGATAAGATGAAAGTAATATATTTTGTGATTCTAGAAAATGGTGAAGTTGGGGCTGGAGACATGCCTCAGGGGCCAAGAGCACGTGTTGCTCTTGCAGAGGACCTGGATTTAATTCCCCACACCTATAGGGTGGCCTAGAGCTCTCCATAACTCCAGTTCCAGGGGATCCAACAGTGCTCACATACATGCAGGAAAAACACCCATACACATAAAAATAATAAAATAATAACAAAAATACTGAATCTTTGTTAAGTTTCCTGAGCACAGAGACCATATGAGTTAGAGTCCTGGCACTGAAGCATTATGGGGTGAATGAATATAACCTACTCTCAAGTAGTTGAGGGAAAAAGAAAATACCCAAATGTACAGGGCAGTCACAATACCCGACAAGCATGTGTTTTATTTTCTTCTATACTAAAGATGTCCTTAGTAGTGGCATGTATATCTGCTGTGTTTCCAGACTTTCTGGTCACCTCTAGACAATGGTGACTTCAAGTGCCCTTGCTCCCAAGACAAGAACTGCAAGGTGAACTTCATAGACTACACATGAGGTTGGCGTGGTATTGTACATCTTCAATCCCAGCACTGGGAGTCTGTGAAGAGGACAAATCTCTTGCAGTTTGAGGTTAGCCTGGTCTACATAGAAAGTTTTAGGGCTGTCAGGGGCTACATAGTGAGACCCTGCCTCAAAAAAAGTAATAATATTCTCTCATTCTCTCTCTCTCTCTCTCTCTCTCTCTCTCTCTCTCTCTCTGGTTTTTCGAGACAGAGTTTCTCTATGTATCTCTGATCTCTGGCTATCCTGGACTCACTTTGTAGACCCGGCTAGCCTTGAACTCACAGATAATCTGACTTCCTCTGCCTTAGGAGTGCTGGGATGTGTGTGCCACCACATCTGGCTATTACAGACAGCTGTGAACTGCCATGTGGGTGCTGGGACTTGAACCCAGGTCTTTTGGAAGAGCACCCAGTGCTGTTAACAACTGACCCATCTCTCTAGCCCCATAATATTCTATTTTTAATCAGTATAAAGTACAAAGGATTTTTTCTTTTCAAAAAAGTTATTTATTTTCTTTTATGTGTATGAGGGCTTTGTTTGAGTGTATGCATGTGCCATGTGCATGCCTGTCCAAGACTAGAGTTACAGACATTTGTGGGTTCCCATGGGCTGCTGGGAACAGAACTCCAGTCTGTGACAAGAGCAACCAGTGCTCTTAACCACCTATCCATCTCACCAGGCCCTGAGTAATACACTTGAAATAAGCTCTATAAGACTAGGGACGCTTAGATGTCCCCTCCTCTTCTTCTTTGGCTCCTGTTTTCCACTCACAGACAGGCCTAAAAGGCAATCAATGTGGACTGATAAGCAGCCAATGGCCGGGTAGCTTCCTAAAGGGACAGTGGCTGGGTTCAGCTTCAACATGAAGGTAGGATTAGAAAGAACAGCAGTTTAAGGGAGATGAGGGTGAGAATCTTCAAGGGAATGGCCTGAAGGAGGTGACTTCTGGAAGATGCCCCAGATGACTTCCACTTTCTGACTCACCCTGAGTCTTGATCCTGTCCCAAGCTTCCAAAGGTCCTCTGTCCCTCTCTACCACAGCCACTGTGGGAGGAAGGGGGCAGTCCCAGATAAAGCATTTGCTCCACAGACCTCTGCAAATGGCTGTTGAGCCAGACCTGAGGAAAAGAACACCACACACACCTACCAGCTTCTTGGAGTCACCAATAACTGACTAGAGAGAAATATGACAACAAAGAGCTAAAAATATCATGATCAGTGCTAGGAGAAGGTGTCACAAAGCACACCTGAGACACCTTCCTGTTTCTTCCTGGGATGGAGCAGGCAGTGTGTCCAGGGCCCAGGGGTGGTAGATTTCACTGAGTCCAAGGTAAAGGTCAGAAAGTGCATCAGATGCCCAGATTTTCATCCACTACCTTCTGAAAATCCACTGTGTGCACCACACTGAGCTGGCAGTTAGAAGAAAGCCAAGCTCATTGACCTCAAGGGACCGAAGAAGAATGTTCATGGGAAGTTTAGTGCTCCAATAACAGTCTAAGGCTACTGGCTGGGGTAATGAAAGCAAGAAGCATGCTATCTTCATTGAAAAGATAAAGATTCTGTACTGAGCCAGGTTTGGTGGCACACATCTTTAATCCCAGCATACCTGAGGCAGAAGCAGTCAGATTATCTGTGAGTTCAAGGCTAGTCAGCCTTGACTAGTTCAAGGCTAGAAAGAAAGTAAAAAAGAAGAGATTCTGTATTGATCAATTACATTTGAAATATGTAGAGGCCTTTCCAGACCTTTACTTTCTTTCTTTTTTTTTTTTTTTTTTTTTTTGGTTTTTTAAGACAGGGTTTCTCTATGTATTCATGGCTGTCCTGGACTCACTTTGTAGACCAGGTTGGTGTTGAATTCACAGAGATCCAACTGCCTCTGCCTCCTGAGTGCTGGGATTAAAGGCATGCGCCACCACACCTGGCTAGAGCTTTTCAATAAGTGCTTAGGAATATAGGCTGGAGACTCACAAAAAGGACCCTGAGCTTGCTGCTAAATGATGGACTCCTCTTCCACCTGATTTGGGGATTCCCAGATGGCCAAACCACACCCCCATCTGAGGATGAGAATGTCACATAGCCCTCAGGGAGATTAAAAGCCCAACCCTTTCTCCTGACCAGAAACCACCCAGTGATCACCTGAAAACTCCTCCCATGCAATTGAGATCCCTTGGTGCCTTGGCTTTTAGCCAATGACCTTTGTCTATACCTCTAACCGTACCTTGAGTTCTTCTCCCACTCCTACTGCCCATGGGATAATTAGGTACTGCATTCCTTTTTTTATGATAGGACCATGCTGCTTTGTATAAATGAAGTATCCCTGGCACTCCTAGCCCCAGTGAATCAAACACATTCACCTCCAAAACCCCTCCCAACTACCCAAGATTTATGTCCCTTTCCACAAAATAAACTCTCTCTTTCTCAATTCCTCCACCAGGATTATCATCTGAGCCTTGGCTGTTTATTCTGGGCTTAGGAACTCATCACTGGATCTGCCTGCTCAGCCAGGTCTCCTACTGCCAGCAGCCAGGCCTCGTCTCTGAGCATGCAGAGCACCAGCTCATAACCCCGCCATTGCTGTCCCTGCTGCCATGCCAAGTTTTCATCTTGATAACAGCCTCCAGTCACCCCAGTGGCTGCCTCTGAAGCTCCCATGTCTCCCAAGCCACCCACTACAGTTCATTTATCTTTTGTGGCTGGTTGTTGGCTGTTCCCAAAGTAGCCATCGTATTCATCTAACTGCTTGGCTCGGCTCAGGAACCCCAAACTCCCTGATGCTGTCTGGCCTGGAACTGGCAGCTTAGCTAAAAGAGCAGTAACCTTTCACTGCATGACAGAGAGGGCTAGGGCTACTCTAACGAACCTGCTTCCTTAGCTAAAAGAGTTGTAACACTTGGCAGTGGAGAAAATCCTTTCACCCGCCTCTCCAGGGTATCCTATGGCACTGGATGGATCTCTTCCTGTGTTTCCTTTTCTGCCCAGAAACAGACATAACCCAGACCTTCCTGTGGGAAAGTATATACTTCCGGCTTGGTTCCTCACAAGGCCCTAGCTTTCTTGGAGAGAACTGGACAAGGCCTGAGCCCCACTAGAAGCCACAGAATGACAATCAACCACTCCCAGTAAAGCCAGGTTGCCAGGACAAGAGTTGACCTAAGTCCAGACTGAGACAGGACACGGGGTCTTGTTTCCGTGGAAACTACAAAGTTAAGATCAGAGTGCAGTGTTGGGACCAGAAACTCCTTGACATTAAATGCTTGGGTTGATTATGAAGCAAAGTAGCTTGGATCTGCCAACAGGAAGGTATACACAAGAGCTAGGGATGTAGCTAAGTCATAGAGCTCTTGCCTAGGATATATAAGGCCTTGATTCAATCCCTAGTGCTATAAAAAACAAAAAAAAAACAAAATCAGGATAGTTTGGGGCTGAGAACCAAGTGGTAGAATGCTTACCTACCATGGGAGAGGCACCACAAAAGGAAAACATGCATGTTTATTTTTTTAAGTATATATACATATGTGTGTGTGCTTGTTTATTAGGTATGTCTATGTGCTTGCATAAATTTATATGCACCACATGTGTACAGATGATCAGAGAGGCCAGAGGGCATCAGAAGCCCTGGAACA